>JARVGV010000527.1:17760325-17774633 GCA_031762435.1 Hypsolebias longignatus
CGTGTTTAAAAAGCCGTTACCGATCGCCGTTTAGTTTCGGTTTTGGTTTACGGCCGAAAATCCGCGTATACGGCCCGTGGATCCGGGCGGATCCGGTATACGGCCGAATCGGTATAGGGCCGAGCCACTAGAACGGATCTCGGCCGTAAACCGGGGGCTACCTGTATACAAGTTTCACTTTTTGAATGGAATTACTGAAAAAAATCAACTTTTTCATGAAGTTCTAAGTTTATGATGGAATTTTTCTCTTTGCCTTTGTGTCGTTATGATCAGAAAAGTCAAACTGATTACCAGAATTATTCTCTAGTCTCTGATGAAATCCTGCTCCATACCTCATGTCTAAATTCCTTTTGAGTTTTATTATTTTTTGGAGCAGACTTCTAAAATGTTCCTGTCTCAGTTACAAAAGCTGAGCTTCTATCGGCTCTGTCTGCATCAGAAGGTGACTTAAATCATACAAAGTGATATAAAGTTTGACTCTTTCTTAGATATTTCCCTCTAAATATTGCAGAAAGAGTCACCCCTCTCCCTTCCTTTGCCTTCTCTTTCTTAAGTAGTAAGACAGTTCTAGATTTATGGGTCAAACAGAAAATAAAAATAGTGTGAAATAAACCAAGAGGTTCAAGCCAAGCAGTCTTAAATTTATTATAGGAAATATCATTCAGGGTAGAAGTACTGGGCACTCTGAAAAAAATAATAAAAATAAATAAAGGTCATGTGCAGAGATGCTGAGTTAGTACTTTTCCAAGAACTCCACATGTACTGTATATAGGCTACAGCAAAGAAGAGTAATGTCTTCTATTCCAGTACTACCATTACATCTTGGGCCAGTTATTGCAGAAATAACAAATTATATATTTGCTTTCCTTACAGGTAGGTTAATATATATAGAACATAACCACAAGATCTAACTTTCTTTAAAAGAAGGGTGGCGAAGTACATTTAAGAACAGTTACTGCAGGGACAAATTCTGAAAGAAAAGTAAGTAAAGTTAAAGTAAACAGACGTTTTTCTTCTTGCCCATCAGCTGTAGTAAAGTCAGAGCTCTCAGGTGTCACATGCTGACTGTGAGACCTGGCTGGTTCACATGACACACCTCATATTTCTCATGAAAGGTGTGAAACAATGTTCTCCGAGGCAGCTCGTTATGTAGAATTAACGTAGAAGTCCTGAGTGTAGTTTTCCACTCAGTTTGAAACTGTTCAGAAAATGTTTCAAGTTCAAGGTTCTTTATTGTCATTCGCGTCACATATGGTACATGAGGTGGAACGAAATTGTGTACACAAGGTCCCACAGGTTATAGACACTGGTTCACTGGAAAATGTTTTTTGTTTATTCTGGATTAATTTCACACAACTATAGGCACGGCATTATGTTAGAAAACAAGAATACAATATTTTTTACAAAGCACGACTTGGACTCCGTCACAGATCTAATAAATAAATGGTAGCTTTGATGAAGGATGGCTCTTTAGCTCACGTAAATCCACTGAAGGCTTCAGTTTAGGAAACCCAAGTTCAGTCTCTGTATCAGTACTTTTGGGCATCTTTTTAGCTCCAAAATGCTCACTGGGTCTCACACAGTGTTTGTTTCAGGTTGAAGTAAAAGCAGCATGAAGAGGCTTAAAGGTGCTCGTACAAACCTTAAAATCAAACATAACAAAGGTTGACCTGATTATGTCAAATGGTGCAGTTTGAAAGAGTTCACTCCATTAGTTTTACAGATATATGTCTGAAGTGTGGGTACGTACTCAATGCTAACAAAGAAATCTGCAGATTCTGCCAAAAACCAAGATGAAGATTAATCTTGTGATTGACCAGCAGCTACCAGCTGTAGTCTGTGTAGGTGAACAAATATGGCCAAAATGAACTAGTATAGGGTCAAGGAGAAGACATTTACGGTAGGTGAAAACATGGGAGTAAATCTGCTGCTAAATGTGGAGAAAAAGAAGAATGAGTAAGCTAAAGGTGAGCAATAAATATCTGGGATCAAGCAAAGTGATGGAGTACCACAAGTCAAGTAAAGTTAGATGTTTTTATATAGCACATTTGAAACAGGAACTGTTTTAAACTGAAATAAACTTTTTTGAAGAACAGAGTTGATCTGTTTATTAAACCTAAGTCTGAATCCAAGACTATACTGAGATTGGTAACAGATTGCTTTAGATATGGCTGAAGGAAGTCCAGGTTTACAGGATCAGAGACAGCGGTAGAGCTAGGGTTAAACACAATGACTACAGTTTTCTGATCATTAAAACTTCAGAAGTTTGTAGCCATGTATTGATGTCATCAAGACAATTTAACAGAGGGTGAATGGAGCAGGGAAACGTTGGGTTTTAAGGACAGATAAATCTGAGAATCATCAGCATAACAATGAAACAAATGACCAAGTTTCCTCATGATAGACCCCAAGGGGATCACATACAATGAAAACAGAAGGGGTCCAAGAACAGAGCCTTGCGGGACTCCACAGGAAAGAGGCATTTAAGCAGATAAACTATTACCAAGATTAACACAAAAACTCCTGTCGCACAGATACGAATGGAACCATTGTAACACTGCACAAGACAGAGCTCGGCCTTCAAATGCTTGTGGCTTTTGTAATAAAATTTGCTCAACGAGTAAAATGAATGTCTCTTCAACTCGTTCCTCCATAAACGTCACAACTGTTGACCTATTTTCAGCCACTTCAACTGTTTCTGTAAGATTAACAGTATTTGACAGTTCACAAATTTTGCTAGCTGGTTTTTTTTATTATTAAAGTCAACTTTTGTCATTATGTGAAAAACAAATAGAGCAGATTTTGTTTTGTACCTTAAGAAATTTGATATTTTGTGCTCCTGTTGTCTGAATGACTAACAACTGTTAGCTTACGAGCTGAGTTGTCAAGTGATAAAACATTTTTTTAAGTCAAACTCATAAATTTGCACCTCTTCTTTTTAAAAGAAGCTGCATTCACTCCATTGGCAGGCTTCCGTACAACAAAAGATTACTCTACTTTTGTGACCTCGATTTTTTTGTTCAGATTTCTTGCACATTTCAATCTTTACATGTATTTATAAAAAAACAAGTCTAACTGTTTTGCCATGCATCAAATCACTTGTAAACAAGTCAGTGTTTCTATTTGAGTTCCCATCAAAACACAAGTTTGCTTCTTATAAAACCAGCTGAACACCACACCAGCTGTTTGTTCATTTTATGGTGTCAAAGTTAGTGAAGGTTCACAAAGTTGTGAATCTCGTTCCGCAGTTTTCAAGCTATTTCAACAAATCATAAATCAAAATGTTCAGCTCATTCAAGACAACCCTGTTTTAACTTTTGGTATTGGACTTTATTTGTAACAGAAGATGTTTTGCTCTTCATCCAAGGAGCTTTTTCAAAAAAAAAATTTCAATTGAAAAAGCTCCTCGGATAAAGAGCGAAACGTCTTCTGTTACAAATAAAGTCCAGTTGTTTTGGTATTGAACATTTTTTGAATTTATCATGTCCTGGATGACTGAGAATCTTCACCAGCAGACTTTTGGTATTGGTGCTACTTGAAATCTTTGGCCTTTTCTCTCTTTTTTTCCCTCATAGAAAATGAATTGAACTCGTTCTTCAAATCTTTAGATTTGTTTACAACCCTTTACTGCTTCTTTCACATTTTGTTCTGGTTCAGCTTCTTTGTACAAATTAAAAAATTTAAAAATCTACTTTCAGCTAATTTCAGCTGTTTTGTGCTCCTTCCAGATTCTTTCTTCTAACAACATTTTTGTTCTAACTTTTTTCCTGCTCATTTCAGCTTGTTATGCTCCTTTCAGCATATTTATGCAGTTTCAGCCTTTTCTACTATTTCAGCTACTTTATAGCTGTTTTATGCAAATTTAAGCTTTTTCAACTAATTCCACATTTTTTGCACTCATTGAAACTTTTTCAGCTTAATTCATCAAAAGTGTGCTCTCTCCACTTCCTTCTAATTTCAGCTTCTTTCTGACTTTTTAGCTACTCTTCAGCTTTTTATTTATTTATTTATTGTTTTTTGCTAATTTCATATTTAAAAAAAAAACATTTCTACTTTTTTGTGCTAATTTCTGCTTCCTTCAGCCTAACCCAGCAACCATGTTCTTTCTGCTTTCTCCTGCTAATTTTAAGCTCATTCTACCTTTTCAGCTAACTTTTTAGAAACTTGTTAGCAAATTTCAGCTGTTTACAGAAAAATTCAAGTTTTTCTTGGTAATTTCTGCTACTTTCAGCCTAATTAACTTATTTCTGCTCATTTCAGCTTGTTATGCTCCTTTCAGCTTTGTTCAGCGTTCTTTGCTATTTCAGCAACTATTTAGCTGTTTTTTTTATACAAATTTGAGCTTTTTTAGCTGATTCCACATTTTTTAGTTCATTTCAGCTCTTTCCACTTCCATCTCATAGGTTAAGCTTCTTGCTGTCTTTTCGGCTACTTTTTAGTTTTTTTGTTTGTTTGTTTGTTTGTGCTAATTTTAGCTTTTTTAAGCTGATTTCCTAATTTTTGCGCTAATTTCTGCTTATTTAAACCTAATTCAACAAATATTTGTTCTTTCTGCTTTCTTCTGTTAATTTAGGTCTGTTCTTCCATTTCAGCTACATTTCAACTTATTTTTTAGCTAATTTCAGCTGTTTTTCAGCAAGTTCTTCTGCAGTAAGCATTCACATTGCATTTTCACAGGAAATGCAATTTCTTTGCATTTGCGATTATAACAGCAGACAATGTAAATTAGAAGATGAAGAAATCATTTATACTAATAACTTACAATCTGTTTCTCATAAAACCTGTATGAATTTAATCTTGGATAAAAAGAAAAGGCTTACGACTCGTCAAACGCACAAATACACACACACACACACACACACACACACACACACACACACACACACACACTGAACTGACCGCATGCCTCAAGGTCTCCTGATGTCAACTAATCCATATTAGCGGTGAAGCAGCGGCTAATGTGTATTGATCTGGGGGCTTTTCGGACTTACTCTGGGAGTTGTAGTTTGATGCCCCTCCAGGGAGGATTCCTGCTGTTGTAGCTGGATCGGTCCATCTGTTTCCGTCTAAAAGTCTCTGATCAAACTCAGAGAGACACGAGAGTGCTGCGTGTTTTCATTCAGAAGGGTCAGAGGTCAACAAGTTTCATTAAAGCTTGGAACGTTTCCAGAATTAGTTTCTTCTTTGGGTAGCTTCAAAGTGAAAGTGAAGCAACGAAACGAGTGTATTTTGATCATTATTGATGTTGTTTCCAGGAAAATAACAAATAAAACAGACACTGTGCACTGATCTGGAAAGCAGACATCTGAGTGCAGCTATTGTGCTGTCAGCATTCACAGTAGTGATCCTGTTTTTTGTTGTTGTTGTTGTTTTACATCTAATTACTTGTGCAATCATTGAGCCAGTGTTTTGCCACTTTTACAGTTTAGCTAGTGCTTTGTCACCTTTAGCTAATGTTTCTCTTCTTTTAGTTATTTGTTACTTTTAGCTTTTAGCTACTCTTTTACGGCTTTTAGTTGGTGTTTGGTCATTTTTAGCTTTCAGATAGGGGTTTGCTAGTTGCAAGCTAGCATTTAGCTGTTATAGCTTTAAACTAGCTGTTTGCTATTTTTTACCTTTTAGATAAAGCTTTGCTACTTTATTTGTTACTCAAAGGTTTTAGTTACCACTTTGCTACTTTTAGCTTTTAGGATAAGTTTTGCTATACCGGTAGTTTTAGCTAGTGTTTTGCTACTTTTAGCCTTAAAGTAACATTTTGCTGTATTTACCTTATTGCTACATTTTCACATTTTTAACTTTTTTCCATAGACTTTTTCCTATTTTAGTTTTTAGTTTGTGTTTAGCTTTAACAAAACAGTTTTAACGTCTTCATCAAACCGCTTCATTCAAGCAGGACTCAATGTTAATGCTGCAGTTTCACTATTTTCATTATTTTTTTCACCTAATTTTATACAAGATGTTTGTCATAAAGAAATGTTGAAGAGCTGCAGCCATTTTATTTTTACAGTTATACAGTAGACTCCATCAGCACCAAGTAAAGCTTGCTGACATTCGAAGAGTTATAATCTGTCTGTGACGCTCCCACAAACCAACAGGAAGCCATTTTCGTCCACCAGTGATTTTTATTTGCAGGATTTAAAGCGTTGTGGCAGACGCACACAGGTATGGTGGAAAATCCTGGACAGAGTCCAAGAAAAGTTTCTGATGCAGCACAAAGTCTGACGTTCACAGGAGTGATTACAGGCTGAAAGAAAATGAATGGCACAATCGTAGGTCAATGTTTGGCTTCTTTTCCCAGTAAGTTGAGAAGGTTCTGAAGTTTCCTCAATAGTTTTTGAAATTAGTCTAAACAGTTTTATAAATTAATCTAAACATTTAACTGATGGGTTGAAGCAATGCTTCCATTTTCTGTTACTTTGTGATGTCATACATTTTGTGTCTCACTATTCAAACTGATCATCCAGATAATTTGAAGTGAGGTTCTGTGGAAAGGATATGAGTAATTAATGTATTACCTGTTGTAGATAGCTAGTTGAACAGCCTCAGATTGGCTAAAAATACGGTAGTTTGAGACTGGATTTACAAAGATCTGTACTTGAAAACATCTGAAGGATCCTTTTAATAATATGCAATGATGCTGCAGTTTATATTTCATGTTCATTTGCTATTAAATGTCATCAATGTATTTGTTGTTTCCTCTAATCAACTTAAAGGCAAAACAAAGGTTGCTCGTTTTATTACTCAGATATTCATTAAAGAAATTCGCTAATTTTCTCATGAACCCTGAAGCACATTATTTTAGCTGTGATGGAGAGGTCAGTGTCTGTCCTACAACCACATGTTAGAGCCACTTGAGAAAAAAAAAATAAGAAGGAAGAGTTTTATTTGTTTGATTTTTGTCAATTAACTCACGATATCAAGATGAAAGTCAAAATATTTTTGCAAAGAAACAGTAAAAAGTCTGCTTTCAATACAAATCAAAGGAAGAAAAACTCTTTGTGTCTTGAACCTGTGTGAATATATTTTAATTTTAATTATGTACGGTATGTATGTATGTACCGGTATGTATGTATATAATCAGCATATAATATGCATTGATTTAATTTTCAGATTTTAGTACGTGCTGCAAGATTCATAATGTTTTATACTCACAAATCCTGCATCATAAATTTAGAACCAAGAGGAAATGGATATTAATTTCTCCAAACATTTATCTAAACTAAACCATTTTCTAGTTGTTCAACCACATCAAAATATTATGTTTGTTTGCCATATATAGTACTATATTTGTATGAGGAAAACATAAGCCTATAGTTAAGAATATGTTTAACTTGTCTAGTAATCTGTGTAGAAGCACTTGCTTTTCTTCTCACTTAAAGTTCAATTTTAATAAAGTATAATTGATCATGATCTAACTTTTTAATGAAGCTGAATTCCTCGATGAGCAGACTTTCATGAGCCCCACCAGGCAGGTTTCTTAATTATAGAATGAAGGTGTTCAGATTATCTGCTCTGTGTTATAAATGCTAAATCTTGTTAGTGTGTTTTAAAGCTACGGACATATCTCCTTTTAGTCATTTAGTTTGAAGCTTTAAAGTCATTATTAATCAGCTTCTGCTGCATTTTCAGCACAGCTGAGCTTAAAGCTGTAAACCAGCTGATAACGAGTAAGAAACGTCGTCACGTTCACGGTGCTGCATGATTCAGAAGAAATAAATGCACACACCTTGAAAGGTTTGAACAGGAAATCATCTTTAATCCTCTTTTTATGACACTTTTGTCAGCCAGCTTCCATCACCGCACAATAATCTATATTAATATTTGAAATCCTGTCTGTCCTCCCTGTGCCCTTTTCTTAGTCTCCGTCAAAACCTTTCTGACGATTCAGGCATCCAGAGGGGAAATTAAATCACGCTGATGAGCATATCACTCTGCCACAACCTGAAATAAATAATCATGGCACCCAGAAAGGCTGCTTTTGCACACAAACGCGCTGATAATAAGGAATCAGCATGTTCCCTCAGATAATCATCAAACAGCAGCAGAGTCGACTCTGCCTGCCGCTCCGTCAGATCTCTTTTCAGAACTGCTGTCAAAAATCGGCTCGATTAACC
Organism: Hypsolebias longignatus; assembly: GCA_031762435.1. Lineage (NCBI taxonomy): Eukaryota > Metazoa > Chordata > Actinopteri > Cyprinodontiformes > Rivulidae > Hypsolebias > Hypsolebias longignatus. Next base: position 17,768,440 of record JARVGV010000527.1, read on the forward strand.
ACAAAGCTGTTTACTCTGATGCTCTCAGTTCATTTCCGTTAGACAGTTAAACTAAAAGCCGTAAAAACATGATTACTGATGTGCTGAACGGCTGAAGCTCCACTAAAACCAACAAAACAAATCAACTGGCGCGTGCCACTGCATTGGATGATGTCACCCAGATCGTTTCAGAACATCTTACTCATTACAGTCGTACATGAACTTAAAGGCCCCAACGTCCAGGTGAATACAGCTAAATCTGTGGCATTGTGGAAATTGAAAGCTCCTCTGTGCTTTAGAAATAGTTCAGATCCTCTGAAGTGAGGTCTAAGAAAACTGACAACTTTATCCTGCTTTGTTACAGTGAATAAACAGCCTGTCGAGCAGCGTTTTACGTCAGGTTTTAGCAAACTGGGTAAACAGCAGAGACAAAACTACCTCCCTGGATTCTGACGTGGGTTTTTTATAATTTAAACTGAGAAAAAAAAGGTCTACGTTTTGGGGTATGAACTGTGTAAAGAGTGTAAAAAGTTCAAACGATAGGGTAAAGTTGCAGTCAGTGGCTCATTAGGGTCACCATGGTAACCACACATCTGTCTCTCACTCCCTGACAGCGAACTTAATGAGAGGAAGACAGAAACAGACTTGAGATCGGGCCTCGGGCAAAAAGTCACTGTGCAAAAATGATAAGTCAGAGCGTGAGCGTACATTTTTTTTTTAATTTCGTAAGTGTTTTTTTTTTTTTGTAGAAGATGAGAAGTTAAAAAGACGCGTCACTTCCACTTTTTGAAGATGAAATAGTCTGTGGAAGCTTGGGTGAGCTCGCTCTGTATTCTGGTGGGGATTTGAGAGAAAACCAAAAGTCATATATCAAAGAGAGACATGTTTGGTGAAAAAGGACATAAATGCCTACGTTTTGATGTATATTTTGTATATGCACCAAGAAAAGATAAGGGAGTAAGAGGAGTTTGGGAAATATTAAAATTTTTTAGATGTGACTTCAACTCGTATGTTCTGCAGAAAAATCTGTAAAAACCATAAACTTTACCTGAGGCTGCGTAAAAACTGTTTAAATTTGTTTAAATTTTAAACAGAGCTCCAAACACGCCTGGGTTTTCTCATGTTTCGCCAAACCCCCATTGATTCCAACTGTTCCGTTTTATGTATATACCATATTTGTACGATTTTGTCCACCGTGTGAAACATACTGCTACCAAAAGTCACAGCGGACTATTTAAGACTGAGCTGCACATCTTTATGTACAATTTGCATGTTTTATTTCAAAGCTGGGCTACAAGAAACAGGAAAAACTTTGTAATGGAATAGCAATAAGAGCGTTGTCACCCTTCATTATACTGTTGTAATATTTCAAAACGCACATGTTGTCAAAGATCTAATAATATAAACTGCTCTTGATTCTTGAACAAACTCTCGGGGATTGTCAGGATGTGCATCAAAACTGCTGGCATAGCCCTTCAGAACCTCACTGACCTACACAAGACGAGGTCAGTGAACAAGGCCAGGCTGATTCTGGCAGATCCTGATCACCCACACCTTGGTGAGTTCAGGTTGCTTCCATCTGGATGCAGGTATCTACAGCCCAGATGTAGAACAAACAGACTTAAAAACTCATTCGTCCCTGTAGTGATCAGGCTTCTCAATGAACAGTGACGACTCCTGTATTGTTATTTTACCGTCTCAAAGTCTTGTGTAGTGTGAATGTTTTATATCTACTGACTGTGAAACAAATTGTCCCTCAGGGATAATAAAGATTCTTGAACGTGAACTTCTTCTAATTCATAAATTTAGAAATACTGAGTCTGGCGAAAACATTTAGATTTTTTTTTAATTATTATTACTGCAAACTTCTCTGCAGTGAAAATCCACACAAAGGTCTGTGTGGTGTCCAAACATCAATAGGACAAAAGTACCGTAATTTCTGGTCTATTGAGTGCACCCAAATATAAGCCACGCCCACTAATTTTTATTCTAAAATTGTACATATATGTAGGCCACGCTTGTCTATAAGCCACAGTGTCCACGTTGCAACATGAGATATTTACACAGAAATATTTTTTTAAACTTTTAATTAAATTTATGCTGGTAACATACACAAGTAATGTTTTTGTTTTTCTGAACCGTGCCTGTAACACGGCTCAATATAAAATAAAAATACAGTAGCCTACCAGGAAAAGTCACTGATCACTAAGTCGTCAAGAATGTTTTCAAGTTTGGGCCATCTGACTTTCTTTTTTTTTTTTTTACATCTGAAAGCTTTTGTCATCTTTTTGCATTGATTCAGTTCTTCACGCTGCTGTCTCCAATGTCTCACTATCGATCATTGACCCCAAGCCTATGTGCAGCAGCTCTATTTCCTTCTTCGACAGCCAGATGGATTGCTTTAACTTGAAAGCAGCATCACATGCATTTCTTTGTGTGCTTTCCATGATGAGGGTCTGTGCATGAAGCACAAACTAACTGGTCTGAAGAATTTAGTGTGAGTGCATTTGGTTTATGGTAATTCCAAGTTTCATTAGTCCACTATGACCTGTTCGGTAATTTCATTGGTCTGATTTTTTTTAAATTATCTTAATTTAAACATTGAGTCATGAGTACATTTCAAACCACCTCCTCTGAAGAAAACTCAGCTGTTCACCTCCACCTCACGGACAAGGGACACTCTTTTGAGGACCAGAATGTGCACATTTTGGACCAAGAACACAGGTGGTTTGAGAGGGTGGTAAAGGAAGCTGTTTATGTTGAGAGAAAAACCCTCTCTTAACAGAGGAGGTCTCAGATTCCAAGATTCAAAAATGTATAATGCAGCTTTAAGACTGATTCCCAGCCAGTTTTCACACCTGCTGGGAACAGAGGAGCCTACTGTTAAGATGTGAGGTGTGATTTGTCAATCTACATAGGTATGTGTTTATCTTATCTCAGCCTTTATAACCTGAACCCCACACTCACTGCTCTTTGAATTGAGAAATCTCCTCGAATGAAGAGCAAAACATCTTCTGTTACAAATAAAATCCAGTTGTTTTTATATTGAAAGTTTTTTAATTGAGTCCCGAGGACCCATCTCCCAAGAGAGACATGTATTGGGTAAATGTTTTGGCAGCATGAAGCTCATTAGCTCATTAAAAAATAATAATAATGATAATTAGCTGTAGCATTGTATACGTAAGTCACGGGGTTCAAAGCCTTTGAAAAAAGTAGTGGCTTATAGTCTGGAAATTACGGTAATGTGGAGGTCAACAATGAGATTAAACATTTTGATTTTCCACAACACACAAATGCACTGCAGTATTTCCAAATGTCCTTCATCGGAGGCTGCAGGTTATGAGTTTCCTCAGTCTCAGTTGGCACCAGTCTAATGACAGCCCTTTTGCTTAAGTCTCAGCTTCAATCCATCTGGATTTTGCAGAATCATTCTTCATGAAGTTACCTTTTTAACCTGCTGGGCAAAGAAGGACGGTGCTGACAGCGCTGATATCAAACTAAACGAGTACGTTTAGTCTGAAATCATTAGGATTCCTTAAAATTAATAAATGGAACAGACTAGCATCCCCTCTTGACATTCAACCTCTCAGCTCCTCTTGTCATCAACCTTGTTTTTATCTGTGCAGCTGTAATGCGCGGGAAATGAGGCGAGTGTTGCAGCGATTGCAGCAGGAACAGGACGATCGCAAACTCCTGAAGCTGTGAGCGTCAGCAGAGGTGTCGAACTGAGAGATCACTGTCCTGCATTATAGATAAGGGATTGCAAGTGTCTTAAGTGGATGGATAGACCCTTAAGTACCCTCAGTGTGTGTCTGTGTCTACACAATGTGCACAACAAAAGTTAATTACTTTTTTCCACTCTTCATAATGAACCAACTACTACTTCCCTTTGCTCTAAACATAAAGTTAAACCAGGGAGCCATTGTGAAGTGTTTTTTTCCATCTCTTCCCATCAACAAACTCATCTGTTGTTTCTTAGCAGCAAGACATCAAGTTGTTTGATGCTTAACGATCAAATGAAACTCACTGACAAACAAGAGAAACTGCATTTTCTGCAAAACAGAAACTATAAGAGCTGGGCCTCACTAGCTTACTAGTTAAGCTACAACATTATAGCAACCTGATAAACGCCAACGTCCAAAAAACACCACAAAGTTACATTCAGTTTGACAATTCAGACACTCGCTGATCAGGAAGTGCTTTCCCACTTTTTATAAATCAGACACATCTAACTTACGGTGTCATATATATTTTATTTTACAATAAGTGTCAACCCATCACTAAACAGGACAACCAACAAGGACAACCCAAACAAACATAACCCGAAAAAGTCCACCCATTTCTGTTTCAAGATTACCCAGCAGCCCTTATGGCTCATCCAATTCAAGTAGTGTACAATCTTCAGTTATTCCCAAATAAATTTTACAGCAACCCACAGAACCTACGGTTTCTGTAAAAAAAAATAAAGTCATGATGTAATGAAACCAAAGTACAGCTGTAATATTGAGAATTATCAATGTAAACTTATATTTCAGTGTGGGTTTTTACATTTAAAAGTTGCAACAGAATGCATCACAATTCATCACGTGGTAAAATAAAGAAAGAAAGAAATGCCTGCAAGGCCTTCCCGAAGGCTCAGCATCCCTTGTTTTGGACCCACCCTCCCTACATCAACATTGCGATTGGTTAGTTTTCCCATCAGTTAACAAACTCACCTTGACTCTGTCTGAGCTGAGCCTTCTCTTCTAACAGGGAAGTCCTAACCAATAATACAGAAGCTTCAAATGTGCCTGAACTGGAAGCCTTCTTTGAAGGAGGAGAAGGTCCTCAGGGTTCCCCACTGCAGTGATCTGAACTGAATCTGAATCTGCACTGAACGACTTGTTGAAATGTTGAAATCTAGAAGAATGAATTGTTAACTGAAATGTTAGTCGAAACAAGCTAAACAGTAGCTAAAATCAACAAAACTGTAAATGATTCTTAAAACAAGCTAAATTGCCGGTATTGCTAAAAGCTAGCATTAGCAAAACTACACTGTTAAAAGCTAAATTTACCAAAATATTAGCTAAAGGTTGAAAAAAAAAGCTACATTTAGCACAAACAACCTCTTAGTTACAAAATACAGTAACTAAAAATAACCGGGGAAGCTACTGTTCACAATCACATGAACAAATAGTTTTTGTTTTAAAAGTAAATTCCAATATCTTTGTTAAATGGTTTTTTAAACCTATGAAAATTAGTACTTAAAAGTAATCTATCTAGAAATTGGTTACCTGTTTTGGCTAAATTAGCCACAATGAGGGATGCTTAGGTATTAAGTTATTATTATCAAATTCTCCATCTCAAAAGCATAAAAATTGTTTGTAGTTTGTTGAAATTTGGTGCTTCTTCACTCACTATTGACTTATGTTATAGTCTATTCCTTGCGTGTTACAATTTAAAGTTTTTTTGAATCGATTCATAAAACTGAATTGACTCGCTCATTCTTACACCTGTTTCCTGTTACTATTTGTCTCACTTGTTTAACGGATCAACATCTGCAACCAGTTTCTTCAGATCTGCGTAAGACAGAGCGCTATAGAGATCCTTCCTGCCCACAATGAAAATTAAACCGTGATGATGAGCGACAACAACATTTAATTACCCTTTGGGATTAATAAAGTATTTTTGAATTGAATTGAATTGTTGCACGTCCCTATGCACCCCAGCCTTTTTAAGCCTCTACTCCCAGTCCAGCTACAGACAGTCATTGTGTTTCATGCCTGTCCTGTAGTTTCTGCAGCGACAGCAGCCTTTGTTCATGTTTGTTTCTATAATAAGTTGTTTTTTTTACTTTAACACTTCATGTTCGTCTGCGTTCCTGGGTCCTGGGTCACCAAATACACATATATTTGTTGACTGTAGATTATTTTCTACAAGTTTCTGAGTGCATGTGTCGTCAGACTTGGTGTCTCTCTGAGTCTGCTGCGTTAGACGTGCACCAGTGGCTGAAAGACGGACCGGGTGTTCCCCCTGGGAGATGGAGAGTGGAGACGCACCGAGGAGCCATTGATTTTCAATGTACCCTTGGTCTTCTAATGGGCTGCGTGAGCAGGAGAGAATCAGACCAGGTTGGCTGGAGCGCAGAATCGTGCAAAAGGCCACAGATGTTTAATCGTCACCCCTTCCATCTCTACTGTTTCTAATAATACACCCCCCCCCCCCCCCCACCGTGT
>JARVGV010000527.1:17840531-17852102 GCA_031762435.1 Hypsolebias longignatus
ACACACACACACACACACACACACACACACACACACACACACACACACACACACACACACACACACACACACGATCTCTCTGTTCCCCCCCTCCCTCCTTTCTTTTCGTCTCTAACAGTCTAGTTTGTTCTTTGCCACATTCAGGGTCGTCTTTTCTGCTCTCTGCTGAAAAGGAGAGGAAATGATGAAAATAATTAAATTAACATTATAAAGAACTTTTCTTTTCTCTTTCCGGAGTATTTCGGGAGGACGCTGTTAAAGTTGCAGTGATTCAAAAGTGGAGGTTTGATTTTATTTCTCTGGACGTGCCGCATTTTCCCGGTCGACCCTGCAGAAAAGGTGAGGAGAGTTGAAACGATTAATAATCTTGAAATTTTCTTGTGAAAATCAGAGAAAACGTTTTCTGAAGAATGGAAATGGACTAAGTCCTAAGATAAATTTACACTATATAACAAATAGTATTTGTTTATTTTTTCGGCTAATTAAATGTGCTAGCTAATTTAATTCACCAACATGACATTTGCTAATAAGTTATGTAACTTTTTTTTGTTATTGTTAAAGAAAATAACTGACTATAGCTTCAAGTAATTAATATTTTATTTATTGAGCTCTTGAATTTACATGCTTTTAGGTTACAAACTAAAAACCACATTTGTTGACAACTTATAACCAAGTTTTATTAGCTTTCTTCTTGTTAGCATGCTACTAGCAGTTAAGCTCCAATTATAGTTGACCATATTTGGTCATCAGCTACTTCCGCCTTACTTTTGGAGGCAATGGGTTCATTTACATTCATTCATTTACACAGTCTGGATAAATAAAAAGCTAATACAGTACAGTATTAATGTTTTTATAGTCAGTAAAACAAAATTTGATCACAGTTTTTGCAATTTATGTGACACATCTCATTAAGGGGCAGACATAAGATTTTATCTTCTGATTCCTTTCATTTCATTTACTGTTTGAGTTTTTATTTACGTGAAATTGTAAATAGTTTTTGTTTTTGTGTTTGTTAAATTGGAATTTGAAATGAATAAAGATTATAAAAAAATTAAAAACAGCAAGTTAAAAAAAAACCTACTGCATTTTAATAAATTACTGATTTCTTATTCTGTATTTAAAGTGTCTTAGATTTTTATTTAGTGCTCATTAAATGGCATTTACTAACTAAATATTGCCCAGTGTTCATGAGCAATTGATTTTTTTTTAGCAAACAGCAAAGGTTGCATGTTGGTAACAATTTTACCATAATGAAAATATGAGACGAGTATAAAACAGCTTTAATGAATCTGGAATTAACTCAATGTGAAGCTGAAGCTCAACTCAAAGATGATATTTTGTCTCTATAATAGAAAGATTTTGGTCATTTTTGCCAACAGGGACTGAAAAAAGTTGGGGGGGAAAATGCTGGAGCCTTATCAGGGATTACCGTTAATATTTGTCTAAAATTTGTTGCCTGAATGATAAATATAATTATTACATATTTACTGCCAGGCTTGTAGGATGTTAAAGTTAAAGCTCTTCAACTCGCTAAAATAATTTGAACATTTTATTTGCAGAAGTGATAAGTTATGTGTTTAATGGTGGCGCCTGACAGTATTATAATTTATTAGGCTGATAAATTTTTCAGATATAAAGAGGTCATTTGTGCTTCATATTAGTTTAAACAGAAAGTATGTTGATGTAGGATCCATAGATCCAGTACTTCTCCATTTCTGACTCACTGTGCTGGTTTGGTGCTTAGGTTTTGTGAGTGTTTTTGATAAAATTCAGTGGAGTGACATTCAATTTAATTGATTTTATATTAGAGTCTTAAAAAAGGAAACATCTTTTGTTTATGCCTTAGGGAACTAAATTATGTTTTCGATCGAGTTAGTGCTTGAGCAAACTTTTTTGTATTTCAAGTTTGGATTCTGAGTCAAGTGCTAACCCCATATCCATAAATCTGAGTCAGTGATGTTCCCTAATAAGAGCCGCAAGAAGCAAAGGTCATTAAGTTGTACACATTTAGTCCGTTGGGTATGTTAATAAGTAGTAGTTATTTCCTGTCAGTCCTACAAAAATGAAAACATCAATTTCAATACATTTCAGGTGGGACTCTCATACCAGCAGTTTACAAATGCAAACCTTCCACACCAGGCAGCTAATATTAAAGAAGTCTCTGCTAAAAGCAGAAACCGCTCCAAGAAACAAACAAAAAAAGAAATCCAGAAGTTTTCTTTTCAGCGTTCTGCTACATTTAGCCAACAAACAGCCCCAAAAGTTATTATTTGAAGCTATTTGCATGTTATTGTTGTGCTCAATAAAGAAGTAAATGCAAATTTTGCAACATTTATGAAAATTAAATAGTTTTCTGCAGTGAGTAAATAAAGGAATATTGGCAAATAAAACATTTATTGCAGCTTCTAATGTAATTTTCTGGTGTTTTGTCAGACATTTCAGATTTCCAATTAATGGCGAGGTACATGTAAATACAAACCAAATCAAAGTATTAAAAACTTTTGATAACAACATTAAAACTGTTCCTTGTATCTTTCTTGTATACAGGCAAATGAAGTTTGAAATCTCTCCACAGTCCAACCGAGATATTAGGAAGAAGAACAAGTTTCTTAAAAAAGGTAATGAGCTTTAGTACTTACAAATTTTAAAAACATTTATTAATTTGATGTTGTTGGGATGCTTGTTGTCATGTCGAAGTAATACTGTACAGGCTAAAACGTTGCTAGAATTATAGTAATATTTAAAATAAATCCTGCTGAGGAGTTGTAAAAGAGTGAAAAGATTTAATTTTCCACCATTTAAATAATACTCAAGCCATATGTAAAAGCCTAATTTAGTTATTGTTGTCATAAATACTTTAGTTAATGGTATTGGGAAGTTCTGTGTGACAGGATAATTTAATGTATTGTTTATGCTTTCACAATGTACATTTATTTTCTCACAGGAAGTTTAGTGTAAATCCAATTATGTTGAATCATTGTATGTGTTTAACACTCCAATGCATCATAGTGGTAGTCCAAAATATTCGTTGGGTTTCTCTAAAACTGTGGTAACTGTTCAAATGTACTTTTATAACGTCTTTAAAACATACAGTATTTTGTTTTATTTAAGACAGTTAGCCATGTCTGTCTCTGTTGGCTGCTGTCATTTTCTGATGCTGTCCTCGTTAGAGCTCAAAACCTGCTCCAAGCGTCTGTGTTGCTCTTTCTGTCTTTGGCCCATGACATGAAAACAGCCCCCCACTCGACGTGACATGGCAGGTGTTAATTGTTTTTGACATGCTAACCATACAGTGGTTCCAGCATGCCTGGTTCGAGACCAATCTGGGACTTTTGTTGCAGTTTGTTCTCTCCTGTTCATCTTGTCCACAGCTTTCGGCAGGGTTGCAACTTTCTAATTAGGGGAAAATACCAATTTACTTGGAAGAGCGGCGTCAGCAGACTACAAACTTTTTTTTACAGTTGCCTTTTGAGTAAATGGTTGGTGTTTCTTAGTAAAGGTAGCCATTGGGTGGGGCATCACGTTTACTGCTTTGAAGGTAACCGCAAGCCTTCGTGTTCACAGCTTGAAGCCTTTTTAGCTGGGCTTGTACAAAGCTGGTTCTGCAGGAAACAGGAGGCTGTCGTCTGCGTGGGAGACATCTGGAGACAGTAAACAGCAATACTCCCAGGCTTTCGATGTGGTGGTGTTGAGCCTCCTTTCAATGAGAACTGCTTTCAGTTATTCTGAACATGCCAGCTTCAGATGTGAATGAGCACCCCTGGTGGGTTTTCTGAAAAAAGGTGCACGGTATTGCCTTCAGAGGAGCTAAAGTCGGAACCCAGACACATATAAATAATGTGTGTAATGGCCATATTTGATCTTGTATTCAAACACAATATTTGTACAGTATTTGGAAAATAAAAGGAACAGGACCAAACCGTATAATCTCCATCTTCTACCGCTTATCCATAGTTGGGTCGTGGAGGCAACAGGTCCAGGAGAGAAACCCAAACATCCCTCTCCCCAGTGCAGGGTTTGTTCTGGAGGACTGAGGCGGTCCCAGGTCAGAGAAGATACACAATCCCTGCATTGAGTTCTAGGTCTGCCTTTAGGTCTCTTAGTATGCCATGCTCTGAAAACCTCTAAAATGGGGCATCCAAGAGACATCCGAATTAAATGCCTGAACAACCTCAACTGACTCTTTTCAATGTGAAGGAGTCTCCCCAGATGACAGAGCTCCTCACCCTATCTCCAAAGCCAAGCCTGGCCACATAGGCCGCTTGTATCCAGGATCTCGTTCTTTCAGTTATCCAAAACTCTCAACCGTAGGTGAAGGTTGGGAACGTAGAAGGACCAGTAAATTGAGCTTTCCTTTTTGACTCAGCTCTTTCTTCACCACGAACAACCGAAGAAACACCCTCATTACTGAGGATGAGACCACAATCTGTCGATCCATCTCCCAGTCCATCCCACCATCACTTGAACAAGACACCCAGATACTTGGGCATCTGAACAGAATCACTGCCCAAAGTAGTACCTCGACCATTATTAGATGTTGCACACAAGTGTTTTTCCACATGACTGCAACAAAAATAAAAAGGGAAAACCGTGCTGAATAATCCTGATAAAATTTTGATCTTGTGAACTGTTGTGATGCAGTTTTTCCTCAAGTCTAAGTCCTCTTCCACACAGAAACAGTTTTTCGAATCTTTTTTTATTTTTTAGTCTTACAAATGTCCTTATGAACACAACACCATTTCTAGAAAAGCTTTCATTCACATAAAAAACCCCACTAAAACCAACTCAAATATATATATAGTACCTATGTCAGGCCTGTATGTGGCACAGTACTGCCAAAAAAAAATACTGTACACAAAAGAAAAACAGAAAACCAGGCATGGAGCATTGGAGGTAAGGCGGACAACTTGTGTTTTAGCAGTTTGCACCATAGACCTTATGCATCAGGTCTAAGCTCATCTTGCAGGTGTGAACAATTCTCAGTTTGGATTTTATACTCAAATCTGATTTTTTTATTTTATTTTTTGCATGGTTGCTCACATTGTAATTTAAATGCGACTGCCATCAGGCTCCAGTGAGAACAGTCTTAAGGTCTTGAAGTGACCGGGTGTGCGCAGGTGAAGATATGACATCACGTCGTGCAGCAATGCTTTTAAACATTTTAATGCAGTCTTTGTCAGTTTGTATACCTTACATCTCATATAAGCTCATATAGGCTTAACCTTTATTGTTTGTTAGCAAAGTTGTACATACAGTATTTGTTTTGAGTTTATCTTCCTTCTGAGAACATTACATTTTACTGTATATTTTTCCCTAACTATTGTTTTTATAATCAGTTCAGTCATATAAACCATAAAATTTGAGAAGTAAAACAACTAACATTAACTGGTTTGAAATAGACCCTCTAACAATTTAAATGTCAAGTTAGAAAATGTACTAGAAGTCCCACCCCATTTGTAAAAGCCAAGCATGCAATGCAGGCACAACATAAACCTCCCACCAAAACACATAACTTTTAAACGTCCTGCTGGGAAAGAAGCAGTTTGTGCACAGAGCGTTTTTTGTTTTGTCTCTGTGAGCTTGACAAAATTGATATTTTCAACCTCTCCCATGTTTATTACATGTTAAGCTAATGTGAGCTATCGTGGCAGGACCCAGGTCTGAATGAAGCCCTGATGCACAGCTCATTTGAACATGTTTTTATTGGGTTAATACTTCTGTGAACCCCACACTGTAAACACATGACATTCTATCTCATAGAATAGTTTGCATTGTGCTGAGCACGTTTTGTTTCCTGAAACTAAGCAGTGTGAAGGATCTTGGTTGTGTTTGGGTGTGGATACAGTAGCCACCGGCCCTCCACATGCTGCATTACACAACATGGCCAGATGTGCAGTTTTAAAAGGCACGTGACTCCTAATGAGACACTCAGTCTTTTTTATTTCAGAAGCATTTTACCTCTTAACATTTATAGCAGCTAGTTCTTCCGGGATGGGTTCAGTCTGAGCAGGTATCTTTAGGTCAAACTGAGGAGCTTAGGGGATAGTTGATTTATTGTGGATAAATAAAAATCAGCTAACAAAAAAAAGTGTATACTTGGCAGAAATCCCAGTTATGCAGGAAGATTTCATTGCTTTTTAAAAGTGTTGTGACTAGTCAGGTGGTTTAAAGTACATTTTTTTAGTATTTAAAGCACATTTGATTTCAAACTTAATGACGGTGCGTGGCACTTTTGTTGTAAAATATATTTTAATTATTGTGTCCACAAAAAAAACAACACTTTCCTGTTATTTCAAGGTAATGTTGAGTAGTTGTTAATGTCTTAGATTAAAATAATAACGTGGTGCCATTATGGAAAATCAATGAATTACTTTGCTTCCTTACATTTATTTATAAGATGCCACATTCATAAAGAATAAATTGGCAGGTTAATGCACATTTGGTAGAATGAAAGAGATTAAATCAAATATCCAACTTTTCTTATAATTATTCCAAATATAACCTGCTTCCTTCTCATGCAAAGCTCTTTATGTAAAATATCCTGTTATCGATGTCATTTTCTTGCTAGTTCATTAAACATGCTCATAATCACATGATAAAATGAAACTAAACTACAATTTATTTAAAATAAATGTTTAGTTTGGGTGTTTTGAGACACTAAAGTTAGAGAATTGCTCCTGTATTCTATTTGCTGTTCATATACAGTACTGTAGTTACTTTTTTATTTAAGTCTTGCATTTTAAACGTGTTGCACATTTCTGTTTGTTTGGAGGAAGGTTTGCTCGTCTCTAGAACAAGTTAAAGGCTGCAGCAGAGGACAGTTGTGTCACATCTGTATTTGTACAATAAAAACACATCTATTAGTCATTCTGTGTGTGACAAAGAGAGACAAATAGGGAGACAAAGGACAAAAAGTTTTTTTGTTTTTTTCCTTTCTGGTAAAAACACTGAATTCTTGTGAATTCCTGATATTTGTCGGTTTTAAAGGGGAAAGCTATTTTAGTCTTCTGAAAAAATGCCTAGCTGAGTGTTTCTCATGTCAGATTACTTAAGTTTTGGCTTTTTTTTTTATTATTTTTTTTTTACTTAGACATACATCAAAGCAGCAAGTTGCAGAAAGCTTTAGGTGAACATTTAACCAACTTGTCCCTTTCTTACTACTTCTAATACAAATCTTCTCAAATGTTACTTTTATGTCCAGTTTAATTTTATGCTTCTTTGTGGTAACTGAAAGTATTAATGTTTAAAGTGTTTTTGTGGCCAAAAGGTAGTGTGAGTATCAATACACCAGAAACACCTGATTGGAATTTCATCTCTAATGACATGTTTATTTTGTCAAAACTAATTAAATGTTTAATATTCAGAAATCAAGTTGACTTTATAAAACACACTTTTAGCAGTACTTCAGATAAATCTATAAAATGTTGAAGGTCATGACTGGTCATGCACATTACTTCTGGTTCATCTTTTTCTAAAATAAATAAGTGCCTGAAGGCAGAAGAGGCAATTTAATTAACTTTTCTGAGTAAGGTGCAAATACGTAGCTTCGATCATCTAATCACTATTTTATACAATTTGCTGCCTAAACATGCTGGTCAGGGAAGATATATGCTTTTTTAATTGAAACTTATCTTTAAATAGTTTTAATACTGTGCATTTTGCTTCGTACAGATTTGGTTTAAGAGACTGATTAATTTAGTAACTGATCATGAGTTTTGCTGTTGGGATCCAAAGCTAAATGTTATTTTCCGTCTCTACAGGGGCGTAACAGAAGGTGTATGCTGCCTCTCGCTGTAATCATCCTGCCACCACCATGAGCTGGAGCTTCTTGACACGCTTACTGGAGGAAATCCACAATCATTCCACATTTGTGGGCAAGATCTGGCTCACCGTCCTCCTCGTTTTCCGCATCGTTCTGACAGCCGTGGGCGGCGAATCGATCTACTACGACGAGCAGAGTAAGTTTGTCTGCAACTCTGGCCAGCCAGGATGCGAGAACGTCTGCTACGACGCCTTCGCTCCACTCTCGCACGTCCGCTTCTGGGTCTTCCAGACCATCCTGGTGGCGACGCCGTCGCTCATGTACCTGGGCTACGCTGTCAACAAGATTGCTCGAGCGGAGGAGCAGGCCGACAGCGGGGGGTTGAGCAGATATTCGTGCAAGCAACCCAAGAAGTCTTATCTTGCAGGCAGAAAGCAGCAGAGGGGTGTTGAAGAGGCTGAGGATGACAACGAAGAAGATCCGATGATCTATGAAGTGGCAGAGGGGGAGAGTGATGCTGGTGGAATGGCAAAGCGGGGCAGTGAGAAACAAGTGAAAGTCAAGGTTCGGCATGATGGGCGCCAGCGTATTAAAGCAGACGGGCTGATGCGCATTTATGTCATCCAGCTGTTGGCCCGTTCGGTTCTAGAAGTGGCTTTTTTATGTGGACAGTACATGCTGTATGGATTCGGTGTCCCTGCTAGATACATGTGCTCAAAAGTGCCCTGCCCTCACAGCGTGGACTGCTTCGTGTCACGGCCAACCGAGAAAACGATCTTCCTCCTCATCATGTACATCGTCTCGCTGCTCTGTCTGGCTCTCAACATATGGGAGATGCTTCACCTGGGTGTTGGTACCATCTGCGAGATCGTGCGCTCCCGCCGGCTGCGGCTCCCTGGCGATGAGCTTTACGGACTCACGAGGAGAAACGAAGCTCTGAGTGGCGACGATTACAGCAGCTACCCCTTCACCTGGAACGCACCGTCGGCCCCACCAGGGTACAACATCGCCGTCAAGCCCCTTTTAATGTCTAAAGGGAACCACAATCCACCTCTACCCATCAGTGATCTCACAAATGCCAAGATCACGTGTCGACAGAACCACGTGAACATCGCCCAAGAGGAGCGCCAGCAGTACACCAATAATGATGAAAACCTGTGCAGCGCTGAGAGGGGAGATGCTTCCAGAAATGCTCAGGACTTCAGTCAGAGTCAGAACAAGCTGAAGGCTGATAACCAGGCTTACAGCCAGCTGCAGAGCCACGTTAACAACCACAGCAGGCCTAACCGTGAACGTAAACACCGGCACACCTCCAGACACGCCTGCAGCAAGGCAGAGACGGACAGCAGCAGCAGCAGCAGCAAATACGGCGTGATTAAGGGTTCGGAGTGGATCTGAAGCACAGATTCTTCTGCAAAAACTGTGCTCGCAGAAAATTCACATTTCTGCATCTACAACAGACAACAGGGTAACCAATTTACATTAATGACATTTGAACAATAAAAATAAAAAGCAGGCGTGCTAATTTTCCACTCTGAATCCACAGGAAGTTAAAAATATTAAATTTAATACAGCTACTTCACAGTAATTGGCTCAAATCCTGACCTGAACTAAAGTTTACACAAGTTGTCTTAAAGTAAAGATTTCCTTCTCAGGGAGACATTTAAAATACCCACATCTTCTAGTTCTAGTTATAAGTACTGGCTAATATTTTGAAAATTAACGTCACATTTTTAGTGTTCTACAGCGAAAAGACAGCTGCAAATACAGTGATTGTATGTAAATACAGTGATATTTTAGTTCAGAGTTAAGTTCGCAAACCGTTTGTAGTTTTTTAGGAGCAAAATTAAGTTTGGTGCGGCTTATTCCTTTAAGACTGATGCTTGTTTTTTTATGGGAAGAAATATGGATGTTTTTTTTTTTTTTTGTTAACGGGTCTTAATTCTGCAGTTTTAAGTGCCTTGTTTAAGAACAACATCACAAAGACTCTTTATTACCAATTTAAAGTTTATATGCGCTCTCTTTATCATTGTGGATGGGTCTAAACGTCTATTTTAAATGTTCCACTCCTATCAACTTTTTTTTGTTATTATTTCTAAGCAATCTTTTTATAGATTGAATATTTTTGGTGCCACAAAGTTAAAAAAGATGAGTTGTTTCATTTGTTAATGTTAACACTTTTTTCCTTTCTTCTGCATATTTGTTTGTAATTCAGTGCATTCAATGACCAGGCCTTGTTCTAATTTAATTGTACTTGAAAATATAGTTTACTTTAATTTGGTTTGAATTGGTTTAACATTGTTACGTTGGAGCGTCCGCCATATTGGATGTGGCAGATCTGCTGGTCAACTAATACGAGGAAATGGACAGAAATGCATAAATCACTGTTTCATGTAACTTACATTAAACTTGTTTTGTTTCTTGCCTGTTATTAAGTTACTTCAATTACTAACTTTTAAACCTACAAGTCATTCAGGCTATTGGTTGCAATTCACTTTCTGTGTTTAGTTTTGTAGCACATTTTTAAAGTTAAAAGTGCATTTAAAAATAAAAGGTTTATATTTCTCTTATAGTTTTGTCTTTTGTGACACCGTAGTTGGTAATAATTGCTCAAATTTATTTATTTTTTTCATTTGACCTTTATCCAGGTTAGTCTCATTGAGCCACGATAACTCATTTTCAAGAGAGACCTGTTAGGGAGCAGATGGTGGGGGTTAAGGGCCTTGCTCAGGGGCCCAGAGTGGTGCGAATGATGTTGTTGGTACTGGGGTTTGAACCGGCGATCTTCCGATCACAAGCCCACCGTCTAACCACTCCCCCTATTCTTGGTGGCGCACGTTATTTTGTCCACATTGAACCCACCTCTTCTTGCTTTGTACCCACCGTGACAGATGACGCCCCTTTTACTATTTAATTTACTGGAATAGACATTTGGACTGAAAGGTGGACTTGGATCAGTTTTTCAAAAGTTATTTATTAGTATCACAATTTACATGGTTTTTACCAAGAGTTGACAAACCGACAGCAAGGGAGACGACCATGCAAAGGTAAGTGAGCTTTACTTACAGTGAAGTGATGTAACAGGAACCCAGGAATGACTCAGTGGAGAAGGGGATGGGAAGGCAAGTCTCTCGCGATGGGAGTTGAACGGTCCTTGGTGGTCAGAATGTATCCTAACTTGTTTGTCTTGGTAATAGGAGAGGTGGGAGTAGGGTTCCAACAGGTGGTGGAGCAGGAGCAGATGAGGTGAGTATTGGTTTGAAGGAGTGTGGCAGGATGGAAACCCAGAAGCTAACCCAGTTAGAAGACAAGATGCTGAGATAAGTGGTTCCATGTTGTAGATCTCACCAGAAGGTAAGTTAGGCAGTGCTCAAGGAAACAGGACTTCCACAAGTTCTGGACTGAGGAAAACACAAAGAATACAGGTTTGTAAGTTTCTTACATGGTTTAGGATCATAGAAGGCTGTAGACTTGTTATCTGAAGGTTTCAAATGTTCCAGCAGAAATCTACTGAACCACAAGTCCTTAAGTGCAGCAGGCCTCGTCAGACTGAAACAGGAACAGGTGTGAGAGATAAGCTCCGCCTAGTGGCATGAAAAACACAATCTCCGCAATCACTGGTGTGGTTTTTACCTAAACCTGGATGCTCAGTGTTGTAGCCATGGGTGCTTTCTGTCGAGAGAGCTACAATGTCAGATCTTAGAGCTGTAAAATTATGGAAACTAAATTGAGAAGAACAACAAAAAAGGTTGAATCATGTCATCTGGACTTCGTTTTTTTGTTAAAAAGAAACGTTTCGCCCCTCATCC
>JARVGV010000527.1:17899189-17917379 GCA_031762435.1 Hypsolebias longignatus
TAGCTATCTATCCATCTAGATCTATGTAGCTATTTATCAATGTAGCTATCTATCCATCTAGATCTATGTAGCTATTTGTCAATGTAGCTATCTATCCATCTAGATCTATGTAGCTATTTATCTTTGTAGCTATCTATCCATCTAGATCTATGTAGCTATTTATCTTTGTAGCTATCTATCCATCTAGATCTATATAGCTATTTATCAATGTAGCTATCTATCATCTAGATCTATATAGCTATTTATCAATGTAGCTATCTATCCATCTAGATCTATATATAGCTATTATCAATGTAGCTATCTATCCATCTAGATCTATGTAGCTATTTATCAATGTAGCTATCTATCCATCTAGATCTATGTAGCTATTTATCAATGTAGCTATCCATCTATTACTATAAAGCTATCTATCGATCTATATAGCTATCTTTACAGCTTTCTATCAATATCTATATAGCAATCTATCGATATCTCTATAAAATACAATTAGATATTTCTTAACTGACAAATAATTTTTACCACCCTGACAGGTGTGTCCTCCTAACTAATGAACCGGAAGTCATTGTTGAGCTAATGTTAGCTTGACGCTAAATATAGTTGTGCGTGTCAACTTTGAAGAACGACGATTAACCGGTTTGACCAGCTGGAGTCCCTCTTCACTGAAGCTTCATCATGGCCCCAAAGTATAACTCTTCCTACCATAAGGACATTCCCAGTCTGAAACAGTCCCGTGGTCTGGTGATCCTGATCCTGCGGTGGGTTCGAGCCCAGCATGTGCATGCACAAACAAAAAGCCACATCTTTCATGCAAGTTCACACAGGAAAATCTAAAGACATTTTCACCTGTAAAAGAGCGTGCTCCAATAATAAGAAATATTAATTTGAAAATGTTTAATCGACATTAATCATATGTAAACTCTGTTTAAAAATAATTAATAAAATGTTTAAAAATAATTTAGCACAAGAAAAACGTTTGCTCATGAGGTATTTATTAACACCAAAATAAAGTTGATAAATGTCTCATCTCAACACACTCCTTCATGTAAAAATAGAAATAGCTTAAGATAGAAATTAAAGTGCCCATTTCACAAAAAATAAAACAAATTCCAAGAAAATAAGCAATATTCCAAAATGTCAACATATAAATTGCTTTGTGTTTGCAACATCTCAAATCAAAAAGGGAAAACTTCAACAAAACAGTGATAAAAGTGCAAAAACAACATTCTTAAAGGCATAAAATCTGAATCAAGAGCTTCATTTTCAAAAAAATAACCTGTTACAATCAGACATTTGGATTTTAAATAGAACTTTAAAAACCAGAAACTGGGTTAACTGGTGCAAAAATCAATAACAGGCAACTGTCGGCAGAGTACAAAGACATATAAAGACCCAATATAAGACCCTGATAAACATTTATTTATTTCAACAATGAATAAATACAAAAAAAACAGAAATAACCTGAAAAAAAAAACTTCCTTCATTTGATTTTACCACTAGAACAAAAAAATGTCACTTTTCTCTGACAGATGACAAGTGCAGACATTTTTTAATGTTTAACTTTGAAACGTTAACACCAAGTTTCACTAATTTGCACTGAAAAGGTATATTGTATAACATTAAACATAATTTACTCTGGCTCATAAATTAAAGGTTACATTAACTAGTAGATTAAGGCATATAATAATGTAATCTCAAATTAATTAAGTATTAATTAATTAAGGCTAATTTATCTGTCAAACTGTGATTTTCCACTTGAGCTTCATCCATTTCTCCATTTTCTATACCTGCGACTTGTGCAGGGTCGTGGTGGACTGGTGACAGATCCACCAGTCCACCACAGGGACAGAGATGAATGGGATATGCTCACTCCCACCTAATGAGAATTCAGTTACCAATTAGGACGTATGTTTTTGGTCTGTGGGAGGAAAGTGAAGCGCCCGGAGAAAACCCAAACATGACAGAAAGATGGCGCCTGAGTCCTGAACGAGCCGTGAAGCCGCAATTGAAACCCACTCCACGTAAACCAGTAAAACCATTTCGCTTTATTTAAAACTAGCAAGGTGCTTCTTGTTCTTCAGCACTCGATCTGAGCTTGCAGCTGTCTCCTCACGGTGAGCGAACGCCGACGGAGGTGCTGCATCAGCTGCGTGTGGCCCTGCTGGCGAGCCAGGTTCTGCGGCACGGGGTAGCGCTGGCAGCCGTGGAGGTACCTGTACGGGATGCGGACGTGACAGGCCGCCGCTCGGCAGCGCGGCTCGGGAAGCGGCGGAAGCAGCGTCCAGCACTTCCTCTCCGCGCAGTAACGGTACGCCTCCCTGCGGTACTGCTTCTCCAAGCCGTTGCCGTTCCTCCACCCGCCGATGACGAAGACGTCGTCGCCGAGGCTGCAGATGGCGGCGCCTTCCATGCAGAGGACCTCTGAAGGGAGGCTGTTGAGGACGTCGTCTGAGACGCTTCTGCTCGTCATCTGCTGAGCGTCCTCGTGGGATACCTTGTAGTTCTTGGGGCAGCACGAGGAGGTGTGGTAGAAGTTCGTGTTTGCAACAGCCATTTGAAAACTGCAATAATTGTCAATCAGAGGCAACGACTGCACTTCCTGCCACTTGTGACTCTCTGTATCGTAGCACGCCGTCACGGTGATCAGCCCGTCATCTTGGTCTGCGTCTACTGGCGTCCTAGCCATCACGTACACGTAGCGATCCTCGACGCTCACCGTCTTTACGTCTCGCAAGATCATTGGCGCGGGCTCAAGACTCGCCCACTGATCCAGCTCGGGTTTGTAGACCGCGACGTCTTTAAAGCCTGGACTGAAGTTCCCATGACCACCGATGCTGTAGAGAACATCTCTGACGCACGCGAGGCCGAAGGAGTGCTTGCGCATGGTCAGGTTGCTCACCTGCTCCCAGCAGTTGAGGCTCGTGTTGTAGCGCTCCGCCATCCTCGCAAAGCCAGGCTCCATGGAGCCCGCCACGTAAACATGGCTGTCGGTCACAGCGATGGCGTGCCCGTCCAGGTAGTTGTGAATGTGCGGCAGGTTGATCCAACGATCCTCGGCAACGAAGTAGCCCACGCACTCACTGAGGTACTCTCCGCCCTCTGACACGCCGCCGATCACCATGATCACGTCCATGTTCTGGCCGAGGCGCGGCTGGACCGCTCCCACGACGGAGGGACAAAGCTCTGCGGCGGCCGGCTTGAGGTTTTCGGAGCGAACGGCGTGAAACTCCAGCGCGTCGAGCACCAGCTGTTGACACGCAGCGCTGTTCGCCACCAAGGGTTCCTTTTTCACCACGCGCGTCAGGTAGGAAGGCGCAACCTGCGGCAGCCTTAAAAGCTTAAACAGCTCTTCAAAGTACTTCTCCCGCTCCTCGGAGTCCTGGCGCACCCATTTCACCATAACCTCGAACAGCTCCTGCTCCGAGTCCACGGTGATGTCCGTGTCCGACAGCCAGTCTCGCACCAGGTGGAAGGGCAGAGTGCAGAACATCTCGTTGCACACGCTTTTGTTGAAGTTTCTTCTGATTGTCCCGGCGGCTTTCAGAGCGAGCTGCTCCAGAGAGTACATGTGAGCCAGGCTGTGCACGGCTACACAGTTGGACAGGCTCAGATTCTTCCCCAGAAACTCGGCACAGAAGCTCTTCAGCTGCTCCAGCAGAAACCTGGTTAAAGAAGATTTAGAGAAGTTTTAATTACAGATCTTTTTGTTTTTTGGTGTGTCATAGACTAATCTGTTGGTCAGTTAATGGAATAATCATTAAAAAAAAAATGCACATTGTCACATGACCCCAACAAAAGAAAACAGTTACCGTAATCTGAGATAGTTTTGAAGAAAGTTCAAACAACCCAACGTTTGAAGTTCTGAGCAGGTCAGTTTGACCAAAACGTCTTAACAACGATCGTCCAATACAAATGCACTGATACGTGTTATAACTAACTGGGTAACTGGAAATACAATGTTCAATAGTTTTAGAGAAATAAAGTAAAAAAGAAAATTAAAAAAAAGAATGAAGAAATAACTAACTCCCTAAAAATAGAAACAATACAACAAACTAAAAACAATAAGTCTGTAAATTAAAAACTTAAATATGGATGACAGATAAATTATTACAACAAAACCTGGAATAATGTAATTAATGTCAATTTATAATACAATTAATAGAGTAATAATTGTTTGACATTCTTTTTGTTATTTTATTGCATTTGTTGGCAGGATAATAAATTTAGTACAGTATATTGTTTATTTTCTGTAAACATGGCAGTTTCAGACTTTCATATGTCGTATTTTCTGCCGTAAACGTCGCATCAGTCCAAATATGTCCAGGTCTGTCACAATAACAAATTTTGCTGGACGATTAATTGTCTCAGAAATTATTGTGATAAATTATAATATTGTTTGAAATTTGACATTTAGTAATTATTGTCAAATTTTAGAGGAAATGTTTATTTGTTTTGTGAGTAATACCTTTTTTCAACCATTGGATGGCAGTATAAGACTGTTTGAACTGAAGGATGGATAGTGAGGGAGTGAGTAGTATCTCTTTAAAAAAATGGGAGGGAGGCCCCTTGACGTGACATGAGCTGTCTCTCTTCAGTTCTCAAAATGGTGGATGCTAGGCGTGGTTTGAGTTAGCATAGCATTTTTCACACAAAGTTTTTAATAAAAATATTTTAAAAAATCAGTTAAGTTCTCAGCTTCTTTTTGCAAAGAAAAACTTTTTACACAAAGGCACGGGTTTCAACTGAATTGTTGAGCTTTGACAAGGCAGCGTTTTTTTTCCTGAGGTTGGCCTGTTTAGCTTAGCTTCTCAGCTTAGTAGTAGAAAGAGAGACACGATGAAACGATAAAGCCGATAAATGAAAATGAGGTTGATCATTTTAATTTATCATGCGATTAATTGTTTACTGCGACAGGCCTAAATGTTGCTTCGCCTTATACGTCGCATCCATTATGCGTCACCGCTGACAACCTGGAAATGTTAGCCAAAAATCAATTGGCTGCCAAATGGCGGCCGCAGGAGCATGCACAGGAGGACTTCAACAAGAATTTACGTGTGATGGGTTAAATGCAGAGAACCAAGTTTGTCATTGTATGGAAGCATGCATAGCACTCACCCCCCTTGGGTGGGGGGGGGGCAGGTATACAGGTTAACCTACACACTTAGCCACCCGCACGGTGGATAAGTGTGTAGGTTAACCTGTATATGGGTTTACGTATCTCACCAGAGGGAGCTGATCAGAACTCCTACAGTGCCTCTGGGAGCGTCCTTGGACACACTCACCACCCCCCTCTGCAGAATATCTATGTCACCATGTGCAGGGTGTTTTTTTCAATATCAGGGTCTTTCTTCTAAGCCGAGAAGAAAGAGTTTGGTAAGAGTTTTTTTTTTTTTTGCCTCCAATTCCTACATGTGTTCACGTTCACTACTTTGTCAAAACAGGTCTCACTTGTAAATGAGTCTTCGAGGCTCAATGTGATTCATTGGTCTAATGCTGATTTATTGTGTGTACCTGTCAAGATAATGGGGACACTCAACATTAGCCTTTAGCTTGGAGAATTGTGCCACTGCCCCACGGGGAGCAAACAGAATCACTCAGGACAGAGAGATTCGTTCGCTGAATGATGCATGTAGTTTAATTGCAGTGAATGAATCAAAAGTCACATTCGGTCAGACTCAACAGTCCCTCCCAGCCCGCATGGCACGTGCTGCAGACTCATGTCAGGAGTGAGTCCCAGAACGAGGAAGTTTCACTCCCGATCAGCTCTCCTGGAAACGAATCGGTTAATAAAGTGATTCAGTTCAGTTCATACTCAAAAGTTCATTTGAACGAATCGTTCGTGAACGACACTGCTACATACATTTTCTGAGCAGAAAATGATAAATAATCCATTAGGATTAGGCCAAACATACTGCGGGTCACTTGTGACAGACATCTCAGGTTAGATAATAAACAAATGTCTCCAAACTATATAATCACCTGTCAGCTAGTTCCAGCACCTCGCTGACGTTGGCGGAGGTTATCCGGACCTCTCCGGTGTACATGAACTGGATCACGGCCTCCACGCACTCCGGGTCGGGCCCCGCCGCGGAGTTCCACTCCTTTAGCTCCACCCGCCCGGTCCGAGACTCCGAGAACTGTCCGCCCAGCAGCAGCTCGAAATACTGCGAGGCCGCCGACAGGACCGAGCGGTGGGCGGGCACCGTCTGGACGCGCTCCCCGGAGACCCCCCTGGAGCTGAAGAGCAGCGTCAGGTCGCAGAACAGCCCCGCTTTCCTCTGCTCGTTCTGCCGCCGGCAGAGCTCCGAGCAGAGCGCCGGGCAGGTGAACTCCTCGGCCTCCTCCGGCTCGCCGTCACCGGTGACCTGCGCGCCGCCGCCGCCGCTCTCCTCCGGCGCTTCCGCCGCAGCCATTCCGACGCAAAAGGAGAAAGTCAAAGGAAAATGAAACCTCGGGACCAAATCATAAGTGCGTAAAAAACACGTCGACAAACTTCCGAGCACCGTCATGCGCTCAGAGGCCCCGACAAGACACTTCCGTCTTCACGAAAACACTCCGCCGCTCAAGTATGCTTTTACCTTTTGTCACGTGCTTCCTGTCGAGCGTGGCTCTCCTAAAGGAAGCACGTGACACGCGCGAGAACTACCTATTTTTTTTAATCCTATGAAACAACTCTGGAGGACGATATAAAAACACATTCTCGTTATTATGATAAGAAAAATCCTCCAAGTCCTGATTAAGAGATAATATCACAAAATAATGTTTGCATCTCATTAAACTCTCTATGATAAACATATTAAGTTTCCTTATTATATCGTCTTATTTGGCAGCAACTCATGCATGAGATATTTTCTCATAATAATGAGATTATCATTCTTAGACTATATTTATATCACATAATCATAATGATTATGACTTTGCATCTTATATTTGCTGTCAAAATTTACTTCTTATTCATATAAATACTGTCTCATAACGACTTATCTCATATTCACATCTCTGTAGCATCTTTAATTTGATACATCTCATATTGACTTATATTTGTGAGATATCACCCAATATTATTTACTTAGAGAATATTTCATAATTATGAAAAGCTAAGTGATGACTTCTCATATTTATAAAGTACAATTTCATCTTATATTTATGAGGTGTACGGTAATTTGTTAATTGGGATCCAGAACCCCATGTCATCTCATGACTTGGATATTTAAATTTGACACCATTTCATATTAACTTTGCATTTTATATCCATGAGGTAGCATCTCATCAATGGATCAATCTTAAATTTGTGAAAAACGCAGCATCTCATATCTCAATCTCTTGAGATTTCACAATCGGTCCCATATCACAGTGACTTGAGACTGTGTCAAAATTGACTTATTATATTGATTAGCATCTTATTTTTAAATTTCAGTTTTACTGTGATTTTTTTGGAAGTAAAGCCCAAATCTACATATATTTTTTTTATCAAGGCATAAAAGCTGGTACATTAGATTTTTTAATTATTATTAATCTCTCTTATAGGGTGATAATTTATTTGCTCTATTTATGCTTAGTGTGACCCTAATGTTGTAAAATTAGGAGGGACTTGTGATTTAGCTGTACAGAAATAGATATTTGGGCCTATGACAATTTTTTTTTTTAAATTATTAACCCTTAAAATGCAATAAAACCTTCCCCTTATTCTTTGTTCAAACTTTTAGAAATCCAAGTTGAAATTTGCTCGCCAAGCAAATGTGAGTCGATTCAATTCTTGCAAAGCATTCTGGTTCAGTCAGCAGCAGCTGTTGTACTGAACGCATGTTCTTAAAAGACAAAGTGTGCTCAAAGAGAATCCCTAAAGCGAGTGTGGTCTGTGGAACGCTCCCTGCAGCAACAAGGATCTCAACACATGTCAAATGTTGCCAACGGCCTTCACAAACAAGAAAAGTAGGTTTTACGGTAATCTTCAACTCTCATTATGGCTTTTTTTTTTTTCTTTTAACTCTTCAACTTTATGACCTCCGCTCACGAGTACATGCAGACCAAACAATTCAAGCAAAGTGAAAAGTAAACAAGTTCTTTATTATTCTATAGGTCAGCATATTACAAAAACAAAGCATTTCTCAGTTAAATAAAAACAGCAAAATAAAACCAAACAGCTGGCATTACAGTGAGAAGTTTTTAAAAAGTTGCAGGTTGATGGTAAAGCTTTATCAGACGTCTTGTTTCACGAGTCGTAGTTTCCACGAGTGAATCAAACAGTTTTTCATCTTCTGGTTCGTTTATAACATTCTGTTGCTTTTGCTTTTTACCGTTTTGTCACAGTAAACAAGTAATTCAGGTCAGACCGAGCCCCAAAACAAACACCTAAAAGCATTTATGCGACAAAATCAAGATAAAACGCGTACTTCCAGGCTGATCTTTTAAAAGCGGTTGCCAACAGTACCTCTTGTGATGGCAAATCTTATCACAGATATAGAGTTTTTTTTAAACTGAAGCGTTTAAATTAACAAAAAACAAATTCAACGCATCTTGAAGAAGCCTGAAGATGACATATTTGACCCGAGCTGGCAAGATGAGCACAGGCTGCAGTGGAAACAAGTCAAAATATCGATTTTCGCCTAAATCAAGATTAGTGAAAATATATATATTTTAAACGAGTCCATAAAAACACCATTTAGTGATCCCAGTGACTAAAACATCAAATTAGCTTCATAATCTACCCTTAAATAAAAGTTTTCCAACAGCTATGTCTTCAGAAACAAATCGTTTATCCATCTCTTTGAAAGTGACCGTTTCTCTGCCGGCTGCCACAGCACCGGGAAATCCCTTTGTATAAAGTTTGATGTCACTGAGAAATACGGGGCAGGAATTCCTACAGACCAATAAAAAAAAAAATCACGTTTTTAAACCAACACTTAAACAAAACTGGCTAGCCAGGTGATAAATTGCCTAATTTTAACAAACTACTCATCATTTTGGGCTTTTTAGGAGAATTTGAAAAGAAAAGCGTGACTCAGTTTGCCAGCACAGGTCTCAAATGTTGTTTACAGTAAATCATGGTTAACTCCTTTAGTACAGACTTGTTACTGTGCTGCTGAGCTTGAACTAACTTCACGATAACTGTTCACGGAGGTGAAGTATCTCGACTGTAACACAGAAATCAGGATGGAAATACTCTGAATCCTGTTTATCAACTACACAAACAGATTGCTCTGCTTTTCTGCTTCATCTAAACAGATTTAGCCCTCATGCACTTGTAACTCGCGTTGGTTCGGCTCTTTACGGGAAAAGGAAAAGAATAAGTTACGTTTCTAAGTTTTTAAATAAACAAATCTAAAAAATAGACTTCCCCTTTGTCTTCCCTAAAAAGTAAAACGTCTTTCCAGAATGCGTCTGTTCGTTCTCCCCACGGCAGCCGCTGTTTAAACCCGAGCGTTTGTTAACGTTAGCTGAAATGCTGCTGCCGCTCCGTCGCGTCTGGAAGCGCGTGCCATCCTGCGAGGTCTACATGGACATGTGTTCAGGAAGTACGTAGGAGATGTCGTCCCACGGGTGGCGGTACAGACCCTGTTTCAGCCTCTTCTGGTCCAAGTAATGCCCTGAAAAAAAAAACACGTTATGTACGTAGCTCGGATTGTTTAATTATTTTCTGCGTTTAGCGGGACTCACCAATAAAGCCCATACTACGGCCGAGGACAAAGACCCCATTCAGAGCGCCGATCTCCACAAACTCGTCTGCCTCAGCTCTGGAACCGGGTCAACATTCACGTGAGAAACAACACAGACAATGAATGCAAACATCTGAATTATCCCACATAAAATCCTATTAGGATTTAATTTAATGGGAAACATTTTATACACCAACATTTTGTATAAAAGACATTTAAAAAGAGAAAATGCCCACATGTTGCCAAAAAAAAAAAGAGAAAATTTTATCAGTCAAGCCAACTTTTTTTATTATCACAATAGTGACCAGTCAAATTGATTTAATTTGTTGGTAGATTAATTTAACAAGTATATATTCGAATTGGAAAAGTATTTTAATTCCAACAAATCATTAAAAATCTCTCTCCTTAACATAAAAGTATCATTAAAATAAAACATGGACTTAAAGCATGTAAAGAGAATCTTGTCATAGAAAAGAAAAAGACAAAAACACTGATTGCAAGAATTAATCTTTAGGGATGCACGATATTGGATTTTTGGCCGATATCCAATATGTTAAAACTTATTTGGTCGATAACCGGTACCGATGCCAATATTTTTCCCCCTAGACCTATTTAGAGACTACATATCTTTCTCTGCTGTGGAATTAAAATACAACATTATTCTGCATGGTCTTTGTCAGTTTGACCTGCTACCAAATGCTGATGACAAAAAGGGGCTGAAAATGATGCAACACTTCAGTGCAAATTTGTAAAACTTCACAAATGTAAACTCAACCTGTTCACAAGCGACAAGTGAGAACTGCATAAGTAGCAGTGCATTCATATACAGTACTAGTTTCTTAAATTAAAAGATAACTTAAAACAGACGCCTTTCATATCTGTAATTTTTTTTTTTTGTGGATGGAATGGCAGATGTCTGATATTTAACATTATCGCTAATATCGGCCGATACCGATACCATGCCAATAATATTGTGCATCCCCATTCACCATATCTGATGAAATCCCATTTAAGCTTTTATAATTTTAACATCTTAACAATTGGAATTGCATAAAAATGTGAACGTTAGTAATAAAACGTGGCAAACTGGGCTCTGCAGGAACATCTCTCACCAACAATTACATTTCAAACATTTTCCCCCTGAATCCACCATGGTCGTGTGATTTTCTTACCGTGTGAAGCCTCCACATGTCCTGAGCAGGTCCACAAAGGAAACGCCAATAAAACCATCTACGTTTAGGATCAGGTTGGGTTTCTAGAATAGATAATCACATTTAGATTTCCACATCAAATTTATTTAAAAAAAAAAAAAGCGCCAACTTCTGCATGTATGGAGTCTTAAAAGAGGAATCTTCCACACCGTCTCATGCTCGTACAACCTATATTACAGTAATTTGTAGAAAACACTGAAGCATTTCATATATTACAACTTATTCATTATTTATTTAATAATATTTAACCACTCGTTTGGCATAAATAGCTAGTTTTCCGGTAAGAATTTAACCAGTAAACCTTTTTTATTCTTTGGATGAGTCTCAGAATTTCTTCTATTTGGTTTTACAAACATCAGTCGTTACAGAAGGTTTCTCCTCGATCAACTTGATTAGAAAAGATCGATTGAATAAAGCCCGACTTTACAGGTGGCGCTTCATTCCTGCTGACGTACCTTAGAGGTGGTGATTTTCTCTACATCCAGAGCGTAGTCTAGTAGCTGAGTCGAGGGAAAATGATGCTTCACGAAGTCCTTCAGAATCTGCACTCGCATGTCTGGATTGTTGATCTGAAAACCCACAAAGTCAGCTGTTTCTCTTGTTTCAACATCTTGAATTAACGTATCTATAAAAAGAGAGGCCAGGTTTTGGAAGAAGTTTGGTGCAGCTTACTGATTTGACCCTGTGGCCAATGCCCATGATCAGCTTGCCATCCTTCTTCATCTTGTTGACAAACTCCATGGGCAGCATGCCGCTGTCGAACGCTTTGCTGAACTGCTTCGCTGCAGCATCCAGAGCGCCTCCGAAACGATCCCCCTGATTTCATAAATGCATTTCATGTCAACGAAGAAATATTCTGGTCAGTTAGACCATTTCAGGAAACACGATGTGCCTGGAAACAAGTGTTTGAGTGTGAGCTGTACTGACGATGGTGAGCAGGCCAGAGGTGAGGCTTGAGATCAGGTCTTTGCCGGCACGAGCGCAGACGATCGTGTTGTGGGCCCCAGAAACGGCAGGACCGTGATCAGCCGTCACCATCAGACACATCTCAATGAACTGACAGGCATAACGTGGCAACCTAATTGGAGAAAAATAAGTTGAGCGACCAGGATCGTTTTTATTTCCATCTCAGGATACAAGCTTCTTATGTCACCGTGCTGTTGAAGCTGCCCAGTTATTTTACGAACCTGCGCTGGAACCAGAGCAAACCAAGCACGCCTCCTATTCCCATCTCCTCCTTAAAGACATCCGTGATGGACATGCCAGCGTAGATGAGCTCCTGGCCTCGCTCATCACAGATGCTCGTCATGAACGAAGCTGGCTTACGAATCAGACCCAACTCCTACACAATTTAAACAAAGTAAAACAAAATAATATATTAAACTAAGAAACATTAATAAATATCTTCTAACTGGTAATCTTTAGTTCTTACTCTGGCCCAGGAATAATCCATTGGGACAGTTGGGGGAGGAACCTCCTGGGCAGGAACGATTGTACCATTGGCCACCAGTTCATCGTAAACCGTCCTGTTTCATTATATTTAAACAAGATTCAGTAAAAAGTTTTTAAAAAATTATTCAGTGATGAACTTCCAGGTATGATTAGAAGATGAATTTCCTACTTGATGACGTCCCCCAGCTCATCGAAGCTCTTTGGTACAAAAACCCCGGCATCCCTCAGAGCCTGGTTTTTGGCCACTGCCGTTTCTGAGGCCTGGTTGGCACAAGCTCCTGCATGGCCGAACTGAACCTGAAGATGGCGGTTTTACACAATGAACCTCCCCAACAGAATCCACAGGAACTTGTTTTCGGCACAGCGAACAAACCTCTGAGGCAAACATGGTGGCGCAGGTTCCAATGCACCAGCACACGACGGGTTTGCTGATCCTGCCCTCTTTGATGCCTTGGCAGATTTTATACTCCTCAGTGCCTCCGATCTGAGCATCACAGAGAAGATGATAAAACTGAGAAGCTGTTTCTCACAGATGGGTGAATTTGGAGTCATTTGTGGAGGGACACCTACTTCTCCAAGCACTACGATCATCTTTATCCCTGGCGTGTCCTGGTACCGTAGGACGTGGTCCATGAAGGTGGAGCCTGGATATCTGGACAACAAAAGAAAAATACTTAAATCCTACTGTCTGTCACCCAAAATGCAGTTTAACAGTCGTCATAATTTTCTCAAACAAAAAGGTTTTATACCGGTCTCCTCCGATGGCCACGCCTTCGTAAACGCCATCTGTAGTGCGAGAGATGATGTTGTTCAGCTCGTTGGACATGCCTCCAGAGCGGGACACGTACGCCACGCTTCCAGGACGGTACAGTTTGGAGGCCAGGATGTTGTCCAGCATGCCGCCCGTGTTGCCGATCTTGAAGCAGCCCGGCTTGATGCCACCAACCTGGGAGACGAGGTTTACAGTTAGACACCTGCACAGAGATGATCTAAAAGCTGTTCAACTTTCTGATGAAAGTAAATAAACAAAAACACCAATACACACTTAATTCCCGCCACAATTAGAGTGCAATGTGGCGCTTCTTAAAGTTTTTTTAAAATAAGTTTGGCGTTTTGAAGCTCCGTACCGTTGCAGGACCAATGATGGTGACGCCTTTCTCATCTGCGACTTTTATCAACTTCCTCGTTTGAGCTTCTGGGATGCCCTCAGCTATGATGGCAATTGTGTGAATCTAAAAAAAAGTTAAACGAGGTAGATACATGCAAATTCATCTAAATGCCATTTGTTTATTTTCAGCTCGTCTTTGTACCTGTGGGTACTGCATGGTCTCCATGGTGCTGTCAAAGGCTGAGCGCAGAGAGGCGAAACTGATGAGGACGTCCACCTCGTGATGCTTCTTCGTGGCATCATCCATGTTCTTATAGACCGGCAGCAGGATCTCTTTGTGGCCCCAATAAAACTTCTGCTTGTGGTCTCCACTAAACAAAAAAATATATATTTTTTACCCCTGAGTGATCAATATCTGTGATTATTACATAGGAAAAGTGAAAAACTGATTTCTACAGGTAATACTGTTAAAACAAAGCAAAATAAATTGGACATATAAAATCTGTGGAGCTTTGACTCTCATCATGAAGCTCAGTTGACAGAAATACATCACAATTTGTTGGGGGAAACTTACGTGAAAGGGTACACCATGGCGGCCACAGAGGGTTGGTCACGTGAGCAGACGTAGTCAAAATCCAGCATGCCCTGCACGGCACGCGTCTGCATGCCCCAGACGATGGCCTTGGTGTTTTTGCTGAACAGCGTGGTGGCTTTGGCTGAGAGAAGAAATTGACAAAACAGGGAATAGATTAGAGTCAGAGCAGAAATTTCAAAATAAAAAAAACAGATGATGGTGGGAGTCAGGAAAACTGCAGCAACGTGAACAAGCGGAGCACAAAGGGAAGTCAGAGGACAGTGATGATGGAAGCCCCAAAAGAACAACTCTGCATCACCTGTTATCGTATAAAAACCAACACTTGACTCAATATGAAACATGGATGACTTTTTCCAGACAGTATTCTCACTTGCTGAACCATAAAAACAAACTCAGTATTTAACAGCTGTAATAAAGTCCCATCACTCAGTTTGTTGTTTCCTCCACAACCTCAGTCACACTCCTAGAGATAATTACAGATTCCAAAACATAACAAAAAATTTAAAAAAAGTCACAAGACTTAAACTGCTTTTAGATCAAGGAGGCATCTCGTTCTTGAATATCGCCAACTTCATTCTGCACATCAGTGCAGCGGAGTTGCCAATTACACAATCAGCAACTTTGC
Organism: Hypsolebias longignatus; assembly: GCA_031762435.1. Classification (NCBI taxonomy): domain Eukaryota; kingdom Metazoa; phylum Chordata; class Actinopteri; order Cyprinodontiformes; family Rivulidae; genus Hypsolebias; species Hypsolebias longignatus. The sequence continues at coordinate 17,913,834 of JARVGV010000527.1, forward strand.
CCTTGGAGGCTCATGCTGAGTTTGCATGGGAACAAGACGATTCTCCGAGATCAGGGTTTTTTTTCTCTGACTGAATGAGTCAGGTTTTTTTTTATTGGTCAGTAATATAGTTTTACACCAAAGGAATTTGTTATTGGAATTTATATACAGTAGTATTATTTGATTCAATAACTGATATATAAACTGCAAAGTTTTAATGGTTTAATTAAAAAAAAAGTTTACTCAATTCAACACTGGTGAATTATTTTTTAAATGTTTTTTTTTTTTTTTAAACAGCCATGATGTTTGCATGGTCTTTTGATAATGAGGTCATTATTTTATTTTAGTGTTTTGTTTACTTGCATATCTTATGTCTACTTTGCCTATTCACTTGGAATTTTATTTGAGAAATTAATTATATAAATTTATTATTAATTTAATATCAACCCAGTACATCCAGAGGCAGTTATGATTGTCCCTGTTGCTAACACCTAAAGGAAATACCCAGTACATGAAGAGAACTTCTAGACTTGGGCCTGTCACGATAATGCTGGGCGATTGTCTCAGAAATTATTGCAATAAATGATAATATTGTTTTGAAACTTGACAATAATTAGTAATTATTGTCAAGTTTAAGAAGAAATGCTGGTTAATTTTATTTTGGGTGTAGTATCTTTTCTGACCACCAGATGGATATCAATGCTGTGTTTTTAAAACACAACCTATTGTGAACAATATGATTTAAAAAGTATTAAAAGACTTTCTGGTTTGGGGGTGCTGCTGCCTTTGATGATTAGTTTTCCTTCAGTGCCCTGAATTTAAACAAAAGGATTCTCGGTTAGTGGTGTTGACTCTTCTGCATCAATCATTAAATTAGTGCGTTTTAGTTCAACCCGGCAGCCATGCAAAACATATTGGGGGGTGGGGGGTGTTGACAAATATGACAATTCTCTGAAATGGTTTTAGATTATTTGGTCACAAAAGCTAAACGCCGTGTTAGTTTATATTTGTTACACATTGTGCTGTTCAAAGTTACACTGTTGTGTTGCTATATGCAGTCACTCCCGATTTCTCTTGGCACATTTGATCTGGAAGAACTTTACTCACTGACTCTTCAAGAGAGTACCGAGTGAGGAGGAATGTTCGTTTTCTCTTTGATTAACCAGATTTTAAAGAAAGTGCAACTTTGTCTTTACTTGTGTTTTTTCTTGCATGAGAAATTTTGCTTTAATCTTCAACTGCTCTTAATTTAACCTTGACCTAAATGTGTTTTTTTTTTTAACTCATTCGTGAACATTAGTCTGAAAGGGAACATTTCTTTCAGCCGTTTAGTAAAATAAAAAAAATAAAAAACACTCCTGGATGTGGAAAAAGTACAAACTGTGTTAAACAAACAGGGTGGGCAGATGGATGTTAACAGAGGGTGGAGAAGGCTGGAGGACATTTTTTATTCTTTGCTCTATTTACATCCTTCCATACCTCCACTGCAGCCTGAAGAAGCTTGAGCTTCTGTGACACCACAGGATGGAAAGGAAATTATGACAAAATGAGCACAAAAAAAAAAGAGAAACAATAAGTGAATTTAAAGCATCTTCACCTCTGTCACCGAGCACACATAAATGCACCGTACCAACTGTGCGTTACTTTTGAAAACAACCTAAACAGAACAGCAGAGGAAAGAACATGCAAAGCTCAGCTGCTATAGGGCTTTGCTGCTGGAAAGAGCAATCTGAAATGTTTAGTCAGGTTACAGTGTGGAGTCCTATAGATAGAACTGAACGCAACTTGACCTATATAATAATAAACCGTAGCCCCAACACAACAACACACAACTCTTTCAAAAGCCAACAGAAAATTTGCTCTGAAGATGGGCCTGTCACGATAACAAATTTTGCTGGGTGATTGTCTCTGAAATTACTGCGATAAACGATAATATTGTTTGAAATTCGACAATAATTAGTAATTATTGTAAAATTTAAGAAGAAATGTTAATTGTTTTGAGTGTAGTAGCATTTGGACCATCAGATGGCAGTATAAAACTGTTTGAATCGAAGGATGAATAGTGAGGGAGTGAGCAGCGTGTCTAAGAAAAATGGGACGGATGCCTCTTGATGCGACATGGGCCATCTTGTTCCTTTTTTTTTTTTTCAGTTTTCAAAATGGTGGACACTGTGTGTTTTGAGCTCTTTAGCATTTTTTACACAAAACTTTTAATTAAAAAAAATTAAAAATCAGTAAACAAGTTCTCAGCTTCTTTTTTGCAGAGAAAAACAACTTTTTACATGAAGGCACGGGTTTCAACCGTGACTTTTGGAGCTTCAACAAGACGGAGGTTTTTCTCTGAGGTCGGCCTGTTAGCTTAGCTTCTCAGCTTAGCTGCTTTTAGCAATCCAAAAACGCGATATTGGACGGTTAAAATGGATTTTAAAGAGAAAGGGAGGAGTCAGTGAAGAGCACCAGAGTTGAGCCTTTTGTCATCCAGTGTCTTCAGTAGAAAGAGAGAGACACAAAGAAACGATAAAGCCGATAAATGAAAATGAGGTCGATAATTTTCATTTATCATGCGATTAATTGATTCAATGTTTATCGTGACAGGCCTATCTGAAGACCCCAATAATCACGAGCAAAAATCATTATCTTAGCCCAAAGTTAAAAATAAAATAGAAAAAAAAAAACTATTTTTTACAATTTCTGAAGATTGTGAGGGGTAGGAAGAAGAGGGGCAAACCAATAAAATGCACAAAGGCAGCCGATCGCAGCGGCAGCACGGCACACCTAACTTACCTTTCCAATCGCCTGTGACCACATTCTTCAGAGGCCACAGGATAGAATGAAGAGAGTCTTAGAAAAACAAGCATGGAAGAAATGGAAGTGAGTGGACAGTTTGAGCAGCAAAATAAAGGAGGAAGAGAATTCAGTAAAATATACAGAGGGTGCAGATCACATTTAGGGGAAGGGTGAAAATACAAGAAGCAAGGAAAAAAATTAAAAGCAGAAGTGCATGAATAAATATGGCAGACAAACTAATAGGAAGCAAAAAAACAAAAAACTACTGTTTCTGTATTGATTACCTGGTGGAAAGCCTGCCTTCAGCTTTTTTGGCGGGGTGGCATCATTAGTGGTCTTAACTTCAGAGAAGGAAGCTGTTCTTGATGAAGCAGGGGTCTGAGGGGCGCCACGCAGAACAAAACACACATTTATGAGTCAAAAAGACGCCAAACATCCACCAAATTGGTAAGAATTTGGGGAATTTTCACTAAACTACCTTTTCCACATTAAATATCATGGAAAAGTTGCTTAACTTCCATAATTCCATTCAAAAAGTTAATCTTTAATAGATGATAGATTCAGGGCCCACAATTTAAACCGTTTCAAGTATTTGTTTATTTTTTTTTTACATAATTTGGTCTTCCAGCTCATAAAATCCACAAAAACAGGATTTCAAAAAATTGGAATACAGTACTGTGAAGACATCAGCCCACACTACTTCTCAGTTTTTGAGGGGGGGGGGGGGGACAGAATGAAATTAGGATCACAACAAATCAATCAAAATATGGTACTTTCAAA
>JARVGV010000527.1:17949841-17966092 GCA_031762435.1 Hypsolebias longignatus
TATATATGCCGACATAACTATGAAACGTCGTAAGACGAGACCTTCGTAACCCGAGGACTACCTGTACTAATATTTAAAAAAGACTTTACTTGAAAAAAAAAAATCAGTTTCAAACATGGAAATCTTTAAAGAACTAAAACATTTCCGATGTCTGACGATTAAGATAATTTTAAAATTAGAAGGGATGACATTCAAACTGCAGCTGCTGATTATCTTCTGTCACTTGCCCCAGTTTGGAGGGAGTCACACTCATTAATATTCATTTATCTATTTACACTCCATTATTGTGAAGGTAAACCTTGCTTTAAAAGCAGAGGGGGAGAAGCAGAAGTAAAACACACTCTCCACAGGAGCTCCTTGTAACAATTATGAACGTCATTACTGTTTTAATGACTTGAAGATTCTAAATATTACACTAAGATTCCCTGCTTGCATCTTCATTTTGTATTTGACGTTGTGCTCTTATTACCTAAAAAGTGTTTTCCATCTTCATGCTGCAGATCCTCACCCAGGAGGACTGGAACGCGGTGCTGTATAATGGGATGGCCTCCACCACGCCTTTGGCGGCCCTCTATTTTGTGGCCCTCATGACGTTTGGAAACTACGTCCTCTTCAACCTGCTCGTAGCCATTTTAGTTGAGGGCTTTCAGGCTGAAGTAAGAGCAAACATGCCGTTTTATTTGAGCTACTCTGCAGAGAAATAGAGAATAATTGTGCTCAGTTGTGCTGTTGATACCAAAGCTCCTTACAAGAGAGTAATCTCCAACATCCTGCCTGTGTGATTTCTCCTCTGTCTCTTTATCCGTTGTTATTTCTTCCCTCATCTATTCCTTTTCGGCACTTCCCTCCCCTCTCTTCCTCTATCGTTATTTCTCGCTGACATGCATGCACGCTTACAATACTCTCCGGGATGCGAGAGGTGTTTGATATCGCTTGCCATTTGCAGCTGGTGAGATTTTGTTGTTTAGTTTCCATGTTTTATCTCCAGCATCAGAGAACGCCTGCTCTCTGTGGCGCGCACACATCCATAGATCCCCTTTGCCAAAGCCGTCTGCCTCAATCTTTCTGGCGTGAATTTTAATTAAATTCAGCAAAGCTTTATTGGCGTGACTACAGGAGATTGCTGCCAAAGCAATGCACATAACTCAACCAGAGAACACAGGAGATTCCCTCCGCCCGTCTGTCTCCCACTCTTTGTTTCGTAATCGTTCCCCTCCGACTTCCTCGTGTTTTCCACATTTCAAACAGTCAACAGTTCATGTGCAGAAGAAAAATGAGTAAATATTGCAATGGTGGGAGGGAATCACGTTGGGTCCTCCTGGTTTGTCTGTATGTTTCAGGGTGACGCCAACAGATCTGAGGCCGATGACGACAGACAGTCGCTGTGCCTCCAGGACGAGGAGAAGCTGCGAGAACTTTACACTGCTGGTACAACATGGGTTTTAAATTTTGGATTTTTACTTTTTGTAGGGTTGTTTTCTTAAACTTTTGATCTGTGTATGGAAATGTTCATCACCCACCGTTGAGGACGATGATGTTTATGCCCACATGTGTGATAGTGTCTGTTAGCAAAATGTTTCATAAACATAGACAGATTTGGACGATATCTACATAAAGTAATTATTGGATGTACAGCTACAAATACATTTTTTGGAATCAGTCGCATTCAAGATATCCACCATGGCTGAGTGACAAACACATAAATGATGATAACGTTGTCAATTTTATGAAGATTGAGCTACAATTTGTAGTGGTAGTAGCTGAGAGTTATCCCCAACACTAGTGGCAAATTGTGGATAGAAGATCTAGGCCTTCAGTTAGAATGAAACATTATGCAATTGTATTAAATACTGACGCCAAATGCCACAGTCATCTGATTACATCACTTGATTTTCATTTTCAGCAATGTTATTATTATTAGTTGACAAGTAGGACTTCTCCTCTTTTTATTAATCAACCACAACATTTGTCTTATGGTGTTAATTTTAAACTGTCACTAGCAACAACCTGAACGTAAATACCCACCACTGAACAGAAAAAAACAACAAGAACAACCCATCTGAACACAAAACCTGAAAAAGTCCAATAACTTACTGTTTCTGTAAAATTTCATCATGTGATGAAACAAAACACAACTTTAATTTTGAGAATGATCAATGTAAATTGAGTAATTTATCTCTACTACATTCTTTGCCAACTGTCACTTCAGGACCACCCCTACTCCATTTCTCTTTCTATCCACACCATGGTAAAACAGTTTAAACCCTGCTCCAATGCTGTGGGCCTTGCTGCCTTTCCACTTGGTCTCTTGGACACATAAAACATCTACCTTTCTTCTCTGCATCATGTCAGCCAGCTCTCTACTGAATGAACGTCCATTTGGGCATAATGGATTGCTGGCAGTCCATCTGAAGCTTAACTGAACTTTTTACCTCTTTCAAGGCTGGTCAGCATATGGTCAAATGGCTGGTGATTGTATGGCAAGCCATGTTGCCATATCAGCCATGCGCATCCGCTGACACAATCAGAAACCCAACACAGACCCCACCTGCACATCAAACGCATTATTATGGCCCGACCTGGCCCTAATCCAGGTCGGGCAGTGCTGAGCTCTGGTTAGAAATGACAGCTCTAATGCTTGTAGCATCACTTCTGAGTAAGAGAGTTTCTTCAGTAAGTTTAGTAAATAAGAATGTCATATTTTATTGCCAATTTAAACATTTTTTTGAATGTTTGCCATTTTTAAGCACAGGAATCAAATTAAAGAGCAGTACAAGTCTGGTCAAAATTGCAACAAAAGATTAAAGAAGACAACGTACAAATGGAAGAAACTAAAACCAGCACATTTATAGCAACAAAAGATTGTCAAAATAACTGCTGATTTACATTTGTTTCATTAACTCTGATCTAAATTAACCTCCTGCCTACTTTTAGATATGCCTAATATAACTGGCATTTGTGATTTTCTCAATCTAAATCAAATCAAGACACACGAAACACCATCACCGGTTTGCTCCCTTAACTGCAAAAGCATTAACATCAATGACTACATTTCCCCACACTGCCTTTATCTTTAACAGCCACCAATTATGCGAGCTAATCTGGGCATATTTCCCCGGGGATGCAGAGACATAATTGCCAGCAGTCTGCTCAGTGATATCAGTGCTGTTCTTGTGTGGTTTTAAAAAGGACTTGACACATCTGGGGACGACAGAGCTCTATCAGACTGAACTCCACACTTGGCTTCATCAAAAGGGGTCAATTAAGAAAACAAACAGGTTGGGGACTCGTTTTGTATGCAGAGGAACTGAACTGGGGCAGATGGTAGTCTGGAGACCAAGCCTCCCCTTGAGCAGTGATGTGAAGTCTTTGTTGTAAAACACACATTCACAGAGCGCTCACACTTAGGTGGAGGTGTAAAAACACACTTCAAGACAAATTAAACTTGATAAAACCTCAATGTGAATCTGTTTTTGTATCCCAACAAAAAACAAAGTGATCTAGTCACATGCTTTCAGACTCTTACCTAGCAGCATCTCCGTGTGTTTTACGATTCCTCCACTGCGCTGGACCGTCTGGCCAGCTGATTTCAAATCAAAGAAGTTGAACAAAGCAAACAATTTGTCTTCTTCAGGAGAACCCGCGTTTGTTCTTTTCCCATTTTTGCCTTTCCTCCACTGCGATTCAAACACGAGTCCCTTCTCGGGTCACCGACTCGTCTTAGCCGTGATCCGAGCCGCAGCTGGAGAAAGGTCGACTCACGCGAGCTTCAATTAAAGTGTCATGCTCTGCTGACTGCCTTGTCCTTTACAAGAGAGGAGAACGAAAAGTGGAAGGTGGATCGGAAATCAAACACAGGAGGACTAGAAGCGGAGAGCGTCTGAAGAAGAAGCGTGTACTCCTGTGCGTTTGAGTATGTAAGGCAGAGTGGACGAGCAGGAAACCGAGCGAGGAAGAGTAGAGCGAAAGAGTCGGGAGAATACACGCTACTAAAACGGACGACCAAAAACCCTCCCTCCTCCTTCTACTTACATTTCCTCAGCCAGGATTTCCCTTTCAGGCTTCACACCTGCATGCTCTCTTAAGGACAATCAAACGCTGTTTCCTCTCTGGCATCAACAATAGGTGTCATCTATCAATCTATTGCTATTCTTCTCAAAGTACAGCTGCTGTTTGCAAATTACTATCATCAACAGGAGAGTAAAACCTGAAATCACATCCAATCTCCATATGCTGAGGTCACATACTGCAGTGATTCAAACTACAGTAAAGCGACTGGTTGATTTTGAGTTAGTCAAAGTCAGGTTTTAGACAAAAATGTTGTGCAAATGGTGTACAAACCACACTGCACTTTAGCTCAATATGTGTAAAATTGACTGTCAAAGTTATATAGTTATAACTATCTTGAACAAAATGATTACTATCAGAAAGTTTATTTAAAACACATCCAATGATTTATGAGATGTTTTGTTAACAGACAGGCAGGGTTGACTAATAGAAAAACGCAAATTTAGAAAAAAGATTTTGGACAATCAGTTAGTGCTACATGTCGAAGAGGAGTCTCGATACAAACACACCAAATTTGATGTCAATACCTGTCAGATTGGCTGAGTTGCAGCCATTTTTACGTTTGCTAAGATAGCTTAGCTGTGGTAGCCATCTTGAAGAGGGTTGACACTGGGAATATCAATCAGTTGTAGATGTTTATTCAGTGATTACCTTCTGAGTTTCATTAAAATCTGTTTACTGGTACATGGGACATTTGCTAAAACTACAGACAAACACACAAACACCTTCGTTGGCGTGAAAGAAATAACAAATGCAGTAAAGTGTTAATGAGATAACAAAACTCAGCTCACGGTGAATGCACACAGCAGCATCTCTCTTACACGGTAGTCTCTCGCTACTTCACAGTTTGTGTTTTCACAGACTCGCTCTATCGCGGTTTTTCAAAATAAGATTGGACACAACACACAGTTGGCTGATTGATGGATGAGCCGCATGATTGGTATGGAATTTTTTTTATTATTATTTTTTTTTAATTATCTAGCACCTCTGCAGCAGAGAAGTGGGCGTGGCCGAGAGCGCTGCCAGAGTGAGCTGAGATCCTGACATGCTGTGCTCTTTTAGAGCACTTAAGAGTTTAGAAATTTGTTTGAGATGATTTTCCAACACTGGAAATATTCACTGCTACGAGATCTGTGCTTTTGACAGAAAATGTGGACAAGTTGGTTTTTTTGGACATAAACTTAAAACTGTATTTGTTAGATTGTAAACAGTCTGTTGCTGCTTATTTTTCTGGTTCTGACTGTTATTGTACTTATTAAGATTTTTATTATTGTTAGTATAGTTTATTTATTATAAAGATTTATTTAAAATATCATCCAAATGGATCGCTTTTATTTATTTTTATACAAACGTATTGTTTACTTGGCATATTTTCAAAATAAACATTTTATAAGTCTTTATTTTGTGTTTTTTTTTTGTACCGAAAATTAACTGGACCGAACCCTCCTTGTAATTGAACTGAACCGAAATGTGATTTTAGTGTACTGTTACACCCCTACTGTCAGGTTGATTGTTAACTCTAAACTGTCCCTATGTGTGAGTGAGAGAGTGAATGGTTGTTTGTCTCTATGTGTCCCTTTGATGGACTGGAGACCAGTCCAGGGTGTACCCCACCTCTCACACAGTGATATCTGGACATGGGCAGCAGTGACCCCCACGAACTGAAAAGGAAGAAGTGGGTAAAGATGATGGACAGATGGATGGATGGACTTAAAGTTGGCAAAACCTAATTTAGTGGAAGATAATTCTGCTAACAAGTTTCAAAGTTAGCAAAAATGCTAATCCGCTAAACAAAAAATGTGTTCCACTATTAGTGGCCACCACTGCTTAAACTAAAACCATGAGCTTTATTTTTAATTATTTTTCTATGGCGGATACTCTGTTTGTTCTCAAAAGAGATAAGAGGGTTCTTCTAATACGATGGCGCAAGCAGATTTAAATAAGAGCGTGTTCTTTGTGTGCTCCTCTCTGGCTCCTTGTCCACTTGAATAAAAGTGGTGTGAAAGCACAACACTGACAAACCCTGACAGTTTTACACTTGATTCCAGGCCGCTGCGTTCAAATGAAAAGTGCAGGGGAGAGAGATGGCCTCGGGCAGCACGGTCGCACGTTGCCTACACACATCATGCTTTCATCTCGTCACGGATCCACAAAACAATCGCTGAAAATGCTTCTATTTATGGGCCCTGCATGTGTTAGATGCACCGTGTTACTTATGAAAATTACATATTTGTTAAACACTGTGGGGGAAGGATGGTGAGGGGAAAACAAAAGATTTTTAAAGCCTCTGCGCTAAAAATGTTAAAATAATCTCATAGCCTACAATAACAGTTTCTATATAAGACATGCAATTTGCATCATTTAGATTAAAAATGATCCCTGCAGTTAATTAAATATTAATTGTAAAATATTTAAGCAAATACACTGACTCACAGAAAATCACTCAGTCTTACATATACCAACCAGTGCATCAAGAACACCAAAAACATACAATGTATTCATTTAAATTAAAATCTTAAGCATTCCTTAAATGAATGCATAGACAACAGTTTGTGTCATACAGCTATAGGTAATTTCAAGAGACAAACTAAATTGTCAACATACAGTACTAAAGTCAAAATATTACCGTAAAATTTGGTGTTCATATTTTAGTTTCACATGTGCAACTAATTTAAATAATGAGCAGAAAAGGTGATGACAGGTTTGCATCTTAAAAATGCCTGCTTTTGCTCTGCTCTGTCTGCTGTATGACATGCACGAGGTACAGCAGAAAATATATATGCATGGCTACTAGTGTTGCGATTTCTGAACTGAGCCCATGCCCGACCCGAAATTCGAGCCGGGTCAGGCCAAAATTATGTGCTTGATGGGTGGGTCGGGTCGGTCTCGGACTTTTGATGCAGTTTTACGAATCATACAGCACAAAGAAAATAAGAATGCACAATACAAAATTGTGTTAATCTACTTGTAGAGGATGAGGCAGTAAGTTTATATGTTGAGGATGAAAAAGAAAGAAAACAGACTGCAGAAGTTAATCAGACTGTGAAAAGAGAGAGTAGCGCTGGCGCATTGCGCAACAATTGTGCATGTGGCCCCACCCACACTGCTTTACGCTTATCACACATCTGAGGATTTGCAATTGACCCACAACAAGCGACATATGGAGCTGAAAGTAGAAAAGCTAAAAACGGGAAAACTCTACAAAGCCAGCACAGCGAAACCTGCTGATGTGTGTCAGGTGCACACTCAGGTCCATCCAGCCATTTGAACTATGTTTAAAAAAAAAAGAAAGTCCCATTAAGCTCCCGATGGACAACCGGATCATCAGCTGTGTGTGTCTGCTGACTGGACGGTTGAAAGAGGTTTAAAAAACAAAAAAGTCCCGTTAAGCCCCCGATGGATCACTGGATCAACGGCCGCGCGCGTCCCGCTCCGCACCCTGCTGTCATCAGTGGTGAAGGAAGTTGCTGCATCTGAAGCTACAAAAGTCGATGCAAGCGGCGCATTTTTAAAATAACCTTGTTCTATATTCTTCCAAATAATTTTGTTCTAAAATATTTTTGTTCATCTGTATAATAACCAATCTTTAGAATTGATTGTTTAAGCCATTCATTTTGTTAATATCCATTTGATTACTTGTTAATAAACAATACATCTTATATGTTCCTTTCTTTGAAATACGTTTTTAAAACCATCACGTCAAACTGATTTGCTTACAAAGGCAGTAAAAGTTCAATTTTTAAGAAATGTCTTTTTTTTTCGGGTTTGGGCCTCTAATTACAGTTAATTAGTTGGATCAGGTCAGGCTCGGACAAAATGCCTATGGGCTCAGGCTGGGCTGGGTTGGATGTTTTAGGCCTGAATGCAACTCTAATGGCTACTTCTTTCCAGTAACAAAGTACTTAGTTACTGGACTCAGTCCACATCCAGAACATTAAACTGAGTTAATGTGCAGTTCAGCTCTATTTGAGTAAATCTGAGATTTTCCATTAGTAACAGGAGGTTTTGCTTTAAGATGGGGAAAAGCTTCATTTCAGAGGGTGAATTTTTATGAACGGTGCAGCAAATGCTTTTTGTCAACTCTGAAAAAACAAACATATCAATAAGTTGGTATTCCAAATGTGAGAACAATTTTACTTAAAAAAAAAAAAAAAAACCTACAAAGTACAAAGATTGGAAATCCATGTTGCTTTTGCTGAGACTTTGTGCCATAAATGTGGAACATTTGATATTTGTGAATTAATGTTGTCAGTGACTCGTGTATTTCAAAAGGGTAGAGATGTTTGCAGGATTTTAAGCTGGATTTTATATGAATTAATATATTTTACCCAAGACCTATAAAGAAAAAGATAAATATGTTGAATAAAATTACAGGCAGACATTGAAACGAGTTTAAATTATTCATTTCTAACAGATTAACGTCAACCGGCTATACTGATATCAGCTTAACATACAGCAGGTTTGAAAGCTCATGTTTTACCTTTCTCTTCCCCAACATTTAAACCCATCCACACACGCCATAACCTGAAAAACCATGACCCTGATTTGAAAGGACTCCTGAGTCATTCTATACTTTAGGAGTGAAAAATGATTTGCTCTGCTCTCCTTTCAAAAGGCCCCAAGTGAGAACAGTCTATTAAAATCTCTTTTCATTTGAGCAATCACTTCACGTCGCTGGAAGAAAAGAGCTGGTTCAGCTGCTGGAAGGGAACGGAGGGAACAAGTGTTATTAGACTAGTTTCATCGCTGCTCAGTCTGAATTATACTAACCGTTGATTTAATTGACTTGGCTTGTCCTTGTTTTCCCCTCCTTGCTGTGAAATAAGCATCAGAGACAACGGCCTAAAAAAAGACCTGCAAAACTATGTTGTGTATTAAATTTTTAAAAATCCTCCTTTACCAGACAACACTTAAAGGTTTAAAAATGAATGAAGAAAGCCACAGGTAGACAAAAAGGTATTTAAAACATAACTTTTACAAATTTATGTTTTCTGTAGGCAGAAATATTTAGTTTAGTTTTTACATAAGGTCAAGAAAGAAGCAACAGTAGTAATACTACTGAATTATTTACAAATTTGAAATAATTTCATATCATCCTAAAAATATACTTGATGTATTTTTCTTTATAATAACTAAGCTTCATTTGTTTTAAGAATAAAACTGGGAAAAAAGTGTTTACTGTCGTTATATATAGAACAAATAATATTACTTCGTGAAAAAAGTTTGTTGGATAAATCACCAGGATTAAGTGAAACCTTGTGTAAAAGTGAAAAATAAGAAAGTGTCAAAAATAGCCATATTTTTAAGAGAGCAAGAATAATTTCCTGTTTGTAGTTTATTTATATTTTTTACACCTCTAACTAAATTTGTTTAAAAATCTAATTTACAGTAGAAATTCTGAACAGTCCAGATTAATGGAGGGCTAAAGCTCATATTTGGCCAAAATCAATGTCTTTGTGATGTTTTATGAGGTGATTGGACCCAAGGATGCAGACTGGCATGAGGAGCTCAAAATACAAAATAAACTTTTCTTTTTAAAACAAAATATGGCCATTGCACAAAAACTTACACATCTGGAGACAAAACACAGGGAGGACCAGATGTGGCATGAACATTAACAAGGCTACACTGACAAATGATTGAGATCAGACAGATGAGGAAGTGGAGATATGTGGTCTGAAGACTGAACAGGTGAGAGTGGGTGGAGCTACAGAGGAATCCAAATGACTGAGGAAATAAAGTGTTTTTTTGTTTTGTTTGTTTTTTAATTGAAAATTATAAAACATACAAAACATCTGGTTGTTAAACAGTCATCACCATCAACAATACAAACAAATGTCAGGGGGGACATGAAACAGTAATACATGGAGGTTGTCAAGTAGATGGGTCATGAATCTCGAACTTATCAAGAATTGTTTTTGTATAGATAGATCTTGTCGGAGATGTACTGCATTTGATATTTGAGTCATATTTAAAAAAGCTCTTAGAGGAAGTATCCAATGTTTGTTTGGAGAGTCAGGTCATTTGGCATTATGAATGTGATATTCCTCGAGGAGCAGCAACTCTTGTATGGGTTGTGTCATTGTCAATATCTTATTAGTTTAAAAAAATAATATTTCATCAAATGTGATTCTGTGCCTTGCTTGATGCTGTATATAGTGTTGTAAGTCAGTCCAGAATATCTTACTGTATGCACATAAAAAATAAATATGGGATTGTTTCAACATTGGATTCACAGAAAGAACAAGATTAGTCAATTACAAGTTTAAATCATTCAAATGTCTTTCGCTGGATAAATGTGTAAAATTTTGAAGGGAATATCCCTTACTGTAGGGTTTGTGCTGTGTGCTTCCTTAGCGTCTGATTCCATCTTGTGTCATATTTATGTCTTGTGTCCTCAGTATCTGTCCTTGGCGTCTGTGATTACTCGCAGGTGCCTTCACTTTGTCTAAGTGACATTTCCTGTATTTAAGCATGTGTGTTTGTCTCACTCCTTGTACTGGCATTGTCATCTGTACACTGGTGAACTCCTTGTGAACTCCTTGTTGCTCCATTTAAGTTTTGCTGCCCTGTCAGCCTTTTCTTTTGTAAATACTTTATTTAATTATTCTCCTGAGTCCTTGACTGCCTGCCTGCACCGTTGGGTTTACCAGCACCAGCCCCTCAAGACACTTACCTTGTAGTTCATAGCATTTTTCTCCCATCAACCAAGCTAGGTTCCAATCAATTTCACTGTATAGAAAAGACCAATAGGACCTGTAGGACCTGCCAGAGGGAAGAGCTACCTTCTTATAATTTTATTGGAGCGTTTCTTTTTGGTGATATCAACAACCCATTTTTGAGTAGATCATTAGTGTTTGTAGTGGCACCTCAGTAGAGTTGCAGTATTCCGTTAGGTAGAGCAGAAAATTTTTTTGTGTATCCTCCTGGTGTAGCAGGCAAATAAAATTTGCCTTAAAAAAACTGTAAGAACGGAGATTCCCTTCATCATTAAACAGATGTTTGACCATGTTCCATCCAGTTCTTATAAAAAGTGATTTATTCTTATATAATATTTCCCATTATTTCACATATAACAACTAGTAGGAGAAAAGTTATGTTTGTAAACAAGTTTCCAGGCTAGAAGAGCTTGTTTATGGAAGTTTCTCAATTTAGTGGGAGTTTCTAAATTTTATAATCACACTTACCTGTAAATAAAAATTTAGACCCATCAAAAAGGTTAAAAATATAATTGGAAAAAGTGTTCCAGATTGTTTCATTTTATTTATGAAATAAAGTGATTATGACCGAAAACAGGGAGACAAGGAACAAACTGAACACGGAAAAATACGAAAACTATCCAAATTAAAATGAACAGAAAACTAAACACTGAAAAACACTGATCATGACAGTTGTTTTGCATTTTTATGAGAAACCATTCTAATTTTTAAAGATCATCTCTGTGAGTTTTAGAGGTACAAAGTCATCACTTGAATTTTCAACCCATCTCAGGAGTGATGGAGCTGTATAGGAGCTCTCCTCTGACAGAAAACATAAAAAAACCATGTGCATGATTAATAATTTAAAAATGTGTCTAAATCAACAAAACTTTTTTCTAAAATTGTACTCCAGTAAATTAAATCATAAACGTGGGGATCACTTCCTTCTCCAAGTGGAGCGACTTCACATGTTAATCAGTACTAGAGGAGCATCCAAGGATTACTTAGTGTTTCTTTTAAATTTGTTCAGTTGGTCATGAAACATTTTGCTAACACAGACACAAAAACTCAAGAACAAACACCGACAAAGACACACACGTCGCTCTTCAGCAGCTTGGGCGTTTCTAAAAATATATCAAAACCATTTACCGTCAAAATCTCATCTTAAACATTTTTAACTTGCTAAACACTAATTTTAAACTCCTTAGACTATTTATGCAATATTATTTTACTTTAAAGCAAAAATAAATAAATTAATTAATTAAAAAAAGGGGGATGGAACATTTAATAAAAATGTAAAAAAGTGAACCAGGATAAAACGTTTTTGTGCAAGTTGAAACATTGCACAGTAACAAATACACATCAACTGTATACTTTGTAAGTGCATCATGAAAACTTCCTGTTTTCATCAAATACATTTCATCAGAGGAATAATAAGGGAATTAAGTCTCTTTTTTGGATAGGGACGCTTCAAAAAAAAAAAAAACACAACAGAAATGCAAAATCGAGATGTCAACATAAGCAGCCTGCATTCACTTTCACACTAAATGAGTTCACCTTTGGCATAGCATGACACAGTCCTAAACATGAATGATGATCTGCAACGTCTATAATCCAACACACAATATCATTCTGATGATGACAAATCAAGGTTGAAATTACACAATAGATAAAGAAATTATTAAATCTCGTGTGCTTTACTAGTCTGCAGCTAGATGTGTTTGGAAAGCCAACAGCAATAGACAGTCTCATAAATCAGCATAAGAAATGTCACGTTATTGGCCAGTTGTTCATTAAAGGCCTTTATTTTCCAAATGCAGATTGATCAAGCTGGTCCGAGCTGCAGAGTGACACAGGTGTTGCTGAGTGAAGGTGATTAATGACCCTTCAACCAAACAGGTGCACAAAAATACATTTAAAAAATGTAGAAAGCTCTTTTGGAATAGTAAATAAATTCCTAACATACAACATATTGTGTTCTGTAGATGTGAGTATTTAGGAAACGTTTACATAAATATAATTAAATGTTTTGTTCTTCCCAATTTTTTCTAACACACCAAACTCCCCATCTTTTGCTGGAAAGCTTGTGTTGACAGTATTTGCAGAATTTGTTGTAAACACAACAAAACATGAGACAAGCCTTTTATAACAACTCCCCGTGGCTCCAAATCCTGATTTCACATTTAAAGTTGCATTTAGCAGTAAAATCTTTCATTTAAGTAGCATCACTGAAAGATGTGATGATAAATATACTGTACGCCCGTTTGCACTGAAATGTTCATATTTTTCCAATTAATGAGAGTGCTTCTCTGACGTCAAACTCTGGTGCCAACAATTCAGACACAATGTTTTAAAAATGTAAGCATGTAAACAAGAATTGTAGTGATTTCAGTGATTTACTACAGATGACTAAATGAAAAGTTTAAAACACCAGCAGTAAATTTAATTGTCTCGTGTTTTTGTTCAGAGCGGAGCGGTTGTTATTAAACTGGTCATTGTGAGGCAGTGTGAAGTAAATATAAGGTTATGACATTTTTAAGATTGGCAAATGCCCCCATGTTGTTTTTATCTGCAACGAGTTGAGCTGATTTATTAAATTTCCTCTTCTTGTGGCCAAAATGTCTGTAGTTCACTTTTTCCCTGCAGATGGTTTTAGCAAATAAGAAAAAAATAAAGTCAAGAGATGTTTTTCAAGCTAGAACTACATAAGCGGCATGGTGGCACAGTTGATAGAGCTGTCACCTTTCAGTGAGAAGACTGCTGGCTCAAAGCCCGGCCAGGGGCCTTTCTGGGTGTAGCATGTTCTCTCCGTGCATGTGTGAGTTTTCTCCGGGTACTCTGGTTTCCTCCCACAGATCAAAACCATGCATGTTAGGCTGACTGGTAACTCTAAAGTGTCCCTAGGTGTGAATGAGAGAGTGAATGGTTGGTTGTCTCATTTGTCTCTGTGTCCCTGTGATGGACTGGAGACCTGTCCAGGGTGTCCCCCGCCTCTCGCACAGTGACTGCTGGACATAGGCACCAGTGACCTACGTGACCCGAAAAGGAAGAAGTGGTTAAAGATAATGGATGGATGGATGAATGTTTTGGGGTTCAGGTGATTGTAAAATGCTGTTTACATAATATTGTTCATTCAGACTAAAGTTTTAATCAGGTTATTATTAATATATTGCAATGCAGCAAAATGGTTTTACACAAACGCTGCTTTAAATTTCCTGAAATACTTTAATTTTTCTTTTTTATTGTTGTGTGTAGCAAACCACAGTTGTTACAGGGAGTATATGCCATGGGATTCAATCGGCCATCCAAAATCCAGGAAACTGCATTACCCATGATGCTGGCTGAGCCGTGAGTAAAACTTGACTATCTTGTCAAGATTTTTAGCAAAGTGTTTCACAATAAAGGATTATTGGTCCATCTTAAATGTCAGGTTTGAAAAGTGTCGCTTCATACAAGTTGCACACGTCAGAACCAAAAACTGTTAACCGTGTACTTCGAGACCTAAATTCTCAATGTTTCCTGAAGTCCACAGAATCTGATCGCTCAGTCTCAGTCAGGAACTGGAAAAACAGCTGCCTTTGTCCTGGCCATGCTCAGCCATGTCGACCCCAACAACAAATATCCCCAGGTTTGTAATTGCTACTTTTCTTGTTGTTCCAGAAATGTTTTAATTTTAAGTTTAATCCATAAATAACAGTAACAAGTTTCATGTTGTTTCTTTTCATCAGTGCCTGTGTGTGTCACCAACTTATGAACTGGCACTACAGACTGGTAAGGTCATCGAGCAGATGGGCAAATATTATCCTGAAGTCAAACTAGTCTACGCCATTCGAGGGAATAAATGTAAGGCTCGTATATTTTACATCTCTACTGTTATTGATTGATTTAGTTTTGTAGTTTCAGCAAATCCTGAGAACTTGTTTCTGTTCTGATCCAGTGCAGCGAGGCATGAAGCTTCAGGAGCAGATAGTCATTGGTACACCTGGTACCATGCTGGACTGGTGCAGTAAATTCAAATTTATAGACTCCAAGAAGATCAAAGTGTTTGTGCTGGACGAGGCCGATGTCATGATCGCCACGCAGGGTCACCAGGACCAGAGTATCAGAATCCAGAGGTGAGTTCATACAAACCCGTTTTAAAAAAGAACAAAACAAATTTTTACTACCGGTAATTGTCTGTATTTCAGTGGAACACGTGGTTGTTTTACTTTCTCTGAGTCATAGTTATAATTTTTGAGGGCCAGATGTTCACATTAACTGTTGTCAGAACTTCATATGAAAATGCAGATGTATGCTTGTATTTTTGTGGTATACAAAGTGTACATTGTAGGACAGTTTAAAGCTATATACACTTAGAACAAAAATAAGGAAATCATTATCCCAGACAAATGCTGCTGCACCGATCAGAGTTTTGTTGGCTAATTCAGAATTTAGCTTTGTTTTTGAAAGCTCTGTCCTGACAATTATGATTTTAGCCAACTCCACTTCTGGAACTAAAATCGAACAGTATACTAATTTTTATTCTGTTTTTTGATTGAATTAAAAAAAAGTGTGTGTAGTCAAATATATTTAGCATATTCTTCAAAACAGCCTAAGATTTCAGAACTTCTTCTTTCTGTAAATCTGCGAACAAGATTCTTCAGGTTATCAGACAGGAGTTAAAAACCTGACTCAAAGAAAATAACATGAATTTCTTTGTAGCTTCTTGACTTTTTTTGCATGCCTTTAACAACAAGTGCATCGAAACACAACCCAATTTTTTTCTACAAGACCTAAAATGACTCATGTCAAGTGTAGTAAGTAACAGCTGTATAATAAAAAAAAACTATTTAATCTTTATTTTTGTTTGTTCCCCTCTTGTAAAGTTAGCTGAACTTAAATCAATGGATTAAAGCATTGCTCTGTAAGTCAATAAGAAGTCGGCAGCAGATAAACCTCCACAGAGTTTCATTTGAGCAACCTCTTAACGTTTTATGCTTCATCTAATTATGTTTTCAAACATCTTACATATAGTACAGATGGTTATTTTTGAGTCTTCTTCACTCAGTAAAACCTCTACTCAAAAGAAGAATTAAATTACAATTAAAATTGTCATATTTGGTTCAGTCGTGGACTGGGAAAAAAAACAATCACATTTTTGTTAGTTGGATTAGCGTCACTGGTGAAGTCAACGAGTTAAAAACAGTCCTATTTCAGCCACGAGACAATTCATCGGTGCATTTTATTTCTCACTGGGTTACAACTGTAGGATGGTAGTTGTCGACTCATATTTGACTCAGTATTGCAAGAAAATATGAACATTTTCCACTGCAGTCTCACTAAATACAGAAAAATGGGGAGTGTGGTGTGAGGTGAAACAAGAGAGTCCAGGCAGGATGGAGTGGATGGAGAGAAGTTTCAGGAGTGACTTGTGACAAAAAGGTGTCAGCAAAGGTCAAAAGAAAAGTTTACAAGACAGTGGTGAGACCAGCTATGTTGTATGGTC
>JARVGV010000527.1:18020575-18031548 GCA_031762435.1 Hypsolebias longignatus
AGTATACAGTATACTGTATATACAGTATAATGTATATAAATTTTGTAGTGCAACTTGGGGAAAATAAAATTATCCTAACATGATGAGCCCCAGCTCTGTTTATATGATCCCAAAGGCTGCCTTTATTTGTTTCTTGCGAGAATATGGTTCTTCCATGTGTTTATGATGTTTAGTTTGTCAAACTATCTTTCTTTCTGCTGTCAGCAGCTTTTGAGCTCTCTTAATAAAGGCATGGGCTTTAACACATCCTTGCTTCCAGTCTTCATGTCCTTCCTTTTCCCGGTACACTCTATGACTGTAATAATCTAATAACACTTGTAGTTTTCATCAAAACAATGCCCCCCCCCCCCCCCCATAAAAAATAAAAATTTGCAAAAGACTGAATTTTATTGTGGCAGAGCTGAAATCCGACTGTTGATCATCTGCTCATCTGAATATTATTTGTTTGATATTAGTTACAAGTCGGTCCAGCAGCAAGTGACAGAATTACCCGGTTTGTCATACATTTTACAGGCGTCAGATCTTTCACAGCCCTTGAAGTAATACCCACCTGGGGGGAAAAAAATCAAAAGGAGAAGATTAGGGTTTTACTGGTCTGGTTAAAAGAACAAGCTTGCTTGTCACAGTAAAGGAGGCCCACACTAACCAACTACGTTATGAAGTTTGACATGAATGCAGACACTGGCAGAGCCATAGTAGCAGGTCTCAGTAGGACTGGAGCACTGCTTTCTGCCACCATAGTAACACTGCAAGGCTAAGTCTTCATTCCAAGGTGAGAAAAACAGGAGTGTCAAGTTTGAAGCACAGATTCATGAACTTGTTTGTAAAACGGGAAATAAGTTAGGGGTGCAGATTTACTCACTCTGATTGGCAAGCAACACTACCAAAAGTGCAAGAATGAACACTTTTATGTTTTCAGGATTCCTGAACAACAACAACAACAAAAAAAGAAGCAAGCTCATATTCAGAATTTTGTCTAAAATGATGCACATGTTTCAGCTTTAAGCCCATTCCTACCTTTCAAATTGTTGTCTTGAAGTGTGAAATGTTGCATGGGCCCATTCAGGTTGTCCCCAACCTTTTTATTTTTACTGTTGACGAACTGCAGAAAATTACAGTTCATCAAAAAAAAAAAAAAAAAAAAAAAAAAAAAAAAAAAAAAAAAACATCTGGGTATCCTCTCACACACAGACAAGGTCAAATCCCCTCCACACCCCCCCCCATCCCCCCCCACACACACACACAACTCTGAAAGTGTTGTAATGACAATCCGGCTCTCGGATTTAATACACAACAAATAAGCTGTTATCTTTAAATATTGTCATAAAAATAAATAAAAATAACTGCTTTCGCCTAATGCAACAAAAACTTAAAGTGGATCCCATGTTAAAAAAGTTAAAATTAAAATGTGTCAAAATAGTAATGATTTTCCCCTATTGTCTCTGTCTGCCTGTTAGCAAAATATCTCATGAAGCATTGAACACATTTTAATGAAACTTTCTGAAAGTAATTACGGTAATGGATGTATATCCACAACTGGTTAACTTTTCGAGTCAGTCCAATTCAGCATGACCACCATACTTGATCAATGGGGTCAAACTAAACCATTAATGTAACTCAGCCATGCTTATGGATATTGAGCTAAAACTTGATGTGATCGCAGCTAAGAGACATTCACAACAACACATACTGTCGTTGACGTTGACATTTTGTTATATTGAATGCGACTGCTCATAATGTTATTATCGACGGCTCCAACTCAACGTAAAACTGATTTTAGGTCAAACCTCGGGCATGACGGGCAGCAGGCGAAAAGCATTCCTTGAAGAATCTAAAAAGTATCCACCTGACTTTATTAGGTTTTCCACATGAGCTTGGCACCAAATATGCTGTAATTAGGTAATAACATTCATCACCTTTTATAAATTTTTGATGGACAAAAGTTGTAATAATCTGAAATTTACTGTAAAAGTACATGTACCCAACTTCATCCCACCTGGTAAACTGTGCTGCTGAAAAGAGAAACTAGCAGGCACATCAGAGATTCTTATTTTGGAAAAAGTTGCACAACTGAAGAATTCTGGTTTTCTATTAACTAAAGAAGTTATTTGTGTTAACGCAGAAAAGGTCAAACTCCATGCTCGTAAAACACACAGGAACACAGCTGTTTCCCAAACTGAATTTGAAAAATAATCATTTTGTTATTTCATATAAACACAACCTACAGTCTTTTTAGTGTTATTTGGTTTTTGTTCTGTGTGAAGGCGTCTGTTTGGCCAAAAGACAGTGGAACCAATGCCATTTAAATGTCATGTTAAACATAAAACATTCTCATTTACATCACTTTAATGTAAATATGTTTTGTATAATATAATATTTTGAAAATACAGCTAATTTAATATTTAGATGTTTTATTATTAATCACTCTGGACAAGGGCAAATGTTAGAAGACGTTAAATTTTATTTTGAAAGCACTGAAAAGCACAATCCATGAAGCTGGACTTTGAATTCAACAGAGGCTGATTTAATTAAAACCCATTTTTATCTGTTACAAAGGTCCGAGCTGCAGCATCTGGCTGATGACAAACCAGGCATGTTCACCTTCCTGCAGTCACTTTCTCTGTAGCAGCCCTGGAAGTAGAAGGGCTCTGTGAAAACACAAGGAGATGAATCATCATCAGGCCGTTTGTGACGTTTTCATCAGCTCATGCACTTTTATCCTGGCACTTTAAATAAATCGTAAAATACTTCTACTCACGAGGAACTCCATAAAAGCTGGCACTGATACAGACACTGTCAGAGCTGGTGCAGGTCTCTATAGAACCAGAACATCGCCTTTTGCCTCCGCAGTAACACCTCAAGGCTTCATCTGCACAAAGAAACACAAAGATATCGTTAACGTATTATAATATTTAACAAACTGTTATATTCTCAAGGAAACATTAATGTACTGTAGTTGCTTTTTCTGTGTTGTATGTAGATGAAGTGTGAAAACAGACAGCAGGTTAGCAGATTTACTCACTTTGACTGATGAGCAGAAACACCAAAACAGCCAAAATCACAGTCCTCATGTTTTTACAAAGTTTTCTTTGAGTGTCTGTGTAAAAAGAGAAAACATGTTTAGTTTCATGATCTGTAGTAAAACATTTACTGCTGGAAACATAACCCACATCCAGAAAACACACCTCACCTGGTAAACTGTGCTGCTGAAATGTGAAGAGGTAAATGTGCAGCTGTCATATCAGAGCCTCCTTTTATTTTGGTGAAGTTGCACAAATGAAGAAACTCCACTTTGTCCCAGTAACTTTTAATGAGGACTATGGGTTTTCCAACATGTTAAAATGTCCAGTTTGTACTGCCAGGAACAGCTGATTCACAAACATACAAACATTGATTATTTTATCTGAACAACTGTAACCACTTTAGTCATATTTAAAGTGTTTACTCCTGTGAGAGAACATTTGTTAGGCAACAACACAGCTGAGCTAATGCCAATTAAAGGGATAGCTCTAATTATTTAGTACAATAAAGTAGTTATAAATATTTATTAAAGGCTTGTTTTTGTCCCATTTTAAACACATCTCTGTTGTCTGGCCTTTAACACCTTGAAAATGTTGATTTTAGTTTATTTTGATTAATTTTATGTTATTTTTATCATATGGCTGTTCTTACAGCATGCACTCTTTGGACTTTGTTCCTTTGGTTGGTATAAAGTTCTTCATGAATAAAGTTTGACTGAATATTTTATCTTTTGCTGAGAGATATTTGAATGACCTCAATTTGGAGAAAAAAATGGTTTTATTCTGATCAGAATTTGAGCTAACAAGTCCAAACTGAACCAAACACCATGTGGATTGATGCCATCTTAAAATAAATATAAATACAACTTAAAGCAGTTTACGCAAACTGTCTCCTGTAAATCTATTTATTATATTTTTCACATCACACTTTTTGCAAAAATGATATATGGTTATTCAGGTCATCTGGACAGTTTCTGAGACATTTTGTCCTTCATCTAAAGGAATTTTTCAATCTGAGAAGCCACCAGACTGATTCCCACAAACAGCACAAACATTTGGTGTTTTGAACCACTTTGGCACAAGACGGGGGAGAGGACGAGCCCCAGAGGCAATTTTAGCACCAGCAAACTGTTTTTTCCCCCGCACTAGAGTGTGCTGTTTGTAGGAATCAGTTTGTTTGTGGCTCCTCAGATTGAAGAAGTTCTTTGAATGAAGGATGAAATGTCTCATCAAAAAAAGAATCCGTCCAAATGACATGACTGAACATTGTTGGATTTTTACCTGGATTACTGAGCATGAGCTTTGGTGAAACTATGGTTATGTTTCTGTCTGAAGTGACCCAGGCTGAACCAAAAGTGCTACATCTGCAACAGCTGCTATTTGGGTTTGCAAATAATCACATATTTCTGTGTAAATATTCATGTAATGAGAAACTGGAATATGGTAAATGTTTAGTAAACACTGGTTTCATGAACTGCATTAGAACATTTAAGACTAAAGATGATTGAAGATGACAGCAAGACAATCTATTCATAACTTTTCTACAAAAACACTTCACAAGATTTGAACTATCACTTTAAAATCATTCAAAAGTCCATATTATATAAAAAATATAAATATAATTTTAGTCTTTGATCACTCCAGAACTTCTAATTCCTAAGGTTCTGGTTCAAGTTGATTTCAGGTTAAAACCAGAATTTATTTTTGTTGTTGCTGTTTTCTACTCTTTATTGGCTCATAACTTTTATAACGATAATAAAATAAGTGTTGCTTCATTGTTGTTCAAATGAACCAAATTCAGTTTTTAATGACTTTAAAATGACCATCTGCATTTTATTCACACCCAGAGGTGGAGAGGTCAGACACTCGTGATGGAAACACACATTCACCACTCATATACCACAACAGCTGTCTTTCAATTGACTGGAGCTTTTCTTTCAATTTTACAATTTCAGTTCAATTCAGTGTACCGGTATTTATATAGCGCCAAGTTACAACAGAAGTCTTCTCAGGGCACTGAACAGAAACACTCATATATAAAAATAATAATTTAACATTATTTAACTGAGGAGCAGACTGCGTAGTGTTTAACTCATCACAGAACTCTCATCTTGAGCAAGCATGAAGGCAACAGTGGAAAGGAAAAACTTCCTCATCATGAGGAAGAAACCTTTAACAGAGCAAGGCTCAGGACAAGCAATCATCTGCTTCGACCGTCTGGGATTGGTAGGAACAGATACACAATGGCAGATAAAGAATCACATGTTAAGATAGAAATAGTATCAAATGAAAACTATTCAATTTTAACAATTAATTTAAGGAAATTAGGTAAATTTGTCATCTAGTCTGAGCTTAAGGCAGCATGACAAGATGACCCTAACTATAGGATTTATCAAAAAGGAAAGTCTTGAACCCAGTCTTAAAACTGGACAATGTGTCAGCGTTAGGGAGAGAAACAGGAAGTTGGTTCCACAAGAGAGGAGCCTGATAACTGAAAGGTCTTCCTCCCATTCTGCTTTTAGAAACTCTAGGAAACACAAGTAAACCTGCAGTCTGAGAGTGAAGTGCTCTGTTAGGAAAATATGGAACAATATGATCTCCAATATAAGATGGAGCTAGGTTAGTGAGAGCTTTGTAGATAAGATTTTGAATTCTGGACTTGACAGGGAGCCAATGGAGAGAAACTAAAACTGGAGAGATTTGATCTCCCACACTAACTCCAGTTCAGACTCTGGCAGCAAGCAGCATTATGGATCAACTGAAGACTTTTTTTTTTAACGTATTTGGACATCCAGATAATAAACCATTGCAATAGTCTTGTCTAGATGTGATAAATGCATGAACCAGTTTTTCTGCATCATTTTTAGATAAGATGTTTCTAATTTTAGCGATATTACGCAGGTGGAAGAAGGCGGTTGTAGTAATGTTTTTAATTTGGGGGGTAAAAGGCATGTCCTGATCTAAAATAACACTAAGATTTTTAACATTAAAACTAGAAGACAGATTAATGCCATCCAAGGGGGACAAAAGACTGAAAAATGTACATGTATTCCTAAAATGCTCAGGTCCAAAAACTAAAATCTTAGTCTTGTCTGTGTTCAAAAGCAGAAAATTTACGGTCATCCAGGTTTTATGTCTTTAAGACATGCTTGTAGTCTAAGTAGCTGATCGGATTCAATGGGTTTTATGGACAAATATAATTGTGTATCATCAGCATAGCAATGAAAATTCATCCCATGCTGTTTAATAACAACACCTAATGGAAGCATATACAAAGTATAAAGTAAAGAGTATTGCTCCAAGCACTGAACCTTGAGGAAATTCATGACTAACTTTGGTTTATGAAGATGATTTATTATTTACATTTACAAACTGGAATCTATCAGATAGATATGATTTAAACCAATTTAGAGCGTTCCTATTCCAACATTATACCCAAGTCTCTGTAGTAAAATGTTCAACTGTATCCAATGCAGCACTGAGGTAACGGGACCAGTGTAAACACCTGCCCATTATCAGAGTCCATGAGAAGATCATTAGTAACTTTCACCCGTGCAGATTCAGTGCTATGACAAGCTCTAAACCCTGACTAAAACTCTTCAAACAGATTATTTCTTTGCAGATGATCACGTAACTGACCTGCAACTATTTTCTCTAGAATTTTTCAGATGAAAGTTAAGATTAGATACACATCTATAAGTGGCTAGGATTCCTGAGTCAAGGTTATGTTTCTTAAGTAAAGGTTTAATTAAAGCAATCTCAAAGCTCTGTGGTATGGAACCATTTATTAGAGACAAATTAAGCAGATCCGATTATGTTGCCAGTTTGTAATCTTCTGCAGATATCATGATGAGGTCCAATGTAACAATCAAATGAGTAGATTTATGGACAAAAAGAGGAGCCACTTCTACACGTTTAATGAAATAGATTTAAGTTTGTAATTAATCACACAGATCAAGTTCAAATATTAGAAGAAGTTGAGTTTTATTGTGAAAGTACTGAAAAAGCACAATTCATGAAGCTGGATCTTGAATTTAACAGAGGTTAATTTATTTAAAACCCATTTTTATCTGTTACAAAGGTTCGAGCTGCAGCATCTGGCTGTCGACAAACCAGGCATGTTCACCTTCATGCAGTTACTTTCTTTGTAGCAGCCTTGGAAGTAGAAGGGCTCTGTGAAAACACAAGGAGAGGATTCATCATCTTGCTGTTTTCATCAGCTCATGCAGTTTTATGCTGGCACTTTAAATAAATCGTAAAATACTTCTACTCACGAGGAACTCCATAAAAGCTGGCACTGATACAGACACTGTCAGAGCTGGTGCAGGTCTCTATAGAACCAGAACATCGCCTTTTGCCTCCGCAGTAACACCTCAAGGCTTCATCTGCACAAAGAAACACAAAGATATCGTTAACGTATTATAATATTTAACAAACTGTTATATTCTCAAGGAAACATTAATGTACTGTAGTTGCTTTTTCTGTGTTGTATGTAGATGAAGTGTGAAAACAGACAGCAGGTTAGCAGATTTACTCACTTTGACTGATGAGCAGAAACACCAAAACAGCCAAAATCACAGTCCTCATGTTTTTACAAAGTTTTCTTTGAGTGTCTGTGTAAAAAGAGAAAACATGTTTAGTTTCATGATCTGTAGTAAAACATTTACTGCTGGAAACATAACCCACATCCAGAAAACACACCTCACCTGGTAAACTGTGCTGCTGAAATGTGAAGAGGTAAATGTGCAGCTGTCATATCAGAGCCTCCTTTTATTTTGGTGAAGTTGCACAAATGAAGAAACTCCACTTTGTCCCAGTAACTTTTAATGAGGACTATGGGTTTTCCAACATGTTAAAATGTCCAGTTTGTACTGCCAGGAACAGCTGATTCACAAACATACAAACATTGATTATTTTATCTGAACAACTGTAACCACTTTAGTCATATTTAAAGTGTTTACTCCTGTGAGAGAACATTTGTTAGGCAACAACACAGCTGAGCTAATGCCAATTAAAGGGATAGCTCAGAAGAAACCAGTTTTTCCAATCACTTTTAAAGAGTCATTTGTTTTATCTGGTGTGACAAGTCACACAACATAAAATTATTTTATCTGTACAAATATGTGTGATTATGAGGGAATTACTTTTTTTTTTCCTGATGTGAACAGATACCTTGCAATCTTGGAACTTTTGAAATTATCTATCCAGAGGACATGACTTATCTTGTTCGATATGAGCTTGCATCAGGACAACTGTGAAGCCATTTTTGTGTTTTAGATTATTTACGCTTCAGCTCTCAACATCAAAACATTTATCAGAAAGCCAACATGCCAAGCAGAGATAACAGAACAAAACTTCCCCCTAAAAGTTGTGGAGCGCCATATTCTGTGTATTTAAACCAGCAAAGAGATCTCACCTTACAAATGGTTGTGCAAGAACATGATTCCCAAAATTTTTGTCATTCTGAAAAACAGGTTCATTTTATTAGCAAAAGTGAAGTAAATCCCATTCATAATAAACTTTTAATAGACCTCTGGATTTTATTCAGTCTTATCAAGAACAGAAATGGAGGCCAGGGAAATAAACATTCTGCTACTTCACCTCAGAACTGTTTCAAAAGTTTTTTTCTTTCAAATAGATTTAAGTTTGACCTAAAGTGTGTTCTTGTGAGGTTTTTACGAACACCCAGAATAGCTGACCATAAGAGCAACTCCAAGACACGTAGTAGTTTGAACAGCGTTTATTTGCAAAGTTGAATAAACCGTTGAACTTCGACCTCTGGCGGAAGGGACTGTAACCCTGAAGACAAGGAGGATGGAGGTCAAGTGAGTCTGCGGATTGTTCTGAATAACAGACGGCTTCCTTTAGGAGAAGATGGTTAACTCGAAGGCATGAGGGTCCAAAGGCAGTCCAGAGAGGTCCCAGAGCAATAATAAACCAAGGAGCAAGTGAGGAAGGCAAGGTGCAGCGAAGGAGAACAGTAGGAGGCACTCGGAGAACACAGGGAGGTCCAGGGCATTGAAGGAGCACAGGAGATTGTGCAAGGCGTAGGAGCAAGGAGTTAAAGTGTATGTATGGTCATCACTGTATGTTCCCATACAATGGTGAAAATGGCTCTGCATTTTACCCATCCACCACCAGGCGGAGCAGTGGGCAACTATTGGAAGATCCCGGGGAGCAACTGGGGATGAGGTGTCCTGCTCAGAGACACCACAAGATGTGGAATGACCGGGGATCGAATCCAGGACCTTTGGGTCCCGAATCAGCTGCCCTGCCTCTACACCATCTCGTTAGCCAAAGAAATAACATTTAAAATACAACATAGGCCAGGAACACACTACCATCAGGCAGACAAAGCACCGGCGTTGGAATGATGTTATCAACTGCCATTTAAAGGCTCTGCAGGTGTGTCTTCGTTGGCACCATCTGGTAGAGGAAAGCTGCTGGAGAAAAACCCTAGACCTCATAGAGTTCTATTGAAGCTCATTTCGTTCAACCTTTACAGGTTAATCCCGTTGAGCCTCGAGGACTCATTTACAAGAGAGACCTGACCTCATGCATGCATCATGGTGGATCTCCCTTAAAGTTGCTCTCCTCATAGGTTGCCTAAGACTAAATTAAAATTTAGCCACAAGAGGTTGTAAAGAGTCCAGCACCGGTGTGTGGCTTGCAGGTGCAGATGTCCTGGGGTTCTGTTATCCTTGACGCACATACTGTAGTGTGGTGACCAGAACACTTACAAAGTGTTTGTGTGTGTGTTGACTCCAGCATTCATGTCAACAACAGGAGACGTAACATGAGAATCTATGAACTGTCTCAGTTTTAATGTGATTTCAGCCTTTTCAGACAAATTTGAACATCTGCTTCAGTTTGAATGCTAAATGATCATTCCTGAATATGGAAGGACATTTATGAGGTCAGACAGTGGTTTTAGAATGGAAGGTCTGATTCAAAACCTCTGTTTCAGTTAGTCCCAGATACTCGACAGGGTTGAGATCATCAGGCCTCATTCAAGTTCTTCCATCTGAACCCTCCACCCTCTACCTCTCTACCTCCCTCACTTGCAAACATAATATGAATGTCTAAATTTACTGTAATGTCATAATTACCTAAATGTATCGGGGGAAAGATTAACCACTGTTTAGCGTGTGCTATGCTAATTGTGGAACGGCAGTGTATGTTTCTTTATGGAAAGTCAATAAAGCTCAAGTCATTAAAAAAAGTATGTTAGTCTGATTGGTAGCTAAACTGTCCCAAGGTGTGTGAGAGAGAGTGAATGGTTTTTTTTTCTAATTTTTCTTCATGTAGTCATGTGATGGACTAGAGACCTGTCCGGGGTGTACCTCACCTCTCGCACAGTGATGGCTGGACATGAGCACCAGTGACCCTAAGATCCAAAAAGGAAGAACCAGGTAAAGATAATGAATGGATGGATATATGGATGGCTCCTTCGATGTGGAGGAGAGTGGCTCTACTCTGAAACTCTCCTGGATAACTGAACTTCTAAGGGATAGTCCAGTCAACTGGCTGAAAAAAAATCACTTTGACCACTTGTATCCACTATCTCATTCTTTTGGTCACTACCGAGAGTCTGTGACCAAAGGAGAGAACATGGACCAACTGGTAAACTGAGAGCTTCACCTTGCAGCTCAGCTACCTCTTCACCATAATAGACCGACCAGCACAGAGTCTGCATTACTGTAGAAGTCGCACAGATCTGTCGATCTCCAGCTTCATTCTTCCCTCACTTGTGAACAAAACCTTAACGGTAAATGGTAAATGGAGCTTACTTATACAGGTAGTCCCCGAGATACGAACGGGTTCCGGACCTTAGGACCGTTCCTAGGTCGAGTCTGCCGTAGGTCGGAGCCGAACGCACATGGCGCCGTATGTCCGCATTTACGGCCGCAAATCAAAACCGAACTAAAACGGCGATCGGTAACGTCTTTTTAA
>JARVGV010000527.1:18058362-18078103 GCA_031762435.1 Hypsolebias longignatus
ATTAATTATGCAGATTTTAAATTACATAAATATAGACTTACCAAAGTTTTCTCATTATACTCACGCACAGTTTCCTCCAAACTCTCAGCAACAGCTCATTGCACTTCCTGCCACGCCCAGAAGGGGGTTGTCTGTAGGGCCTCAGCAGATATAAGAACTCAGTCTTTTACTGTTAGCTGCAGTAAAGCACATGATAGTAGTAGTGTATGAATCATTTCTGAAGCAGAAATGGTTATGAGCTCCGAACAGAGAGAGCCACAATGAAATTCTGCTTATTTAACATGATTATATCTTCCATATCAAATATTTGATGAATTAAATGATTGTCTGCATGATGAGGCAAATGCAGGCTTTTATTAGGGATGTTGCAAACAATGTTAAGTACTGTACATAAGTATTGATCTATCAGACATTTCACATATATGTTTCACATATCAGCATTTTACCAGACTCAGCTTCAGATCTGTTATTGATATCCTTTCTACAGTTTATGTAGACTGTATAAACTGTATCTCTTGTAAATGAGTCTATGAGGCTCAATGGTAACTAATCTGTGTAAATAAAGGTTGAATATTAGGTTTAAAGTAGCATTGCTGCCACAAAACTTTGCAAGGTAACAGGCACATATATCTGCAGTATCAAAGTATTTCTAATTTAAAAATATTGGTAGTTTAATTGCAATTTCCAGGGTTTTCAATTTGGGTATTTTTGTGGTGATTGTGACTTAACTGAAGGTAAATTACATACGACCAATATGGCAAAACATCTAAAATCCAAATCCCTGTCTGAATTTACCATGCTAGCTTCAAAAGTTAGCCCCTAAAGCTAATACAGCAAAGCAACATGGGTCAGAGAAAACACGTAGAAAAGACATGCTGCAAGGGAACGGTGATAAGAAAAATAATTACAAAACAAGGAGCTGAGTTTATCACTCCCTTGCTGTGTTGGAGAAAATAGGTTATACAGGTATACCATACTTTTGGAGCAACGTCCTACTCTCCTGACATTATATAATTGGCACAGGGCTGCTCAAGCTGCACAACAAAAATAATGATAATATTCTCTGCCATAAAAAAATTGGTATAAAAAAACAATGAGGAACAAAACAAAAACTATATTTTTACTGTATTTTAGAGTTCTGGTGACATCATGCACATGATAAATTGATTTTAATAACTTTGATGTACTTGTGGTGAATATCTGCAAGTTGGTGCTGTAATTTTAAAAATACTCTAATCAGTACAAAAAAGTTTGATTGTAGCATCCATATTTTTTTCTTATTCAACTAACTGAGCATACAATATACTGTAATTTATTCAAGATCAGACTGCCATCTCAGTGTAAAATGAGAACAGAGCTCAACTTATTAGTTTTTATTATTAGCGTTGGATACCTTTTTGCATGATTGTCCAAAAACATGTGGCACCTTGTGGTCTTTTATAGTGAAATGCATGTAGCATCGCCAACATGATTAATGGCAAAACATTTTAATGATAAAATACCTCAGTAGCTTTCATCTATATTGATCTAATGAACCTGAAGAAATCTTCTGGATGAAAGAAGAAACATCTCAACAAATAAAAGAAACCTTTCAGATGACCTCACTGAACTTTTTTTTAACCTGGATTATTGAGCATGAACTTTGATGGTTTGAACCACTTCGACTATGTCTGCCTCAGCGGATTCAACGGGGGAGAGGGCGGGCCCAGAAACCATCTTATCACCATCAAACTGGTTGGCCCACTATGTGAGTGTGCTGCTTGTGGGACTGAGTTTGTTGTGGCTCCTCAGATTGATTAAAACCTTTGGATGAAGGACAAAATGTTTCCAAAAAGAAAGAAAGAAAGAAACCGTCCAGATGACCTGATTTAACTTTGTTGGATTTTTTTAACCTGGATTATTGAGTATGAACATAGATGTGTATGAGTGCTCGTCTTATGCTCAGATGTAAAATGATTGGCTCTGTCAAAAGTCATCTGGTCAAGTACAATAGTTTACTCAACTACAATAGGAAGGTTCAATGAGCTACTGTTACAAATAAACTGTTTTAGTGACAACATTGTAGTCTGGCAGGACAATAATCTGAGACATTTATGACAATTTTGTCATCTCTCCTTCAGTCCTGTCAAGAGTGGTATGTTTATCCTATCTGGAGTTTAAAGACTGAGTTCATGCCTCTAATAGTAGTTTTCCCCATTGCTTTATTTTAATTTTACTTGTTTTTAAATCCCCATCTTTATTACTCTGTCTAGTCTGATTTATGCATGTTTTTTTTCCTCTACACCCCATGAGCACTGCTCCTTAGCGCTTCCTGTGGTGTCATGTCCATAAATGCAGAAGAAAAACTTTGAATCGTTGCTGGATCCCCGGTGGTGAAATGACCTTCTTATTCGGCACAGAGTACTTAAAGATTAAGTCCAAAACACACCTTCCATAAGAAGAAACACTCCACTGTCTTAGATTTTTTTTTAAAACTGTTTAAGCTGACAGTGACATTAAAAGTGATTCACAGCTAACAAGTTGAAAAAATATAATGCTAAAATAGGAATTATCGGTAAGAGAGGGGAATTTCAAATGCAGATCTTACCTATATGTTATTGATGCTGTATCACTGTCAAAAGAGTGGTATCATTTCAAAACCAATTTTAGCCACTGAACAGAAATAATATGAGTTTAAAGCTCAGAATTTAACTTTTTGAATTTGTGGTTACCGCTGGAAGTTGCATTGGATAATTGACTTTTTAAAAAAGCCAACAACACTGCAAAAAAGATGAAATATAATGTTCCAGACTTGACAAAAAGCTCCCATTTGTTCTAAAACTTATAAAAACCAAAGCCGCCCTCTTTGAATGTCTTCAACCTTAATAGGCATTTCCACAATCTGTTTCTGACCACAAGGATTTGGATACTCATGCAACTGTGAGTGTTTTGTGAGCTTTTGAGGCCTGGCAGCCACATAACTAATCATTCTTTCATCCTGTCAGGGGGATGCGATGCCCCGGCTACGTGCCTGATTAGAAACCCTTAGCAGATGGTGTGAATGAAGACTAGTGCTCTTGATCCGCCCAGAGAATACTGTCTGAATCAAAGTTTAGCATTGTAAACAGCAGCTCTGATATGTGGCAGTTTTACAAAAATGATAATCTGTGGTAACAATAATCCGAGGAGAGTAAACTTTTTTTTTTTTTTTACTTAGGTTACTGCTACACATACAACATTTTGTAATGTGCTGTTTGTCTGGGAGTTTTTATTATGAAGTCAAACTAAGAACAAACCATTCTGCTCTGAAGCCCACATTCGTGAATCTGTTTCATGTATCTGCCTGAGATGTCCACTAATTAGTACAACCGTCACAGTTGATTCGCCTTCTTGGTGAAACTAAATCGGTGAAAATACAAAAATTAAAACTAATGAGCAAGAAACCTTCAAACAACGAGGAAGACCAGCAGGGACGAAGAGGAATTCTTGATGCAACAACACAAAGCTAACAAAAAAAAAAAAGTTTTGCCAAAGTATTTGGGGAGTGTTGTCACTTGTCAGTCACACACGACAGACATCGCAACATTAATTAGTGTTGATTGTGTGGTTGAAAGTATGCTGTAAAAATCTGCAACTAAACTTTGTATGGCTTTTTCTGGTAACAGACTAATTAGTTTTGTTTTAGCAGGTGGTTTCTTCACACATGACATGCCTTATTATATTTGACCACAGAAACCCTCCAATAAATAATTTGGATAAACTTTACGTGTCTCTTTGTTTTGACTCTTTGAAACGTTTTGTCTTTCGTCCAAAAGACTTCATCAGTCCGAGGCGCAGCAACAAATAGCGCCTTCTTGTGGTGGGTCAAAGAGTTTGATGGTGCTCAGGTGGTTTCTGTAGCCTGTCCTCTCCCACGCCAACTCGTTTGAGGCAATTAAGGTGAAAGTGGTTCAAAATATCCTGATTCATGCTCAATAATCCAAGTAGAAAAAAAAATAAACTTTAAGTCAGGTCCTCTGGATGGTTTCTTTTTGTTGGAAAATTTCGTCTTTCATCCAAAAGACTTGATCATGAAGTTGACTTCATGAACCACTTTGGCCATGACTGCCTCAAACGAGTTGGTGGGGGAGAGGGCAGACACCAGAAACCACCTGATTGGCCCACTATGAGAAGGTGTTATTTATAAGTCAGAGTCAAGAGTCAGACTGAGACCGAGTTTGTCTCTCAGATTGATGAAATATTTTGGATGACAGATGAAACGTTTCAACAAAAAGAAAGAGTCCGTAGGACCTGACTTATTTTATTAACCTTAAGAGATCATAGATCTCTTTTGCAAGAGAGGCCTGGAGGCAGCATAACACGTATGCTTTTTTTTTACTTAAAAAAAAATTAAGCTTAAATGTGTTAGTTTTTCTACCTGGATTACTGAGCATGAATCAGGGTGTTTTGGATCTCTTTCTTATGCTTTCTCAAAAACATACTTTAGGATAACACCCAGTACTACGAGAAGGTTGCTGTCTGCGTGTAATGCCATCCTGCTGTGCTCTGAGGATATGATATGGCTGCCTGACTGGCACCCACTCAGTAATTGGCCTTGGGCTGTAGGGGTAGAACGCATGGCAAGATGAGTGACAAAGACACCTTAGGGGGCATAAATGTGTTGTTTAATGTGTCCTTTGCACAGTTCCACTGTCAAAACAATTCAGAAGAACCAGTGAGGACAAAAACCTGCTGCAATGCTACAAGATTCCACAAATATTACCTTTTAACCTGCTACATTGCAGAATGTACAAACTAAAGCAAACATATGTATGTCAAGCAAAATTTACACACCAGAATTCAAAATACCAACATGGTTTCTTCAAAAATAAATTTCTAGTTTATTTTCAGTTATGGTAATCTGTAGGACACAAAAATGCGTGTGCAACAGTAGCATAGAATAATTAGATCTGACTTGTTTCTTTTTGTTAAAATATCCTTAAGTCTCAGGGTTGTCCTTAAAAAAGAAGTAAGTACAGATTAATTTTTAAATTAGTCAACAATGGTTTAATTCAAAACAAAGTTTCATTGCACATCTAGTACAAATTAAAACAGGTAGAAATACAAGTTCCACTTCAACCTGTAGTGTACATGTATTGCAATGTTTCTGTAACTAGACCTTCATCAGGTAAACATTTAAAAATAATTACAAATACCATCTTAAACAGTAACTTGTCTTATAGTGTTTCACCAATCACATCCAAAGACAGCAAAAGCTGTGTCCCACTAATAGAATGCAGAAGCATATATGCAATAAATAAATAAAGATGCGTAAAAAATAAAATTTCTATTTAAAATTTCCATAATTTAAGTAAAATATTCAAAGGTAATTCATCATTCAGTGCTTTAGAAGCTAAAACCTGAAGAGTATCCAATAAGCCTCACATTGTCTAAGCAACTTCTCATGGTCACCCTGCTAAGTTGGTAAGGTAAAAAAATTCAATACCAAAACTTTTGTTAATAAATAGTATGGTTAATTCAATAATGGTTAGAATCATTTACATGGACTGCAACAGAATAGTGCGTAGACCAGCCTGACTCAGCCTCCTGCGGGAATAAAGGTGTTATTGGTTCTGTTTTATTATGTTGGAGGTTTTAATGAACTATGTCAAGCTTCTGGACATATGGACTCATAAATATTTGAAGCTGTGGTGGTTTTTGGCAGCTGCTCCCATGATAAATAGGGTAGGAGTAGTGTGGCTTGTCCTGAAATCCACAGCCAGCTTCTTAATCTTCTTCACATTAATGCAGAGGTTATACTCCTCACACCAGATCTTCCACCTCCTGCTGGTACACTCATCGTTGTGGGACATCAGTCCACTACTGCCATCACCCACAGACTTCACACGACAGTTCACCCATTTGTTTGGTTGACAACTGTATGTGAATAGTGACTATAGCAGGGGGCCCATGACACACCCCTGGGGAGAGCTGGTGTTTATGGTAATGTGAGAAAACAAGTTTCAAGGAATATGACAAACTAACTGGCGAACCAAAAAGTCCAGGACCATGTTACAGAGATTATGTCAATCCAAGTAGAAGCAACTTGTTGGACAGAATCTGGGGGTTGTTTGTACAGAAGGTAAAACTAAAGTTCAGGAAGAGAATCCTGATGTAAAAATGTTGTCTCAAAAAGGACGAGAACTGATTATGTAGCGTCCAATGTGCAGCGGCTCTTTCTGTAGGTGCACTGGTGTACCAGGAAAAGTTGTGTACAATACAAACCAGGAAAATAATCTGATATGCGAGTGTTCATTCAGTACCTCATCCTGGCTGCCTTTCCGTAGGTTATAGGTGAGGTTGTTGTGGATGTCGGTGGCAAACACGTTGGCATACTCAGGATAGAGTTCCAGCACCTCTCTCAGGCCGCGCAGACTGATGTACTGCAGATCACAGTAGGTGAGCGCTTTCACATCAGCATTGGTCTTGATCACCTGGTCAGTTCCGGGCAGATCAGTCCCGATTAAGTCCCCTTTCCCTAAAATCCAAATATCATTAATCATTTTCTTAACTTCATGGCATAAAAACATTTCATGAACTATGCTTAAAACGCTTACCACGATACATACCTAAAATAGCCAGCACCATGCAGTCTTTCAGCACTTCTAGGGAACCGGAGCAGACAAAGTAATTGGCATGCAGTGCATCACCCTGACGGATCAGGTACTCCCCAGGTACGCAGAAAGAGGTTTTAATATGAAGTGAGAGTGAGCGCAGGCAGCCACGACTGGCCCCATTAAAGACTGGCAGCTGAAGGATATCCTTATTCAGATGCATACCGATGTCGGCCCGTAGCTCGTCAGGAAAGTCGTGGAGGAGCTGGGGATATTTGAAACATGTAATGATGTGTGGTACTGCTAGATTAGTGTGTGGACAGTGCTGCAGATACTCTTTTTTTTTTTTTTTTTTTTTAGATATGAACTGATAAAGTATTGCAGCCATGTTGTGCTACATTATAAACAAATGATGATCTAAGGGGCTGGGAATATAATACACATATTTTATAGATAATTTTAGGACATTGGTAAAAAGTCACTTAATTTCAGATATGTTAACTTCATTTATAAGTTTTCCATGATAACAAAAATGAAATTGACTCCTACCTCATTGGCATCTATACCATTGTTGACAGACCACGTGGTTTGAAAGTACTCCAGCATGCGTTGCTTAAGCTGCTGGGGCAGATGGTGAACACGGATAAAGTCCTTCAGGTCTGACATACGAGTGTGGTAGAGAGAACGGCGGGAGTACATACGCTGAATGATGGCTGTCACATTTCCAAAGACGACAGCGTGCATCATTGCTGTGACGGGGAGGAAAAGAGCGTAAGAGCCAGCTATGATAACATTCAAGGTTAAACTCAGGATAGAGCAACGTTAGAGACAGATGTTAGACAAACATCTCTAAGAGTCAGAGTCTGACCTTAGTTTAATAATTAAAAATGGAGCTGAGATTTAAAAAAAAAACAAAAACTGTTTAACAACTTTCTAAATTAAAAATCCTACTTAATACTTCACAACCAAAACTGAAAATTGTCAAAAAGTAAAGATGACAATCAAAAGAAGACTTACACTTTCTTGTAATAGCTACATACAAATGAATAGGTATTTAAATGAGTCAAAGAAAATCAAAATCAAATCAAAATAAAAGCCCACATCCATTCCACCTGCCTATCCATGACAATTATGATTCCAATGCAGGAGCAAAATTACTAATAAATAAAAAACACTAACAAATTGATAAAACTATTATGCATTCTAATATGAAATGTACCGGTACATCAACTAAATTCTTACTCCTATAAATGAAATTAAACAATCAAATGTGTTCAGATCATCATTATCACAAGCAGTAAAATAAAACTTTAATAATCATGTGCAGGGTTGTTACACTCCTAATTGCAACCTCGGCTGATATCATCAGTAACTAGGAGATGGTTATGGCAGCAAGCTGTGTCTTAGAAGCCAGCTAAACTGTTCAACCACAAGTCGTGTAGAGTTTTGTGGACCGCGGTGCCAAACGGTAACAGAGTGATGCCAGGATGCCAGAGGGAGAATGACAACCTGGTGTCAAACGTACCACCAACCAGCATGATGCAGATGGAAAAGATCTTCTCTCCATCAGTGTTGGCACTGACATTTCCAAAGCCCACACTGGTCAGGCTGCTGAGGGTGAAGTACAGGGCAGCAATGTAAGAGCTGCGTACTGTCGGGCCGCCCACTGTGCAGTTAATGTATGGAGTGTCCAGACGTCTGCCAAGCTCATGAAGCCACCCTTAAAAGCACATACAGCACACATGTTACCCTTATGTCTATCAGTGCATTGAAGGATGACAGTGACAGGATGGTAATGCCATATCTTATTTTAAAGAAGCAAAACTGCTTGTCAGCTCCTGTGTGTGCGAGTGTGAGTATTTGTGTTAGAAAGAGACTGGTGGTATTTTGTTTCAGGACAACTCACAACTAGCCTCCTGGGTAAAATACAGATCTAATAAGGAAGTATAACATCACCGTCTAATATGAATTAAATAAGACTAGTGTAACACATGGAAGCACTTGAACATTCTGCACAGTTTTTATTAACAAATTATTACATTATTTAAGAAACAGAAACTAACTACAGTATATAAATTAATCACGCCTCTGATAAGTTTATATTGAACTGTGTTCGGCCAGTAACACAAAGATGTGTGTGCTACATGCTACCAGCCTATTTCAGCTTTTCATCTGGTTTCAGACAGTTCTCATTAGAGCAGCAGAGGATGCTGTTTTTGCCTCCAGTGAGCAGAGCTAGACACCCAGTAGGTAATCTGAAACTATTTATAGCTGAGTAACAAAACACAATATAAGTTGTAACATTTGTTGGAGTTTCAGGAATAAATAACTCTCTGTTACAACTAAACTTGGTTTGTGTTTCAGAAGAGGAAAGAGAAAATCAGCAACTGTTTTTTTCTTCTTTCTTTTTTCTACAAGCAGACTCACCTACTTTCCATTTGATACTGGTCTCTAACTCTTGGTGTCCAATAAGGTACCAGATGCAGGCCATCCAGTGCGCCACCAGGGCAAACGTGCACATCAGTAAAGTCAGCACTATGGCGCTGTGCTGAGAGTAACGGTCAAGCTTGTGAAGAAGTCGAATAAAACGCAGGAGGCGTACCGTCTTAAGCAAGTGTATCATGGAGGTCTGAGCAGAGGAGGGCAGAGTGACAAAAATGAGACTAAGTCCCATATGAATCTGACTGTACTAATTTGTTCAACCAAAAGTCACAGTTTAATATATCAAACATGCAAACAGATGAACAAAACATGGGCTGAGAAATGCCATGCGCTTGATTTCCAGTTAAACTTACCATAAAGTGGGAATATAATACATCATGTCCAACATTTACTAGTCTTTTCTAAAGTAAAAACCAAGTGAAGAAGTTAAACTTTTTATTGTAACACTTACCACAGTGATATTGAAGACATACAGTAGGTCAAAGGGCAAAGCAGCCACCAAGTCCACAAAGAACCAAGTGGTGACGTAGTGAATGCAAATGGAGCGCGACTCGTACACCACCTGACCTGACTTGCTCACATAGGTGGTACAGAAGTTCAGGATAATGTCTGCAATTACAAAGTTGCTATGAGTATTTTTCCCCTATAACTTAAAGCCATTTTAATATTGATGAAATGGACAATAGACTTTATAATGCTGCTGAAATTCATTTTTAGCTCTACTGGTTTTCTCATTTGCCATGAGTACTTTAGACCATACCATTAAACCAATAAACGCAAATTTAAAAACATCTGAAAGGAGACAATCATTGCAAAGGCAGAAACGATGATAGCAGAAGTTTAAATAGATGCAAATACAGCTAATTCATATGGATCAGGGTGTGTGCTAGACAGATTTATGACCTCAATATCTAAATGTGACAAGCAAATAACAAACCGTCTCCTGTATGTGGGGTTTGATTTTGTAAAAATAAATAAATAATAATCTTTCATCACAGCGGCCAATATTTCAAGATATGAAAGTTTATTGATCGATACAAATTCAATATAGGTAAGTTAAACAAGGTGTAAGATGTCAGAAATCCCTGCAGCACAATTAAGGCATAGAAAATAAATCTCATTGCCGCTTAAAAAAATAAAATAAAATGAAGTTTCAATTTCCAATAAACAGTTTGTTACACTCACCTATAATAAACAGCACTTCTACTAGGATGTCACTCACGATGGTGGCGCGTTCAGCTGTGACAGAGTCATCGTACGGCCAGAAGCTGACGTTGTAGGGCACAGTGACAGCAACGTAGAAGGTCGCCAGCAGAATGAGCCAGTCCCACAGGGTCTTTGATATACTGTAGTGGAGCAGAATGAAGCGTGACGTCTGCACTTCTGCCATCTTGTATTCTGGTACTGTAGGCTTGTCGTTCATGCTCTGTAAGACAACAGTGGGGTTTAGCTGAACGAAGGCATTACCATACAATGCAGACATGAGCTTCAATCAACTAAAGTCATATAAACCTTAGTTTTTAACCACTGATTTATTTTACAATACATATGTACAGTATACCACAGCTAAACATCATCAATAAAACGATAGAGGGTGATGAAATCATCATACAGCACCTACAGTAAGTCTACTAATCACCATCATAAAGACAAAACAAATCTTAACATATTCATATTTCTGTAAACTATTCTCTTAAAAAAACTAAACTCAGATTAATTTAACACTCTGTTAAACTGTATCACCTGCATCCAAAGGCAATAGTACTTTTACAGAATGTGTGTTGGGCTGTTAGCAAAATATCCCACGAACCACTGAACATTATACAGTATAATGAAACTTTCAGCAAATTTTGGATTCAATAATATTCAAGATGGCTGCAAGAGCTAACTGAATTTAACTTCCACAAAAATTGTTAATTTCAAAGTCTGTCAGTTGTACATTTATTCAGCTAAATTTGGTGTGGTAGTAGCTGAGAGTCATCCCCATTTGGGTGTGACAAAACTATATAAATGTGAATGATACAGCATAAGGTTTGATTAAAACTGCTACGACTCCTTTTTATTTCTCAATAGAAGATAATCTTTTAGTCTAAATCTCTGTCATGAAAGACAGCAGGCGATATGCATTCCTCCAGGAATACTAGACCTTTAATTTATCCATGATAAGATACTGTTTGGACTTCAAAAACGTCAATTCCTAATCCTGATTTTGTTTCATTATCCTAAAAATGTCAGCTTGTCACCTTTAATTAGCTAAATCATCATGGGGAGACAGCAAGCTCAATTTGTCTTGCTGTCATCATGAGAAAAGTAAGAGGGCATATTCTAAGATGTCACAAATAAATTACAACATTTAAAAGTAGAAAAAAAAAGAAAATTAAATCAATTATAATGTTTGCTCAGTGTTTAGGAACGCATTAATATTATTTTTGCTCAACTTTGTTTATAAAAGTGTCCGTTAGCTAAGGCTAGCAGCATGAAAACGTTAGCATTAAACAGTCGACAACAAACACAAACTTTACAATAATAAATTTTAATAAATTTACAATAAGATGAGTCCATACAATAATTACAGCACTTACTAAATATTTGAAGTCTTCATGGTGAATAATCTCTGAAATGTTATTGTCTTTTAGGGAGCTGAGTGAGATTTACGTGTACAGGCGTTACTGCCGTTTGATGTTGCCAGATCACGATAGTATATTTTTCATTCAACCTTTACACAGGTTAACGGTAACCGTTTTAAACAAAGAACACAGATGAAGTACAGACAACAATAGATAATCATATAAAAGCATATAAAATGAAGTAAATTAAAGAAACGATGGAAAAAAATTAGTACATAAAAGTTTTCATGGTGAGTACTGTAATTCCTGAAACGTTACTGTCGGTAGGGATCTTATGTAAATGCCGTTTAAGGTTGCCAGATAAGAAACGACGAATAGTTTTTTCATTCAACCTTTATACAGATTAGTCTCATTGATGCAGAGGACTCATTAACAAGAGAGACCTGTTTTAAACAAAGAACACATATGAAGTACAGACGGCAATAGACAATCATATAAAAGCATATAAAATGAAGTAAACAAAAGAAATGACATAACAACAAAACAAAAACAAGTGACAAAGCAATGCGAACTACTAAAAACAACAGCGGTAAAGTGAGCCTCCACTCGGCTCTAAAAACAGGAACATTATTTGCGTTGGTTTTTGCAATGAACTTAGCAGTTGTTTAAAATCCCTTAGAGCGGTCAAAGTCAACAACTTCAAATATTTTTGCAAGGTAATCCAGGT
Source organism: Hypsolebias longignatus (assembly GCA_031762435.1). Taxonomy (NCBI): domain Eukaryota; kingdom Metazoa; phylum Chordata; class Actinopteri; order Cyprinodontiformes; family Rivulidae; genus Hypsolebias; species Hypsolebias longignatus. The sequence goes on from JARVGV010000527.1 coordinate 18,070,671, forward strand.
GCAGGAGCAGAGTAAGAGAAGGCACTTTTGCCAAGTTTGGTCAGCACAGAGGGGACACTGCAGGTAATTATGTCTTGAGGGTGCATGCTGTAGCTGCACTGACAAAGTGACATTTTGACCAAAACTATTGAATGTGTGGACTGAGAGTGCACTTTTTGGGTGGCCGGGGTGTGTGTGGGGTTGAGGGTGGTGAGTCGTGACTCATAAATATTCCCAAAGATGGTGTGGAGGTAGGTAAACCAATTTTGTACAAAACCTTTAATAGATTACAGAATGGAAAATTTACACTCAGTATAAATGTGCATGCTAGTACAGTATTGAATTTCATCGTAAATTCTTGCTCTGTGTCACTCTGCGGCATGATAACATCTACTGAAGTAACTATTTTAAGTTACTAGTATCATTTTTTTTTTTTGCTTGTCTTTTTTGCCTTAATGTTGGCTGACAAGGCAAAGTGTCTCACTAAGTGTCTCATGTAACACCCTAAGCTTGACTACCACCACTATTACAGCCATATTGTTAGTTTGTCTGAGGTTAGCTCACCCTGGGTTACACATCCCCGCAGGCAGAGTGATCTTACCATTCGCATCATGTTAACTGAGGGCAAGCATGAGTCGTTCATACAATAGGCCCCAGATCTAAAGTAGCATTTTTGTTTGTGTTCAAATTTCTCTACAGTTAGTTGAAGACCACAAAATGTCAAGAGACAGAAGGAGAAGAGGAAAGTCAAGAATTCGGCTGCTTCCTTCCTCAGGGGTCGCCACAGGGAACTCACATGAAGACTTGCCAATTGTTGGTATGCTGGATGCCCTTCCTGACACAACCACGACCACTATGCTACCATATCCCTCTGTGTGGAGCAGAGAGCTGCTATTTAGGGTGTCTGGGGGAGCCAAAACACACTAAATAAATGTCAGTGTCCTCTTGTTCGCTGGCCACTGATTTTTCCATAGCAGTAACTCATGTCATAAAGATGTGCTAATTCTGCTGGTAATCTCTTCCTCACAGCCACCCAGACAGTGTGAAGGCTTTTAAATGCCTGCAGGAATAAAATAAAGATACAAAAGAGAACTAGTCAGTGATGAGGAAACTTATTACAAACGAAGGTGCTCGATGATTTTCTACAGGACTGAACTTCATCTAAATGTCATTAGTGTTTTAAGTCTCAAGTGGCGCAGTGTGTTAAACAAGAGAGAATTCAATAGATGTCAATAATACTACACTTTTATTGAGACAATCTAGTTTTGAAAAGCATCAAAGAGGGAAAGCAGAGTCTATTCATTGCTGCTTTTTAAATGGGCTTGTGCATTTTCCATGTAAAAGCCTAAACTGCCCTGATCCTGGGGTTATGTGTGGGTTTATTTGTGATTGTGTTTGTGGTCATTTAGCTATGCCTGCTCCTCGTTTTATCTGGACATCTTCCCGCGTCCAGTATGTGCTCACTTGCCATTCTTAAGCCTCAGTCTTTAGTCCATTTCCACTCACCTGTGTCCCATTTGCAATCAGTTTAGAGGACGAGAGGTGAAGCATTCAGCTTTGAAAGCAGTGAGATGAAAAATGGAAACGGGAGATAAATAAGAGGTGAAAAATGGAGCCGACTACTGTATCTTGTTACTGAGGAGCTGCAGTTGAAGTATTTACTTGATATTGACCTTTAGCTGCTGGGCTGACATGGTGAAAACTATTTCATTCACCTTTGATAAATTTTCTAGTACTTAAGTTAAAAAAATAAATAAATAAAAAGAATTGATGCTGCACTGGTTAAATGTAGGAAAAGAGATTTTCATTTCCCTTCAAGTTTTTGACTGATGACGATGTACAGTTTGCTCAAGAAGACTATGTACAGTATTAGATTTAAATGTAGTTGTAAAAACAGGCACTTTTATGAAAGTTCAAGCCCTGTCAGAAAAGGCCAGACTGTTCCCTTAAATTCCTGACATCACAGAAACCCACATGCCCTCCTGACCTTTGACACCGACCGTGTTCAGCCCAGCTCACTGAAATAATTAGAGATGAAATGCTGTCCTTGCGGAGGGGAGCATGTGCCAGTTTATGTCACACAGCTACAGTTGATCTTCAACAGTCATTAACTCAAGATGCATCCCAAAAGCCTATTGCTATAACTACACCTCCCAGCGTGCTTTGGGCTTCACTTCTGATTAATCCTAGAGGAGTGCTTGCAGCATTCAGAAGACTCGAGAGTGAAAGCAGCAGGTAAAACTCCAAAAACGGGTTTTAGTCATTAAAACAAAACTGATGTGATAAAACAAAACAGAAAGAAATATGGCTGAGAACAAATAAAACACTGGCAGAATTAAATCACACAGCATTGATAAATAATTTGAAATGACAACAATCTAAGAATTCTATGAAGATGAATCGGTCTCAAAAGTAGTCACACAAGTGTACAATGAGATTTTTGTATGTGTACAATAAGATCCACAAGTGTACCGCAAGTTTTAAAATGTGCACTAAAATTTTTTTCAAATGCATAAAGATTTTCAAATGTACACATTTTTATATGCACAAGCAGGACTATTCTGCACAAGTAGTCAAATGCACAGGCACAAACAGCCTGCTGTGGATGAATCAGTGAACGCGAGTGCACGGATCAGTTTGCTGGGAATGTGACTTTTGAGACTTTCTTACAGCTCCAGATTCACAAGGGTAATGCTGCGTTCAAGGCTGGTGAAAAGCTGGGACAGCTGAGCGTTATACCAGATTGACTGTTATTGGGAAAAGACATTTCCAACTTGGCACAATAGTTCATAACCTCCATGACTGAAAGTGTTTGGAAACAAAACTAAACTAAAAAATAGAGAACGAGGATTTCTGAAGAATGCTGAATAACTGCTGACATTTGCTAAAAAAAACGAGTAGTTAAAGCTAACATGCGCAAAAGGATAGCTAAAAGCTAAATGTTGCAAAGCACTTTTTAAAAGATGGAAGTTGAAAAAGGATAGCTAAAAGCTAAAGGAAGACAAGGTATAGCCACAAGCTAAAGGTATCAAAATGCTAGATAATGGTGTCAAAATTCTAGCTACAAGCTAAAACAGAATATGAATGAATGAAAAACATGATAGTTAAAAAGCTAAAAGTAGCATAACAGTAGCTGAGGGCTAAAAGAAGGAGAAGGCTAGCTAAGAGCTAAGAGTAGCATAGAAATATAAATATAGAGCAAGTATGCTGAAGCAATTTTAACAAACTGTTTGGGGATAAACTAAAGAGAACACAATGAATTTCAGTGGGGAAAATATTTGTAAATACAGTTAACTATTTCCAAAAGTCTAAGCTGAACATGTTGATGGGCTAAAATATGACAGTATTATGCAGAAGCATAAAACAGGAATAAAAAATAAAGATGATCAGCAATCACATAATAAACAGAAAAAAACCCATAATGTAAGGACTTGAGTTATATGCATTAAATTTAACTTTTACACATCTAAAGGCAACATTTCTATTTATTTATTTAGTTTTTGCATCAAAGCTTGAAATGCCTGAACACAGCAGTTTCTCCATTTAGGTGAAAACGACGTAATGGTGGCGCTCTTATGGGAAACATGAAATCAAGTTGCTTGTCAGTGTACCTCAGATTGGATACAGCAGCTGACAGCCTCGAAAACTGACATATAACTTCTCAGTAAATGTGCTGTAATAAGCAAGCTTCAAAGAAATAAAATATTAATAAGGGATATGTTTTGTGAAGGTTCTGTGGGTCTCAATTTCAAATCAGGACTGAAAATCAGACCATTCCATTTTTATTTGTACTTTTGCATCACAAATGATGCAATCTTTAAGGAAGCCCTTCTGTGTCTCTATTTATCTTGTCTCAGTAGAAAACATATGTCTTCCAGTAAAGATAACTCTCTCTCTCTTGTTCCTTTCTGGCTCACAAAGCAATGAGCTGCAAATAAAGATCCAGTCAGAATAGATATGACTGGGTGGGTGTGGAGGCAGAGAAGACTGTGAGCTCACTGTTTCAGCTCAATGAGGAAAGCAATAAAAGAAAATTTAAACTCTGGCAAAAATACACCAATAACACCAGAGTCCTCATAGGAGAATAATGATAACAGAAAAATAATACTGTTTTCAAATTTTAGATATAGGCTACTATGGGTTTAGTACTTTAAACATGCAATAAATACACATCCCTGCTGAGTTTTGTTGCTGTATTTATATATGAGTGAGAGGAAAAAACACTGAGTGCAGCAGAGAAAGAGAAAAAGCCAATATCAGCAGGGAAGGATGGTGATGACAGAGAAAATAAACTGAACTTGATATTTTCTTGAACATCAAACACTTTGAAAGTAGTTATGCACGGCTCTTTTATTTCTTGTCATGAGGTTTAAATAGGAGCAGCAGGAAGCAGGCACATTCAGAGCACATAGACCTTTTCTGACAACATAAATAAACTTTATGAAGAGCAAAGCATCAACGTCATTCGTTTTTGTAAACTCCTCGTAGCACGCCTTGTTAAAAGGAATACGTCATCACCGCAAGGTAATTGATAAAACTTGTCTTTTTTTCATATTTTTCTTGCCTTTAGAAAAATTTGCCCAAATCAGCAATCACATATAAAGTTAAAAGCCAAGAACTGTCAGTCGCTTGCTGCCTTTTATGATGATGATGATGGCCTCATATTGAGAAATGATGGAGTTTTAGCCTCATTTGATAAAATTATTATGCACAGTGCTAAGTGACATTGCAAGATCTTGTCCAGAATGGCTCTCAGCTACTACCACTGATGGGGAAAGTTATGTAAAGGTCATGGATGTTTTCACTTATTAAAGTTAAATTAACATAGAACCATGCATGTGAAGCCAAAAACCTTTCTGTCTACTCAGAGAGGAGTCTGATAACCGATAAACTCTGACGTCTTCAACAACAGTGAGCTATGAAGCAGAGGTCATGGCTTGACCTTCTGATAACGGGTATTTAAGCTTTTGCTAACTCTTTGGCCATGTACGGACCTTGTGATCTGGGTTTCTTGTACCATCTTGTATGCCTGTTTTCAATGCTGTACCCCTTTGCAAGGAGTAAACTGGGTTGCAAATATCTTTTTGCATTCTGTGCGGCTTATTTGATTAATGAGTTGATGATAGGATAATTAAATTATCCAACAACTATGTTAAATTTTAGTTCAATATCTGTAGATTTCTGAGTTTCATTATTTGGTGGTTCCTGAAATATTTTTCCAACAAACAAATGAATGCATGCACATGAACAAAACCACCTTTCAGTGGCAGGTGATAATGATGATGCACTGAAAGGTTAAATAAGTGTTTATTTCTCTTCAAATGGTTTTATTATGGCAAGATTTTGATGCCATATTTGATGTGTTATGCTGATTATTAAGTTCTGTCTCCTTGAATCGGTTGTAAAGAAGAATTTTTGTTCATTTTAATAGCCATTATTGTTTTAATGACAGATAAATAAATGAATGACTTTGTTCTCACTTCACCCATGTTGTCGTCTTGTTTGCCACCTCTGGAGAAATGGTTGGTCAGCTGGTACAGCACAGTGCGTCCATGTTTCCTTGCCTCACTGAAGCGAGAGCGGCTCTTCCTCCTGCACCTCTTGTCCTCTGAGATCACATAATTAGGAAAAAATAAAATAAAAGCTTTAGAAAAGAACATCGTTTCAAAATTGACTGTCAGTGTCTTGACTTTGTTTGACCTGAAAACCCACAGCTGCTAAAAAAATCCAATTGCACTTTGGAAAACACTGTCTGAGTTCAGTAAATGAATGCCAACGAAAACAAAACTGCTGCAGAGGACGTGACAGTGATTAACAGGTCTACACTGGGAAAATTAAACCTGAGTGCATGTGCATAAATCATGCAAACAATCAATTTATTGTTTCTTTGTACAACCCAAAATTCTTAAAAGATGGGACTTTATGTAAAATGTAAATAAAAACCAAAAGCAGTGATTTGCAAATCTCATAAACCCTTCGTTTATTCAAAATTGTGCACATAAGTTAGTTTAAACTAAGAATTGCAGCATTTTTAGGGAAAAAATGTTAAATATGAAAATGTCTGCATTTATTCCAGCAGCATGACTTTGTAGTAGATAAGTCCAGGTGCTGAACTGGTCTGCCTGCAGTCCAGACCTCTCAGTTAAAAATGTGATGCATCATGAGCCATACAGTCCATTACATTGTGAATAAAATATGTTTATGAGATTCACAGCAACTCAACTTGTTCAGAATTGGGGCTTTAAATGGGCATTAAACTTACCTTCCCTCTTGCTGCTGAGATGACCCCTTCCATAGGTGTCAGTGATGTCCTTGAATGAGAAAAGAAATAGAACCATCTCCCCCTTTTCATTTTTTATAGGCACAATGTCCAAGAAACACCAGAAGGCCGCACCTAGAGCAGAATCAGAAAATGTAATTTGTTTGTACAAATCTCTCATTAAATAAAGAAAATGGTCAGTGAACAAATATACATTTACAGAAATGATATTTTAGGAAGTGTTTAGATTTTTATTTGTCACATGTGAAATGCTTGTGTAACATGAAGACGGACACTAATGAGAGGGTTAGTTTCCCCCAGTGCACAGACCACTAATCGTGTTCATCATAATATTGTGTTTGTTTGTTTTGTAGCCATTATGGACATTTTTGTGTTGGTTGTAACTTTTTTTGAGAGAAGTTTCATTGTTTATAAGAAACAGATATGGTGTACCTCACGGTTACGTTTTAGGATCACTTATGTTTGCCTTCTAGGACAGGTATGAGATTGTATCAGAAGTTCAATTGAACAACAGCTCATTTATGCAGACGATTATGTGTAGGAAAATTGATTTATGTATGTAAATATCAAATGAGTTGGCTGTCAGACAGTTAATTTATTATTGACTACTTTAAATTCCGAAAATGCAAAATGTCTAATCGTTGTCGCAAATCAGTCAACAATTGTAGGCTCCACTAAGATTTGCTGTGCTTCATCAATCAATGCCTCTTCAAGCTGCTGATCTACAACTGTATTATAATTACAAAGGCTTGTGTCAAAACACAAATTGGAGATAATCATTCATGCTGTAATTTCCTCTAGTTTAGATTAACGTGATTTATATCCTGAGAGAGGTGCTATTTACTGTAAATAAAAGGATCATTTCTTAGATTACACATTAGATGCCAATTTATATGCCAAACAAAGATTTTGTGAAATCTGTTAGTGTTCAAAGTGTGTTGGGGATGACTGTCAGCTACTACCACACCAAATTTTAGCTCAACAGCTGTAAAACTGACAGTGTTATAGCAGCCATCAAATGTGGTAGCTATCTTGTATGGAGATGACACCAAAAGTACATCATTTGTAGTTTATACATTGGACAATTTATTTTTGGGAGTACAGGTAGTCCTCGACCTACGAACGGGTTCCGGACCTAAGGACCGTTCGTAGGTCGATTCTGCCATAGGTCGGA
>JARVGV010000527.1:18085406-18095660 GCA_031762435.1 Hypsolebias longignatus
GCAACCGCCAAATTTGGTGAGTTTTGGGATATGATAAAGCCCCCAAAAAGCCAATTCATTTGGCGGAAGAATAAAAATAATAAAATAAAAAATAAATAAAAAATAAAAAAAAGAAAGAAATTTGCAATAACAAAAAAAATAAAAAAAAACTGCTGAAAAGTAGCTAAAAAGAAGAAGGAAGCTTAAATTATCAGAGGAAAGTAGAGAGAGCACATTTTTGCTGAACTATGCTGAAAAAAGTTTAAATGAGTGCAAAAAATGTGGAACAAGCTGAAGAAGCTAAAATTAACTAAAAGCAGTTAAATAATAGCTGAAATAGCAGAAAATGCTGAAAGGAGCACACAAAGCTGAAATTAGCAGAAAGAAGATAGCAGAAGCACAAAAATGCTATAGTTAACAGAAAGAATCTGAAAATAGCACAAAGTGGCTGAAATTAGCTGAAAATAGCTGAAATGTTTTTAAAATCGCACAAGGAAGCTGAAAGAAGCTGAACCAGAACAAAATGTGAAAGGAGCAGTAAAAAGGTTGTAAACAGATCTAAAGATTTGAAGGACGTAACATGAGCTCAATTCATTTTCTATGAGGAAAAAGTGGCAGAAAAGGCAAAATATTTCAAAAAGCTAAAATTGCACCAATACCAAAAGTCATAGCAGGATTGTCCCTAAAGAGCTGAACACGTTGATCTATGATTTGTTGTAATAGCATAAAAATAATGAAATGAGAAAGATGGCGAAAAATGCACGGAAGAATTTAGAAGTGGCGATAGGATCAATAGAAGTGGCGATTGGATCAACAAAGCAAAATGCAAATGTTTCATGATTCACTGTGGTTGGATTACAAGTGATATTTCAATCAACCTGCTTTTCTCTGTTAAAACTAATCACATGGTGGAGATTCTTAAAATATTTCTACGTCTTTCAAATAATCCATTCCTCTGTTGTTGTTGTTTTATTTTTGGGTTTGCTCTGACAGATGAACACTTAAGGAGAAGGGCAATGATAAGAACCACCGTGTCTAAATTATTTCTGTAGCTTTAAATACCAGAACTGATGTGAATAGCCCAAAGTCATAAAACGTGATTTTAGTTTTTAGTTAGCGTGACATAATTTATACAACATTTACAGAAAAAAATGAAAAGTAGATCATGACAGACTCCCTGAAAGAATTTAAATTGCTCATCATCTTTCATGCCAGACTCTTAAACCACAACCACATTACGTTGAGAAACGAGTTATAGCTGTTTTAGTCAAATCTTATAAATGACATTCTTCACAATCTCATAGAACAATATGAGCTCGTGTGAGATGTGATGGCACTCAGAGAATGTGTTTGGGGTGACTCTCAGCTACTACCACACAAGATTTTAGCTCAATAGCTGCAAAGGTGACTCAATTACCGGAGCCATTTTTGTGTTTTCCAAGGTCACCTGGCTGTGGAAGTCATCTTGAATGTAACTGGAACATCAGTCGTAGGAAAATATCCAATGGTTATTTGTTTAGTTTTAACAAAACTGATTCTCTTGTTGCTTTTTGTGGAGGACTGCAGTGCATCATCACAGCTCACAAATCTTTTCCTCTAATTCTACAATATAAAACTAATTTATTTTACCTTCATTTTACCATACTTTGGAATATATGTATTTCTTAACGCTCTCAGTCTGTTTTAATTGGTCAGCTGATTGATCCAAAGTGTCTAAAGTCAGTTAATTAAATCAGTGAATGATGTGGTGACATTGATTTTAGTTAAAGTCAGAAAAGTGTGTGACAAAAAATGAAAAAAATAAAAACACTTTACCGGAGCAACGTTTCCCTTCAAAAGGAAAAGCGCCCCTTGTGGTATCTTGGTTTAAACTTTGAATCTTGCACTCTTGCAAATTTGCTGACTTTGTGCACTGACACCAAGTTAAATCCCTCAGCAAAACATGGAAAGCAATAATGAGGCCTCTGAGATTTTTTTATGGTAGTGTGCAAATGTTTTTTTTAATACTTTTTTTAGACTCTGCAGTTACATACTTACGTTCCCTCTTGTATCTTTATAAACAACCAGCCGTGTCCCCACACGAACCACTTTGCGAGCAGTGTGTTCATTGTGACAATGCCTCAATCCACAGGCTGTAATCCTCTCAGGGATATTGCTTCAAGTGTCCGCTCAGCTGCTGCAGTTTTCCTTAATTACACATCTGTGCTGACTCGCAACTACTGTAATCTGACATGAGGGCGCTACGTGCTGCTACTACTGCTAACAACATGCAGCCTGGGTCGGTGTCAATGAGACAAGCTCCTCTGTGTATAACAGAGAGACGGAGCCTGTGAAGCTTGGCTAGCAGCTAATTACCACCAAGTAGCGTGTAATTACTTGTTGGGCCAGATCCGTGAGAGGAAAATGAGGCTTAAAGACGTGCAAGAGAAAGGTCACTGCCTTGGTGAAAAGGTAGCGTACAACGCTGATTCCAAAACAGTTGAGACTTTGTGAAAACATGTAAATAAAAACAGGAAGCAAATGCAAGTTGAATGCATTTTAAGTTGAATCAAATGTTTTCAACTGGTGAGTAGTGTTTCCTTGAAAAATTTTTTTTTAAAGCATGCTGGGAGTGTATTTTGTACTATGTACTTTTCTGTCTTTCCAGATGTGGAAGCTGCTCGTGCCATATTAGAGCTAACATTTCTAGGCCGGGCCAAAAATAATGTTCTGGATGGGCGGGTCATGTCGGTCTCGGGCTGTGGTGCGGTTTTACGAAGCATACAGCACAAAGAAAACTGAATAAAATAAAATTGTGTTAATCTGCTTGAGGAGGAGGAGGCAGGACCGACCGACTGGTTGAAAGAGGTAAAAAAAAAAAAAAAAAAAGTATTAACTTCAGTTGGATCAGCTGATCAACGGCCGCGCGCACGGCCGTACCTGCTGTCGTTTGCGGTGAATGAAGTAGCAGCGTCTGCAAAAGCCGAAGCGAGCAGCACGTTCCATCAAAATAGCCTTGTTCTATATTTTTCCAAATAATTTTGCTCCAAAATTATTTTTGTTCATCTGTATAACAATAGTCTATCTTTAAAGTTGACTTTTTTTAGGCTACACATTTTGTTAACATACAATTGGTGAAACAAGAAATCTTTTATCTTCTTTTCTTTGAAATATGTTTTTAAAATATGTGAAACTGATTTGCTTACAAATGCAGTAAAAGTTTTTTTTGTTTGTTTGTTTGTTTTTTTTGGGTACATGCCTCTAATGACAGTTAATCCGTCAGGTCCGGGTTGCACTCAGAAAAAAAAAACCTACAAGTTTGGGCCGGGCCGGGCTGGATTTTCTAGGCCTGAATGCAATTCTATGCCGTAGGCACTAATGCACCCCCATACCATCAGAGAGGCAAGCTTTTGAACTGTGCACTGACCTCTCGTTTATAGTATCAAGGTCAAGGTTCTTTATTGTCATTTGCATCACATGTGGTACATGTAGTGGAATGATACTGTGTACACAGGATCCCAGTTACATCCAACAAAAGTATAAATTGTAAAAGAAAATCAGAAATAAGATGCAAGATATGAACTATGTAAAATGCTAAACTAAGAATATGCTAAACAGTAATGGCGCTAAAACAATACGCCGAACAACAATAGCACCAACATGAGTCTAGTATGGAGGATGAGTTTTTTATTTTTATTTTGGTTTGTTTGTTTTTTCTTTTGGCTGCGCTCTTCCTCCAAGGTCACCACAGAGAACTAACTCGCACCAAGACTTGGCTATTGTTTTTACAACAGATGTCCTTCCTGATGCAACCACAGACCACCGAGCTACCACAACCCTCTGTGTGGAGCAGAGAGCTGCCTTCTAAGGTGCCATGGGGAGCAGATGATGGGGGTTAAGGGCCTTGCTCAAGGGCCCAGAGTGGAGCAAATGACTGTGGAGACAGCTGTGGGTGCTTCTCCTTCGCCAACCACATTTCTGATGTTGGTCTGGGGAGTTGAACCAGCGACCTTCCGATCATCTTAGCCCCAGAGAAGATGGCAGCATTTAGAGTGGCGTTTATACCCGGGGTCTTCTCTGCGTGATAAAGTTTGAACCAGCAGGTGTGACGCTTCGGTGAAATGTGTTCACAAACGGTGATTTAGGGAAGTGTTCCTGAGTTCATGCTGTGACGTCCAAAACAGAATCAGACCTGGTTTGAAAGCAGGACCAGAAGATCACGGGCATCCAGTATGACCTTTGGCCTCGTTCTCACAGTCTTTTGATAATATATGAACTGTAAATGATTTTGTCTAAAGTATTTACAACTTTCTGTTGAAGAATTTTATTCTGAAACTGTTCCAAAATTTCTAGACAAGATATATTTCAGACAGGTGAACCTCTGTCCATCTTTACTTCTGATCATTTAAGTTTCTCAAATGTTATTTTTATACAAAGTTCTCCAACTGATGCGTTGCAAAATAACAATTACTGTAGTTGCAAAACGTTCCTCTAGCCGTTTCATTTTTTATACGACTGCTGCAAAAGCTAGACAAAAAAAACATCAGCTATGTACCAAGTTTTTACTGACAATACTGCAAAGGGCTTCACGAAACCTCACACCTACTCAAACCTAAATCCACACACCGATGGAGGTGGAGCTGCAATGTGAGGTGGAGACCTGCACATTCAAAGAAACTTTCTTTCAGCATTTTCCTCCACACACACAAAAAAAAAAAAAAAAACACCTGCATGCACCTGGGGACTCAACCTTGCGGTTTCTGAAGTACCATCTTAGAAGTTTGGTACGTTTGAAATATTTGAAACGGGCAATCTGTGAAGCTAAACTGGCCTCAGAAAAAACATGAAGGAGCGGAGTCGCAAACTCTTTGACTCCATCTTTGGTTGCCTCTTAACAGAAGCGTTTAGGAGGAAAATAAACTCGCTTCTTATCTTTGCCTGCAGCTGCAATGTGCTCACGCTGCCCCACAGCACGAGAGCTGCTGTCAAAATGAAAACGCTGCCAGGTGGGTCATGTGAAGGAGTTGAGGGGAGGTGGGGATGAGTGGAAACTAGGGAGCAGGCATGTAAACTGGGAACTTTGGTTTAAGCCTAGAAGACAATTACCATGTGCTGATTAGGGGGTTGAACAACTACGTATATTTTAAAGTCGACTTCAACGTTAGTCGACACATCAGAGGAACTCAAGACGCTATTCACACACAAAAAAAACGTAATTTATTACTTACAGGGTAAAAAAAAAAAAAAAAGAACAACAAAACGTCGGGAGCGTATATTTGCTTCTACCATTTATCACACTGCAAATAAGCCACAGGAAAACCAAAACTATTATTAAGCTGCAAAAGTTAGTTTTATTTCATTTAATCCACTAAATGAAATAAAACACCTCGGAGGTGGTCCACCGGCGGTGGTGCGCACCCCTGTTTTTATTTTATTTAGTGGATTAAATAAAATAAGAATAAAAACTAGTGTCATCTTTAGTGAAAATACTTTCACACTGTTGATGAAGGTCTACGTGTTTGGCAAGACTTGGCCTGCTCCTCGCCTTCCGTCTGCATGAAACAATCCGTTCTGTAGCCACTGACTCGGCACTGATAATGTGACACGTGACACAATCACTGACTGCAACTAGTCGACGTGAAATTTCTGAAAGTCTACTACAACACAGGGAATAGGTCTATGGAATCATTTGGAAAATTATGTTAAAAAAAAAGTGGAGTCAATGTTTATATTTAAGAAAATGATTAAAACTATTTTTGTTGAAAAGATTCATTAATATTAAATTAATTCTAAACGGTCAATTTTGATTATTTGTGTTTTGCTGTATTATGTATAGATGATTATTGTTTAAATTGATAGTTTAAATTGATTTTTTTAAGAAGGAGCAGATATGATAAGAAATTTTTCTTCTTCTGCTTCCTTTCATTTAATGTATTGTTTTTTTTTTTAATTATTGTCTTTCTGTTTTAAAGTTGAAATAAATGAATAAATGAATTTAAAAACTTGCGAGATGTCCTAGAATTGACTAGTCAACTCAACACCTAGATCTGAAGTGAAAATGAACCAGGAACAATAATATTCTGACCTTTGACTATTGGATGGCTACCTTCTAAGAAAACAAGCTTAATTCATTTGATCAACAGATTATTTCATATCAGTAGAAGGGTAGGCACTCAAACGCACCACGTTTCCTTTGGGGAAACATAAATCCTCTAACTGCTTTGGGATAAGTTCCATAAAAACATGTGTCAAACATTAATGATGAGCCACTCAGATGTTTCGATTACACCAAGAAGAGGATTAGTAATCTATAGTGGGATGGGGGTTGTTTTATGATTTATTTGTGCAATTTTCTCAGTCCAGGAAGTATTCAATTAAAATCATCTTCAAATTGTTTGCTTTTAAGGTCAAGCACTGTCCAATCAATAAATATAAACCTGAGGAACCGCTTCCATTGTAGCAAGCTGGAAGAAATTACACTTCTTAATGGAAGCCTGCAGAAAACTGAAACAGAGAAAAAGCACAAGACAGAGTTTATGCCTCCAGAAATGTTTTCTTGTTTCTATCTTTTCCACCCAATCTAAAGCAAATGTATTTTGCAGCGTGCTAGTACTGTATGTCTGACACTTTAAGAACATTTGCATGAATTTATGAATGTTTATGATTTTTAAAGACAATGCTTTAGTACATTTCAAATTGAAACGCATGTAAAAACTCATATATTACACATCGATTCATCAATTGCCCTGGAATAGAGTCAGCATTTGAATGATGATGTCATACACTGCCTGAAACTAATGCTTTTCTGACTATAAGGCACATTAAGTGAATAAGTTCATTTTGACAGATTTTTGAGCGCCGTGTATCACATGAAATCAGTTCGAGGTCAGTAATCACAACAAACCTTATATAGCCGGAAAAATATGGAATATTTATGGTGATTACAGATAACGTTTTCACCTCTGATCATGTAAAAACCTAACGTATTGTGGCATGCAAGCCATTTTGGACCCGAATGTAATAAAATTACAACTTTAAGCTGTACAGACATTAAGTTCTATACCTGCAAGGCTGAAGTCACTGAAATAAAAAAGGACTGCAGCTGCGCGGCACACAGTGCTGCTTGTCTTAAGACACACCTGTCTGAAACAACAGACCAGCTGCCGTTTAAAAGTCCTTGATTAAAAAAACAGCTCGAGTGTTTTCGCTTTGGCTGATCAATTTTTTTTTGTTTTTACTAAAAGACCAAACTGTTCAAGCATCATCCATGTCAAGTGGCAGGACCCTGTCACCCAGGCAACAGGAAGGAAGCTATTTTGAGCCATTGGGCTCGATGCCACTCCTGGAGGAGCCTCAGCCTCGTGGCGGCTCTGAGCATGGCGGTCTATGTGGTTGCAAAGTGGACCGCTGCTGCCAACACACATTTTGGGGTTTGTTGTCAACAGCATGAAATTTAAAGCATTGGTTTATTTAGTTTTAAACTAGCAGGGGACAGAGCAAAGCCCCTTGCCACTGAGTAGTTGGCAAAAAAGCTGAAATATGCATGTAGTTAAAATATACAGAAGCTTTTAGAAGGATCAGCACCAGAGCTGCAAAAACCAGGACTGGAGAGTCCCTCAACCCTTTAAGACCTGGAACAATTTAAAGGCAAGTTACTGGGAAGATTAAAAAAGTGTTGAATTTCTTGAAAGAACACATGTTGTACACCAACTTTCATGCCACTATTCAGACTAATATCATCTTATGTTGATAAATGATGGAGTTATAGCCATTTGAGGTAAACCTTAAAAATAACGACGCAATGTTACAGTATCTCACATGATCTGTTTAGAGACTTTAGAGTACGAGTACCGTATTTTCCGCCATACACGTCGCTCCGCCCTATAAGTCGGATCAGTCCATATTTGTCTAATAAAGTGGAAAAATCCATAAATATGTCACTTCGCCGTATACGTCGCATTTATTATGCGTCACCGCTGACGAGTCGCGTTTGTCACGCTTCGCGTTTGTTATTCGTCGCCGCTGACAACCTGGAAATGTGGGACGAACCCGGAAATGTGGGCCGGTGTGCCAAAAATCAATGGGTTGCCAAATGGCGGCTGCAGGAACGTGCACGGGAGGACTTTAACAAGAATTTAACAAGACCAACACCTAAAAACAATTATTTGTTTGCTTGAAATTATAGGAAATAGGTGTTTCGGTCTAACGTTTGCTTAATAAAAGCCCTTTAATGGTCAAATCAGCTGAATTTCAAAAATAGTTTTGCTGCCTCAGTGCTCTGGGAGCACACAGAGGGAGGGAAGTGCTCATTTCTTCAAAATTGAACAAGAAAAGCACCTAAACAATTATTTCTTTGCTCAAAAATATAGCAAAGATGTGTCTCAGTCTAATGTTTTCTTAAAAAATGTACTTTAACGGTCAAATTAGCTGCATTTTGCCGGAGCAACGCAGCTTGTTTGACGGTCGGTTCAAGCAGTGAGCAGAATGAAGGTGGGGGGACTTCGGCAAGCCGATTGCATCATTAATAGTTGGTGAAGATTCTCAATCATCCAGGTCATGGTAAATTCCAAAATGATCAAAATGAATAAATAAATAAAGTATAAAGTGTAATAAATAAAGTCCAGTTGTTATTTTCTTGAACTTTTTTTAAATTTGTCATTATAGCCACGGTTACCTATTACATGATACATTGGCATGCCTTACTGCTAATACTACTCTTCTGCCATCAAGTGGCTGAAAGTGGTACCACTTTTTTTTCAGTCAGAATAAATGAAAACGATCATATCCCAGGCAAAAATTGGTTTATAAATATGGGGGGGGGGGGGGATCCATAAAAATGTTGCTTTGGTCTATAAGTCACCGGGCATGTAAATTATGCAAAAAAATGTGACTTAAATGGCAAAAAATATGATAATAGAGTATGTGCCTTGAATTACTTTGAACTACTACCACACCAAATGTTTCTCTTGATGTCTGTAAAAGTAATAGAAATACAGCCACAGCCATTGACTGTGTTCAATAAGCTGTAGCGGCCATCTTGAATTGGGTTGGCTCCAAAAGTTGATCAGTTGTAAACATATGTCTAATAGTTAATTTCTGAAAGTTTTAATAAAAATAATTTAGTAGATATTGAGATATTTTGCTAACAGACAAACAGGCTCGACTGCCAACGTTTTATGAAAAGACATGCAATGTTTTGAGCTTGAAGTATGCGTTGTGGATGATGCTCATCTACCACCATGCCAAACTGTATGTGTCAAATTAAGGCTCAGCCTTCAGTGGCGCGTGATGAACTCAGGGAGTTATTTGTCACATTTCAGAGGAGTTGTGAATAAGAAACAGTTTTACACATGAACACAGACGCTGGGGCCAGAACAACAGAAGGGGTTTTTCTTGCCCTTCTTCACTGGAAGGTCAAAAAGAAGAAAACAGCAAACACTCTGGAGTCCATGTTGAGCTGAGGGACTCTTCAGCGGGGCACATGAAACAGAAGAGCATGACCCCCCCGCCCCGTCCTCCAGCTGCTCTCTGCTGTGTTATGAACACAAACTGGTGCAGTCTGTTCACATGCAGTGTGTCAGACAGTTTTTCACCAGAATGTGCATCTATACATGTCAAAACTACACTTACATTTACCAACATTATTTATTTATACAATGACATCACCCATGTCAGTGTTTTTACATCACAGAGTACATGGTTGGAACTACAGGGACCATGATTCTTCTGGTTTCTCTTTCTTGATCATCTCTACGAACATCAGTATTCCAGCTTCAAGCCAAAAGGCCGAGTAATAGTCTACATTAATGCAATAAAAGCCACCGCAGATGAATGGTTATAACCCAGCCAAATTTAGATATAGAGCTAAACTTTTCTATGGTCATCCCCAAAACACAATTCATGAGATCTGTTTTCAAAAAGAAGTTTCAAAGTATTTGAAGTCAACTTTGTCTGTTTGTTTGCAAAGTCATGAACTGCTGGATGGATGTTGATGAAACTTTCAGAAACATCTAGAGTAAATATACTTTGGAAGTTCTGAGCTAAAAATCCATAACAAACACACACACAAACACACACACACACACACACACACACAAACAAACACACACATCCATACATTATCTTTTACCCGTTTCTTCCATTTTTGGGTCACGGGGGTCGCCGGTGCCCATGTCCAGCAATCACTGTGCGGGTACACCCTGGACAGGTCGCAAGAGACACAGACACAGAGACAAACAACCATACACTCTCTCACTCACACCTAGAAACAATTTAGAGTTACCAATCAGCCTAACA
>JARVGV010000527.1:18096932-18111447 GCA_031762435.1 Hypsolebias longignatus
ATGAACATATACATGCATATATGTATATATATACAGTATATATGTGTGTGTGTGTGTGTGTGTGTATACAATACCACTTTATTTATAGAGCACTTAAAACAATAGCAAGGCCAACCAAAGTACTAAACAAACAAGCAAAGTACACAGTAAAACATAAAATAAAATTAAAATTGAATATCAGAATAACCAAGGGCTAACACTAGAATACAGACCAGTTCAAAACTCACAGTGTCAAAAGACAGGGATTGAAAGTTTTTTTTTTTTTTTTAAGTGAGACTTAAAAACAGTGAGATAAATGTATATATGTGTATCTAATGTATATGATATATATAAAAGCTGGCAGGTGACATGCTTCAGCGAATGCTAGGTCTTTACTTTTTCAAGTGTTTTGTTAGATTCTCAAAATGTCCAGCAATAAATTTGAGCATTTATAGTTTCAGACTCAAGTCATGGTTTATTTAGCTAAAACTGTGGATCTTCTTTCTCATTGTCCTCTTGTTTTGTTATTGTTGGGGGGCGGGTGTTGTTTGTTTGTTTGTTTGTTTTTATCTGAATAGATAATTAACTATTTTTACTTCTTTCCAGTAAGGTCAAAAAGAACACACGCGAAATCTAAAATAACTTTAAAACCTAAAAAATAGCAACAATTACTCATTTATTCATGACTAGGATCCCTAATTAATTACATTATGGCACATTTGGATGCCATAAAAAACAAAACATTGTATTTCTGTGATGTGCACAGTTGTTATATTCCCATCAGGAGCTGTATTTAGTGTCAGTTTACTGTGGGGGTCATTTCTGTGTTTGTGCAGAGCAGACAAGAGGCAGCTGAATAAGTTTTGCCACCTGCCACCATGAAGCTGAAGCCAAGGTTAAACACAGAAACTATATTTGTTTAGGAATAATGGAGTGGGGGACTCAATCTTTTATAGTCCAAAACTTATTTATTATCCATCCAAATATCTTTTATAAACACCAGATGGCAGAAAGTTAAATAAATTGATGTGGAATGTTGCTAAATGTAATTCAGTCTGACTCTTTTCAAGACAAAAGGTTGTCAGTTTACGACGCAGCTTTTGGAACGAGGACTAAACGCTGTGCGTCATCTCTTTGTTTGATCACGTTACAATCCCTGCGAGCCTGGCTTTCATTCAGGCTGCTGCGAACGGCTGATGGAGGACGGGGCTGAACAGTCACAGAACAAACACAGGCATCCCCACGGCCTCTGCTTGCACTGAGCCGCACCTCCCCGAGGACGCACAAGGTACAAAACAAGAACACGAGGCCTGCACAGATGACAGGGCTGCTCGAGGCCGTGGAGCGGAACGTGTGAAACAACTGGGGATGATCTGCAGAAGGATGATGTTGGGCTTTTGTCTCAAAAGAAACTTTTTTGTCTCCATCGCAGAACCATCAGATGCAGCGATGTATGTGGTGACATGAGCACAGACGCTTTTTGCACGTGTCTAAAACAGCAAATGTTAATCTGGGTGTTTAATGACAGCAAGAAGCGCTTGTTCAATTCTATTTTAGGCTGTTGGAAACATTAGCTGAAACAAAGGAACCAGCATTCACTTAAACTAGTTGCAATGTTAATCATCAATATTTATTGGTTGATAAATGTTAGAAACTTTGCCTGAACGTGTTGCCGTTGTACTCACGAGTGCCGTCGAAGCGTGTGGCGATGGTGTCCAGAAAGGTGTTCTGAGGGGCCAGGAGGCCCTTCATCACAGGCATGTCGACCCAGATGCGGGGCAGCCAACAGCTGACTGGACGTCACACCATCCCAGAAGCAAAAGCAGAAGCCGTTTGTTGGACAGATGTCTCAGCAGGGACGAGACATTTTGAGGGAGACCATCCAGCGCTGGACGTAGGAGCACATATTTACATCCGGGTGTGACCAACTTTCTTCAGAGCGGCACCTCTATGCAAGACGACAGCACATCCTGGAAAGACCAAATGATCCAGAGGTTTGAGAAGTAGAACTGAAGAAGCAGCTGTTCAGTCCAGGTCTCAAAAAGTCCCTCAGCCCAGATGTTGTTGATCAAGTGAGTCAAAACGCTGATCCCAGCAGCTCTGTGGAAGAAATTCTCCTGTAACCCTGCTGTTTTCTTTTTGTTAGCGGACCTCAGACATGTGTTACACCTCCAGCATCCCTCAGCTCAGTGGTCTGTGAGGAGGCTGTGGCAGAGTTGCATCTTCTTGAGCGCTCTCCCCCTTCTCTCTCCCCACCATCCGTTCCTGTGAAACGCCAACCAATGAGACGCTGGTATCCTCTGTGGGGACCAGTTCTCAGCTGAGCTGAGGGTATAGAGACGGAGCGAGACGAGGGAGGGAGAGGTGCACGAAAAGGAGGAGGCAGGCTTCTGTTTTGGAGCCTCTGACAGCACCATTAGACCCCACAGTGCCACTGTCAGCCGGCAGCTTTTGTGTCTGCAAATCAAAGAAAGATGGATTACCTCCATGTCGCTTAGTGAAAGCTTTTGTGGCAAGTTGGAGTGCAAGCCTTTGTGGCGTTTTGCCACGAGAGTCTGGCTCAAGGGACACTGTCAACATGGTTTTTGTGGAGAACTGATTTTTTTTTTGTTTTCAAACGCCTGAGCTGAGTATGACCGCTTAAATTGGCTGAAGCAGCTAAAACTGAATTGTTAACGCTAAAAGAGCAAAAGCTAAAAGTTGAATAAAAGCAATAAAGCAAAAATATTAGCTAAGATTAAAGAAAAAAAAGCAAAATAGCAAAGCTTTCAAAATGCTTTAAAATAAGCTAAAAGCAGCTAAGGTAAAAGCTAAAAGTAGCTAAATGCCAGCTAAAAACAACAAAATACAAGGTAAAAGCTGAAATTAGTAAAAGGCTAGCCTAAAATTAAAAGTTGCTAAAATTAAATGTGGCAAAAGGTGAATTGGGTAAAAGTAACAAAAAATAGGTAACAGTAACAAAAGGCTAACTGAAAGCTTAAAGCTAGCTAGTTAAAAGCTAAACGTAGCCGGTTGAGTAAAGGCAGTAAAGTAAAACAGTAGCTCAAAGTAGCAAAAAAGTTAACTAAAAGGTAAATGAAGTAAAACACCTAAAAGTAGCAATTAGCCAAAAGCTAATAAAAAGTTAAAAGTAACAAAAGGTCTAACAACTTACAGTAGCTAAAAGTAGAAATCTATAAAATTGCAGAACGGCACCTAAAACGGGACTAAGAAGATAAAAATAGAGCTAGTACACAGAAGCCAATAAAAATAAAAAACTTCTCTTTTTAAAGGAACTGGAGCAAGATCAGTGTTTTTCTAGTAAAATGTTTGCATATAAAGTTAAATATTTTGAAAAGTATAAAAGTCACAAAAGCCAAACTGCATAGCACCCATCTCCTGAATGAGCTGAAGTTTTTGCTATATGAATGGCTAAAATCTCACAAAGTGTGAAGTATTTAGATAGCAAATAAACATACAGAAACATTAAAAACTGAGTAAATGCTGAATCAGCGTTCACACACTGAGTCCTAAACCACTCCGGTTCTACGTGTCCGTGTCTCTGCAGTGTCCTGATGAGAGAGAATTAAAGCTCTGGGATTTAAAGGATAAGCTTGAAGATGATCTTTTAAGAGACTATAACACACCAAACTTCTCATCAAAAAAAGACACCACTAGACGGTTATGATGCTCATCACTCACTCCATCGTTTTACTTTTAAATGATGCGCTGAGAAGCTCTCATTAAAGCTGATAGCACGAGAGAAAGGGGACCCCAGCCGATAAGGTCAATTAATTTAATTGTCTTTAAATATTAAATAAGTTGGCATCATTTCCCATTTTCATTTATTTATTTTTTTCAGAGTAAAAACCTACATCGCAAACGTTATTTATGCATAAAGGTGATTTTTGCATGATAAAAGTAAATACCATCCCATACATGTCAGGGTCCGTCATGATGCAACACTTACACAAAACAGCATTTTTTTTTTCTGTGTTTTTAGAGGAGCCTGGGTATGAAACAAACAAAAAATTATGAATTTGCCAAGAAATGAAATGAACGCTTGGCTCAATATCTAATTTTGTACCTCGTGACTCAAATAACTTGACTGCTCCTGATCTGGAGGCTCATTAAAAAAGGCCCAAAGGGTTAAAAGTTAAAAATCAAACTAAAAGATGGGCAAATAAAGCTTATTGGGAAATAATCAGATAGAAAAGGCGTTACAGTACTGTTACACAATTCTATTTAAGCTCATAATTAAATCTAGCTATAGAAAGACGAGAATAAAAGAAGGAAAAGTGAAAGTAAAAAAGACCATCCTGTTAGTATCTTCCCCCCTTCATGGATCAGATTCAGGTCTTGGTCGACGTCCACTGCTTTCCATTTTTAATGACCTCTCATTGTCTCGTCTTCTTGTAGTTCGTCTGTCTCTGCTTGTCGTTAACAAAGAGGCTTATCCATTAAACATGCTCACTATCAGCTCTGCAGTCCAATCTGGCTGAGTGAAGCAGAAAGGGCCAGGTGAAAGAAAATCCCAACTACATCGCCCAGAATGCTCAGCTCTTTGTAATAGCATTTTTTAAAAAAGGGGGTGTCTAATTACTTGCTTTTCAATGAAAATCAACTTCACTAATCCAGGCTTAAACTGGGAGATAAAGAGGCTCTGGGGCTGATTTCATTCACTCAGCACGTACAGTCCCTGCCCTGTTCAGCACGTGTTCCTGCCCTCTGTAAACTCATTGAGGAATCAGGCCTCAGATCCTGACTGATTCAGCAGATGAGTGCTCAAAGTGTTTCCGCATCTCTAAATCCTCCAGGATCAAGAAGGCGACGGGACAAAAAGGCACGCTAGACAGGAACCAGAAGACAAAATGTGGTGAATCGTCATGTCGTGTTAAAAGTTGGAGCAGTTTTAGTAAAATAGTGAAAACAATGTTATATACGTGTTGTGATTTTTTTAAAATTTATTTAATTTTTGCTCGGTTACTGCATGGAAATAGACTTACACTCATAAAGTATTACATTATGAAGCAAAAATAAAGTGAGAACAATGTCAAATCTGGGCTGAAATAGGACGTTACTAAAAATATCAGCCCACTTTGTGAACAGAGAGGCTTGCAGGGCAGAGGCTTGTCATGAAGCAGCAGAGCAACAGAGTTCAGCAGCTCTGCCTCCCCCTTTAGTTTCAGCTTCACTACGTTAAAGTAGCTCATAAAATCAATGTGCAATTTATAATCTATAACATTAAATCCATTATTTCTGAACTTACACTTAAAAAAATATCTCTGCTCTATTGTTTGCAGGTAGTTATGCTTGATGGACGTGCACAGGTCCACAGGGAGGGGTTATCGATCAGACGAAGGCCCTAACTGTCAAAATTATGATCACAATGGACATTTTGAACAATTGAACACTTTGACAATCTACAATAAACAGTAGGTTCTCTAACTAGCACCGCCCAGTGGTGACAGAAAGCACTACAAGTGGAACAGGTCTACTCTGGATTTTTCACACAACTCGGGCTTCAACAAATTGTTGTGTAAATGTTTATGAAGCATTCACACTATGTTGATCCAGTTTTCTTCCGTATGTTTTTTGGTGCACATCTCGTCCCGCAGTTTTCAAGCCATTTCAACAAATCATAAATCAAAATGTTCAGCTCGTTCAGGACAATCGTGCTACTACTTTTGTATTGGTGCTTTAGTTAAAAAAAAATAAATAAATAAACATTTAGCCTTTTCTGTCGTTTCTTTTCTCATAGGAAATGAACTGAGCTCATTTTATGTCCTTCAAATCTTTTGATCTTTTTACAACCATTTACTTTTCCTTTCACATTTTGTGCAGGTTCAGCTTCTTTGTGCAAATATATTTTTTAAAAATCCAGCTACTTTCAGCTGTTTTGTGCTCCTTTCACATTATTTCTGCTAACTAGAACATTTTTGTGTTTCTTCCGACTTCTTCTGCTCATTTCAGCTTGTTACTATCCTCTCAGCTTATTTCTGCAAGTTTCAGCTTTTTCTATTACAGCTATTATATACTGTAGCTGTTTTATGCTAATTTAAACTTTTTCAGCTAATTACATTTTTTTTGCATTCATTTCAACATTTTTTGCAAAAATGTGCTCTCTCCACTTCCTTCTTGTAATGTAAGCTTCTTTCTGCTTTTTAGTTACTTTTCAGCTGTTTTTGTGTTGTTGCTAATTTCAGCTATTAACAGATAATTTATTTTTGTGCTCATTTCTGCTTTTTTCAGCCTAATTGGGCAATCGTGTTCTTTCTGCTGTTTTCTGCTAATTTAAGCTTGCCGTACTTTTTCAGCTGCCATTTTATAAAATAGCTAATTTCAGCAGTTTTCAGATAAATTCAAGTTTTTCATGTTAATTCCTGCTAATTTCAGCCAAATTAACTTATTTATGCAAGTGTCAGCTTGTTATGCTCCTTTCAGCTTTTCTTGATATTTCAGCTACTATTTAACTGTTAATGTCAATTTTAGCTTTTTCAGCTAATTCCACAGTTCTGAGCTCATTTTTGCTCTTTTTACATCCTTCTCGTAGGTTAAACTTCTTTCTGCCTTTTCGGCTACTTTTCAGGTTTTTCTTTTCTTTTTTTATTTGCTATTTTGATCATTTTAACTTTTTTTTTTTTTTTTCTGATTTCCCAATTTTTGTGCCCATTTAAACCTAATTCAGTAATTGTGTTCTTTCTGCATTATTCTGCTAATTTAGGCTTGATCTTTCATTTCAGCATTTTTTTTAAAGCTAATTACAGTATATTTTCAGGAAGTTCTTCTGCAATAAACATCCACACTGCATTTTTTGCAGAAGATGCAATTTCTCTAGTTCTAATTACTTATACGGTAATAACAGTCAAATCACTTGAATGAAGATTTTGACAAATAAACTCGTTTAATTTGAACATTGAGATAATGCTTGAATTATTCTGCTGCAAACAAAACAAATTGTCATTTCTAAATAAAATGGTCTTAAAATGTTACACTGCAGACTAATTCTATTTATTATTTAGATATCTATTTTTGAAATATTTGCTTTAATTGTGAGTTCATGAATGATAAATTTGTATATCCTAGAAGAACATTAAGAAACACTATATGGCATCAACTAAAAGTACAATATTATTTAAAAAAATAAGCAGCAATTTCATTATTGATAAGCAGTGATGTTGCATTTAATTGTATTTTATTTTTTGTTTTCTTTAGTTGCTTTGAACGTATCAAAACAGAAACACTTTCTCATCAATGGCATCACGTAAGTGGCAAAAAACAAACAGTGGAAATAAAATAGTGTTTAGACAAAATAAATCCTTATTTGCTGGTTTTTACAGCATAAAGTATAAAAAACTTCATTAGCATTGTAGCCAGCTGATGTCTGAAAAACTATTAAATTATTTTTGCTTCTTTCTTTCCATTTTTATTTACAAAACCATATAAATAAAGCTAAGAAAATGGAACACTTCGTTGTTAATTTTAACTTCTATTGCATCATAAAAAAGATGCAATTTTCCCAGTAATTATTTTATGGAGATAAACTAACACTTTCTCCGTATCTGGATAAACATTAGCTGTTAAAGAGAAAACCTTTATGCAAGGTTTTGTTTACCACCTTTCAAAGGCCCAGTTATTTTCATTTAATATGATCATTAACATTTATTAAAACTTCAGATATAAAATTCAGTCAGTGCTCAAAGATCAGTTCATAACGTCATCGTGTCTCGCTTCAGGAGACTGTTTTTCCCAACAGGAAGTCTGCGTGTTCTTTCCTGCGCAGCACGCGCTGCATTTTGAAAGTGTTGGGTGAGGTGCTTGTGTAGGCCATCATCTTCTTATGAAGGTCCCTGAACGCACCTTCTGCCACTAGCTGCACCCTCATCGGACCAATGCTGCCTTTTATACGGAAAGACTTGTAGACGGCAGAGCCCTGCTGAAGACAAATGTCCAGCTAGAGAGAAAGAGAGGAAAATTAAAGGGAAAGAAGAAATTTATAAGTAAAAACAAACACGTTATTATGTCTAGTCTTACCTTATATCGCTGTTCCTCTGTCAGATTCCTCACACCTTTCAGCTCTACAAACACCTGGTAATGAGGGTCTGAGCCACCTATTGTATCCCCTGCAAGTCAAGCATTTAGAAAAAGAGTTGAACTGAACATATTTAAAAAAAAAAAAAAAAAAAACAACGCCCTGTCCGGATATAAATGAAGTATTTTACCCAAGATGCCACTTTCTGTGCAGGAGTAGTCAACAAGCTGAGCTCCTGGCCACTGAGCAACGGCTCTCTTCAAGGCACTAAGGAACAACGCCTCAGACACTTTCTCACCTCGAACATTCAGCATCTGACCCCGTCTGATAAAAGAAACACCCACACGTTGAACAATTACATTTCAAGCAGCACGTACTTTAACTTTAAGATTGTTTATTAGTCCGCAACTCTACCTGTACTGAAACTCCACGATGGGGCAACGGTTATGGAACCCAGCGACTCTCACAACGTCTCCAATGCGATATCTGTAACAGTGTATCTGAGTGTCACCTGCTGTTCAACACACCTAATGTTCAGAAGTTAGACATTTTAACAGACCATAACACTGTCTGATGAACTCAGAGGGCAAGAGATGATTGTCTGTGATGTGCAGCCTATTCCAGCTCGAGGGCAGTCAAATGAAACCACATTACAACACCAGTTATGGCTGCAAAGCAATTATCAACCACAATTTCTATTCACATCTTTGAGTAGACAGAGTCCTATCTATTTGCAGTAACCGTTTATATCAAATGGAAAAAGGAGGCCACAAATGAGATACGAAGGGTTTTGAACGAAAATGAGGCCGGGGAAACAAAAACTCCATCATAGGCAAAGATTTACATCACACCCTCTACAATCTAAAAGGAAATACTGTGTACAGACAACTTAAAATAAAACTAGGGAAACTGCCATTCCTGCTAAAAATGCAGTGAGAATGCTTATTGTAGAAGAACTTGCTTGAAAAAAACACTGTTGAAATTGGCTAAAACATGCTGAAATGTAGCTAAAATGGAAGAACAAGCCTGAGTTAGAAGAAAGAAGAAATAAATATATTGCTGAATTATGTTTAAATAAGCAGAAATGAGCAAAAAAAAAGTTGTGTATTTAGCTTAAAAAGGCTGAAATTAGCACACACAAAAAAAAGGTAGCTGAAAATGCAGAAAAAAGCTTAAACTACCAGAAGAATGAGCTGAAAGGAGCAAAAAAATGTGGAATTAGCTGAAAAAAGCTAATAAACCAAAAACAGCTAAATAATAGCTGAAATAGCAGAAAAGACTGCAAGTATCAGAAATAAGCTGAAAGGAGCATAACAAGCTGAAATTAGCTGGAAGAAGTTATTTTGGTTGAATAGGTGAAATTACCACAAAAACTTGCATTTATCTGGAAACAGCTGAAATTAGCTAAAAATTGCTAAAAGAATTAGCTGAAAATGAACAAGTTTTAAATTAGCATAAGTAGAGAGAGCACACTTTTGCTCAGTTAGGCTGAAAGAAGCAGAAATGAGCACAAAAAAGTGAAATTGATCTGGAGAAAGCTGAAATAAGCACACAAATGAAAAACAGCTGAAAAGTATGATAGCTAAAAAGCAGAAGAAAATAGAGTGAGCACATTTTTACTGAATTAAGCTGAAAATAAACAGTTTAAATTAGTGCAAAATATGTGGAATTAGCTGAAAAGGCTTAAATTAGAATAAAAACAGCTAAATAGTAGCTGAAACTTGCAGAAAAAAGCTGAAAGAAGCAAAACATGCTGAAATTAGCAGAAAGAAGTTAGAAAAAGCACAAAAATGTTTTAGCAGAAAGTTGCTGAAAGGAGAAAAAACAGCTGAAAAAAAAACTGCTGAAAGCAGCTAAAAAAAGTTTAAATTTGCACAAGATAGCTGAAAGAAGCTGAACCAGACAAAATGTGAACAGAGCAGCTAAATGTTGTAAACACATCTAAAGATCTGAAGGATGTAAAATGAGCTCAAACAATTTTCTTTGAGAAAAAAATGGCAGAAAAGGTTAAATATTTCAAAAAGCTAAAGTTGCACCAATACCAAAAGTCTTAGCAGGATTGTCCTGAAAGAGCTGAACATTTTGATTTGTGATTTGCTGAAATAGCAGAAAAACTGTGGAACATTCACACAATAAAAAAGAAAGATGCAAGTTATTGCTCTGACAGCTTTTGAATAACATCACTTGCGTCCAAATAGTTTCTGAATCACCTAATGTTGTTTATATTTGAAGGATTAACTGAATTAAAACTACAACCAAATGCACAGATTACTTGTTTGACCGTAAATTAAACCAGACCTGAAAAGTCCTGCAGCGTTTGTGATAACAAGCTCGTAACTCTCTCCCTCCTTCACCTCCTCCATCAGCAGAGTTTGTGGCGTCTCCTCATCCACACTGCTCTCTGGCAGGAACTCACAGAACATCGAGCGAGGACACAGCAGGTATCGTCTGTTGGGCTCCTGAGGCCACAGGTTCACTCCTATAAGACCTGCAGGGGCCCAAATTAAGCTAATTTCACTCAGACATGAGGTTTTCTATTTGGAGATGACTAATTTGGGCAAAAGTTTGCCACTTTATTAACATTTAGACCTGAATTTATTCTATTTTTTATCAGTTTAATGACCCTGTCCTTGGCTTATGTAACTAGTTCTTAGTTGTCATTCACACAGCCCCAGGGGCAAGTTATGTGTTTGTAGGTGTTCCTACCTTCTGTGGCAGCATAAAATGGTGAATAGAAAGGCACTCCTTTGCAGTAACTCTCCCTCAAGATTTCGCCGTATATCTGATTGGAGCCTGAGTCCACTGCCAGCACCAGGTGAAGATGAGGCCACAGGCGCTTGGCAATCCCCCTGAAACCTTCCTGGAAGTGGGCCCGGAGCTGAGCAGCCCTCTCTGGGTCTGGCTTCATCAGTGCTTCAAGTCTGCCCCTCACCTTGGCCTTGAGAGACAAGGCTGTGCTGATTTTTCCTTGTTCAATGTCCTCCACTAGCTCCTGCCAATGCTCCTGTGGGATTAAAAGATGGAAATTTCCTAAATACTGTACTTTTTTATGAAACCCATTAAAAACATCTAAGTTCACAGGCAACGAGAGTTTGAAAACTGACTCAAGACTGCATCAAACTTAACAAGAACATGACTGACACACAGAAATGCAAGCATTTAATAGAAAAGCTAAATAAGAGTTCTGCTGCTTAAATTTTTTTTTAAACATAATGAACATAAAAATTACCTATGTGTTTTACAAAATGTATTACACGTGCTACAAAAACAAATATCAGTTTGTGGCAAAAAAAAAAAAAGTGTAACTTTTACCCTAACATTTTACACCTTACTGTGCATAAAAATGATAAAAATGTTTAAAAGAAGCATAAGTAAACCCAACATAATATTTCTCCTGACATTCAAGTGTGCACCTGTAGGGCTGCAAAAGCGTAGAAAACTGTGGAAGCAAAGTTGGACTCCAGTGTTCCCACACTCGGATCTTTGAGCGCAAACAAGAGGTGCAGGTACAGGGCGTCCTTCTCACTGGGAACCTGAAGTAATAAAGAACATTTTCATAAAAATAAATATAAAACAAAGGCAAAGAGGTTGGCTAGCACTTAACATTTGCTGAGTGCACCTCGAAGGCAGGAGCTGGAGTCGTGTAGAGGTTAAGTGTGTGGCGGGACGAGGCTGGCGTGGATGAGTTCAGTCCGATGGGGATTCCCGCTTCAGACTGGCGAAACGTGGGGTTGTAGAAGAATTTGGTGGTGCGCTGAAGGCTGTCCGTCTCAGGGAAGGCCTGTCGCATGGCATCTAAACAAACAGTCACACCCTGATGGAAGAAACACATTTATTCTTTATGTTTACATGAACTGCACACATGCTTACTAAGATAGACATCACGTCCATTTGCCTCACCTGCATGAAGAACTCAGTGTTGGTATCCTTGGTGCTGAGCAGCATGCAGCTGGATCCTGACGTCCCAGAGGTCATGGCCAGAATCAGCGGCTTCTCAGCAATAATCACCTTCTCTTCTCCAGCTGCAACCCGTCTGATGAGCTCTGAATAGTGCTCATATGAGGTGAGGGGGTGGCGACCTCGGAAATCAGCAGCATCTGATACATTAAAAACATTTTTTTGTGAAAAACAACGTAGATGCGAGAGTTTGTCTGGTGTAACACTGGCTTGAACAGCAAAGCTGGGATTGTTTTATTAAAACAGAATTTAATAGAAATCCAGCACATCTTGTAGCAACATAATTACCACACTCTCTCATAAAGAACAATACATACAAGTCCTTCTTACTTTTAATAGAGCTGAAGTCGTACCGTCTCCCATAACATGTGTCTGCGTTTTTACGCAGTCGCTTCAGCAAAGTCTCCTCCTGAACTTGCTTCACTTTCAGCGTGTCCGCTTCAAGTTTCCTCCTCTGCCGCCTTCCCAACCAGCCCACAACCTTCATGGCTGCATACTGGCACAAAAGGCTGCTCACCGTCCTGTTTTTACGCCTCACCCTGGAGCTAATGTCTCTCCAAATCAGTGCCATCCCGGACAGAGACAGGGCGCAGACGGCAACGGGCAAAAGCTGCGGCATCACTGCAGGGAAGTTACACACACACAAAAAAAAAGGTTACACAATAATTAACTGAGGCTGGTGGGGGCGCTGTTGATCGAAATTTCTCCGTTTTTATTTCAAATCAAGGTAAACCCCTTTAGAGTTCCTTCAGGTACTCGTATTAGCGGCTCTCACATAATTTATACACATTATTACTGTGTTTTATCTTCAGGCTACTCACCCGGAAGTTGCTCGTTGACAGCAAAAGCCGCCAATAGAACCGCTAAACAAAGCGGCACTAGTACGTGAGTCCACGAAAATCCCATTTATAGCAAACAATGTGATGTAAGTGTTCTTTGTTAGACGCACTTTATATCGAGAGTCACGTTTATTCCGCATAAATGTTTCTAAAAGATGGGCTTGCGCTTTAACTTTAGCAGCCAACTGAACTGCTTCCGTGTTTGGGAAATTCGCCACCGTGATTGGTCAACTTCTCGATGACGTGAACAAATCTATTCTACAGAAAAGCATACGTCTAACAAATTAAGTCATGTCCTCTAGATAGATTAAAAAAAAAAAAAAAAAAAGAATAAAAATATACAACTAAAATTAAAACTTGTTGAAACGTTTTGTCTTTACTCCAAAAGATTTTGTCAGTCTGAGGAGCTGCAATAAACTCAGTCCTTCACGGATCAACCAGTTTGTTGTTGACCGGTGTTAGCAGGTGTTACACCATATTCTGTGACCACCGTATATTGTGACTGTAGGGTGCGCTGTTGTATTTTTACACAATACTTTGCAATATCTGATGAACGCTATCATATTCTGTGACCGTTTATATTTTCATAATACTCATATTAGTGGTCAGATGTTACTTTTTATTCCTTAGAGTAAATAGAGAGTCAACAGAAACAGTGTGGCTCAAGTATTTTATGTTTTTCTATAACAGTGTGGTCACAATATCTGATAAGTGCTATCATATATTCTGTGACTATCTATATTTCCATAATAGTCATGCTATTTGTGATCAGATTTTACTTTTTATTCTTTGGAGGAAGGATAAAGTCAGTCCCCTTCCTCCAAAGAATAAAAATTAACACCTGCCATCTTCACTTCCTGACCGCTGTCAATCATTCATCTGCAAATTACTCTGTGGATTACTACAACCAATCTCTCCAGGAGCTTCTGGACCTCAGATCCATGCTCCCTTGAAAGCAAGACTGGTGTCTTCCTCCTGTTCAGCCCCTTGGTACACTGGTGAGCTGCACAAGCAACTGGCCGTGCTATTGAGAGGCGTGTAAAATCATCTGGTCTCTCTAAGCAGGCGTATAAAGAACATCAGAAAGCCTACGCCTTTTCTCTTAAAGAAGCACGGTCCAAATATTATTCCAACATCATCAACAACTGCCTTGGAAACTCTAAACAGCTCTTCTCCACAGTAAATCATCTCCTTAGTCCCATTAAACAAACTCACGAGGACTCAGTTCAAAAATTCAACCTGTTCCTTTCAGTTTTTTAAAACAAAGTATCAGATCTCAGCTCCATGGCCTTCCTGATCTTCGTTTGCCATCTACCCATCTGCATTCTGGGTCGTTTGATGAGGTTGTTCAGAATGAAGTGGAGACCATCGTCAAGAAAATGAAGCCTCACCCTGCACCCTTCCCCTCGTCTCTCATAAAATCCAACCACTCTGCAATAAACCCATTAATCACACAAATAATAAATAAGTCACTACAATCTGGTCATGTTCCATTGCCTCTTAAAACTGCCATCATTAGGCCTCTTCTGAGAAAATCCAATTTGGATTCTAATTACTGCCCAATTTCCCACCTCCCATTTCTGTCAAAGGTGCTGGAAAAAGCAGTTGCTGCTCAGCTGCAGATCCACCTACGACAACACTCCCTGTATGAGAAGTTTCAGTCTGGCTTCCATGCAGCTCACAGTACTGAGACCGCATTGCTGAGAGTTACCAATGATGTCCTCATGGC
>JARVGV010000527.1:18147637-18158497 GCA_031762435.1 Hypsolebias longignatus
TGTACTTCTACTAAGGTAATGTACACAGTATACAGTGTACTTTTACTAAGGTCATGCACAGACTATACTGTGTACTTCTACTAAGGTAATGTACACAGTATACAGTGTACTTTTACTAAGGTCATGCACAGACTATACTGTGTACTTTTACTATGGTCATGTACACAGTATGCTGTGTACTTCTACTAAGGTTTTCACAGATTATACTGTGTACTTTTACTAAGGTCATGCACATACTATACTGTGGACTTTTACGAAGGTTATGTACACAGTGTACTGTGTATTTCTACTAAGGTTTTGCACAGACTATACTGTGTACTTTTACTAAGGTCATGTACACAGTATGCTGTGTACTTCTACTAAGGTTTTCACAGACTATACTGTGTACTTTTACTAAGGTCATGTACACAGTATGCTGTGTACTTCTACTAAGGTTATTCACAGACTATACTGTGTACTTTTTCTAAGGTCATGTACATAGTATACTGTGTACTTTTTCTAAGGTCATGTACATGGTATACTGTGTACTTTTTCTAAGGTCATGTACATAGTATACTGTGTACTTCTACTAAGGTCATGTACATAGTATACTGTGTACTTTTACTAAGGTCGTGTACACTCTGGGTAACTTCTCGGTGTTGAAATAATGTCAGTTTTTCTGCTTTAAATCTTGCAGGTACCACAGTTTGTACCTGAAGGCCAAAGGTAACGTTTTTAAAAATAAGCGCATCCTCATGGAGCACATCCACAAACTGAAGGCTGATAAAGCTCGCAAGAAGCTTCTAGCGTAAGTTCCTTCTGTGGTCAGGACGAAAAAAGGTTCTTGTGTCCAGTGTGGATTTAATGTTCTGTCTGTGCTCGTTACCTGCTCAGGGACCAGGCTGAGGCTCGTCGCACAAAGACGAAGGAGGCCCGCAAACGCAGAGAGGAGCGTCTCCTGGCCAAGAAAGACGAGTTCACAAAGAGCTTGTCAAAGGAAGAGGAAGCAACAAAGAAATAATTTAAATTCATATAAAAATCAGGTTCAGTGTTTTGTTGCGAATAATAAATTTGATAAAAGGAGTTATTTGTTGTGGTTTATTACTTCCTAAAATAAATAGCAGAGGAAAGCTGCCAATCATTAGGAGTCTGAGATTGCATCAAAGCAATTTTTAGAGATGAAAACTGGCATGAACTGTCCAAAAGGTGGCAGCACAACACTAAATACACTGAATAAAATGCCAGTAAAAACCTTTTAGTCTTACAAGACCACTCTAAAAACAATGGCGCTGCTTTTTTTCTAAATAAAATATTCATGCAGCCATTTCTAAAAATACTTAAAAATGTAATGGTCGTCAGTTGTCAGAGGTGGACGTTCGCTCAGCTCACAGTTTGCTTAGTCTTGGTTTATTTTGGATGTGGAAGCTCATTTTTAATTCAACAGGAACAAGTCACGTTAGAGTGGTTCCCATTCTGCCAGCAACAGTATTAGGATTAATTCATATTTTAAAAGTTGCCTATAACTTCTAATGATAGCTCATTTACCTCATAGGTAATTCTAAACCTTGAACACCCTTTCAGGTGTAATTTGTGTTTATATACCTGTTTTTATGTTTTGTTTTGTTTTTTTTTTTTTTACATGTGACTAAAATAGTGTTGTGCTGATCAAATGATGTTTGTCAAAGGATTTACACAACTACTATATTTAGCTGTTATTGTTCTTTTTCACCCCACTTCTCCCTAAAGGCAAACAACCTCCCAGCAGCCTAAACTACTGCTGCATCTATCCTTCATATACAACCACACAGCTTCATGGAACTTTTTCAACTAGAGAAATTGTGTTTCCTGTGAAAATGCAGTGTGAATGCTTATTGCAGAAGAACTTGCTGAAAAACAGCTGAAATTAAGTAAAAGCATCAACAACAAAAAATGCTGAAATGGAAAAACAAGTCAAAATGAACAGAAGAAAGCAGAAAGAACACATTTGCCCAATTAGGCTTAAAGAAGATGACGTGAAATTATCTGCCACCTTTCATTTTATGTTTTCTTTTCATAAAATATGTAATTTGTTTTTGTATTTTAGTTTAAAAATGAATGAATTATTAAAATTAAAATAAATAAATCTGACTAAAGCTGAAATGAGCACAAAAACAGCTGAAAAGTAGCTACAAAAAATCAGAAAGAAGCTTAAATTACCTAAGGAAGTGAAGAGTGCACATTTTTGCCAAATTAGGCTGAAAAAAGTTGAAATGAGCACAAAAAAATTGTGGAATTAGCTGAAAAAACTATAATTAGCATAAAACAGCTTGCTGAAATAACAAACTAGTACAAAAAGAAGCTGAATGAAGCTCAACAAGCTGAAATTTGTAGAAAAAAGTTAATTAGACTGAATGTAGCTGAAATCCCCCCCCACCCCCCAAAAAAATTGAATTCATCTGAAAACAACTGAGATTATAAATAAATAAATAAATAAAAAGCTAATACGTATATTACGTAGCTGAAAAAGTAGAACCAGCCTAAATAGCAGAATAAAGCTGACAGTAACACTTTATGTCAGTTAGGCTGAAAGAAGCAGAAATGAGCACAAAACTTGGAAATTATCTGAAAAAAGCTGAAATTAGAAGAGGGGGAAAAAACAGCTGAAAATCAACTTAAAAAGCAGAAAGAAGCTTAAATTACCAAAAGAAAGTGGAGAGAGCACATTTTTGCTGAATTAGGCTGAAAAAAGTTGAAAAGAGTGCAAAAAATGTGGAATTAACCAAAAATAAAAAATAAAAGAGCTAACATTAGCATAAAAACAGCTACATAGTATAGCTGAAATAGCATAAAAGTTTAAACTTGCAGAAAAAATTTGGAAGAAGCACAAACATATAGCTGACAGAAAGAACCTGAAAGGAGCACAAAACAGCTGAAAAAAAAACCTGCTGAAATTAGCCGAAAGTAGCTGAAAAAAGTTTAAATGTGCACAAGGAAGCTGAAAGAAGCTGAATCAGAACAAAATGTGAAAGGAGCAGTATAAGGGTGTAAACAGATCTAAAGATTTGAAGGATGTAAAATGAATTCAATTCATTTTTCTGTAAGAAAACAATGACTGAAAAGGCTAAATGTTTCAAAAAGCTAAAGTTGCACTAATAACAAAAGTCATAGCAGGGTTGTCCTTAAAGAGCTGAATGTTTTGATTAATGATTTGTTGAAATAGCTTGAAAATTTTAGAACGAGAATCATGCTGAAAAACCTTTGGAAGATAAACTGGATCATAATATAGTGTGAATGCTTCATAAACATTCACACTGTTGTGTTAAAATATTCTTATTAAGGCAGGCATCATGAAGGACCCTGACTGGACTTAAAAGACTTCAAACTGTTGCTGGTAGCCTATTTCATTGATATGAAATACAAAAATGATGCAAGAGGGGTATTTTTTATCAGTATCTATTATGGAATATTTTAAGGGCAGAGTTATGTTTATATTTTGGTGTTGTCTGAATAAGAACATTCACATTCAACAATTTTCCTTCTCTTGAACACATGGGCGAGGGCGTGACTAAAAGTTTAAAGGAATATCCACCTGATAAATGTGTGGACAGGCTCTTAAGTACCTGGATGTTGTATTTGTGGTAATGAAACTAGAGAGAAACCCCCAAAATACTACAAAAAAGAGACTTAAAGTCACAGTTCAAATCTTTAGATGTGAGGTTCTGTGAAAAGTTAAAACATCTTACTTAATGTAGATAAAGTGCTTAGTGCTTAGATAAAGTGCTAAGCTTGAAAGATACTGTAGTTTGGAGAAATACCACTTCTTTTGATGAAAATCTCTATAGTTTCATTTCTCGTCAAAGTGGGGCCAAAATCAAAGTGGGTAGCTGACATTTTAGAATTACTCGTTTCAAAAACTTCACAGTGGTTCAGGTGAATGTCATTTCATAAACGTTTGTACTGCCATCATTTTCCTACTTCATAATTATTCTGTCAAAAACACAACATTTCATACCGGATGTGCTATTGCTAGCTGCTGCTGCCATTTGCTTGAACTTATGACATTTTAAGACCTCTCACATCAGCCTTGTTTTTTACTTGTACTAGGTCTTATCTTGTCAGTCTCAAAACTACCGATAATCATTATTTCTCCTAAATGAAGCCATTTGAAGAGCCATCTACAGCAGGTAAGATATTGATTGTTCATACCTTAAAAATTTTATAAATACAATACATTACAGTGTTTAAATTCATGTATAATTGATCAAATAATTATTTTGTTAAATTACCAACTTCAGAACAACTTTCAGACAGAACAAAAATAAATAATAATCGAGGGAAACAAAATTTAAAAATGGTATTTTCTGAATGAGGTAATAAATGTTTCTCTGCAGCAAACTGCCCTTTGATTTGACAAATTTCAAGTTTTTAAAGTCTTCCGGCTCTTCAAAACAAACAACAACAAAAACATAGGTTTCAAAAGCCTTGAACATCTGGAAAAGGCCACATCCCATCCGATGCGTGCAATTCTTTCACTAAACATTTACTTTAACCACATGCAGCCATTACCAAATGGATCAGCGAAGACAAAACCATCCGTACAAGTAAATGTGATCTCTGCAGGAGAATGTCACGGGAGTTACTGAGGGAGAAACCTGTTTTTTGTGCAAGAAGGCCTTTTTGTTGCTCTGATAATGCATTCCTTCATTACCATGAGGCACTTCTATTTCCTGAAGCGTGCGCCTTAATGGGATTAGATGAGGAGAGGAGGATGAGCTGAAACCAAGCGGTGCTCTTTATTACATTTAGCCCCCAACCCAGTCAAAACAAATGGAATGTGCTTCGGTGTTCAGGAGGTCCCCAGTAACCACTGAAATGACGGGATGAACACAATTAAATGCAGCTTATTGTCAAATATAAAAACAATTACCTATATATCATCCTGCTCTTGTCAGTCTTTATGCTGTTTTTATAACTTCTGCATTCAGCACAGCATTATATACTGTATGTCACTGTAAATAAACGTTTGTCTGCAGATTTTTTTCTTATCCGTCTCAAATGTTTTTAGTTTGTCTGACCTGAAGAGTATTTTCAACAAGTTTACTTCACGGTGATTGTTGGAAGGGAGGATTTGACCGATGGTCAAATCTCTAATCCAGAAAGAGCGGTGTGGTGTTCCTCTGGGACGTGGACCAGATCGTCGCCCATGCTGAGTTGCTAAGAGGGTCATGGGTTTGATTCTTCAGTCTACGTGGATTTTGTGGCTCTTGAGAAGACTTGTGGCTGTCTTTCTTGAGTTAAAATGAACGTGCAGGGGTCACTTGTAAAGCTGGGCCTGCATCCTCAGCACAAAGTCGAGCTCGTTCCCGGTGCAGGCTGGACTCTACCAAGACCATTCCTTGTCTCTGATTGCGTGTTCATGGACAAGCTCTCAAGGTCCAGTCGTATCTGGTTTGGGGTCCCCATTGTCTCTGCTTTTTTTGGATTATGTGGTACTTCTTCTCACTTGTCCTCGAACAAGACGGACACATTTCTTCTTTTGTTTGCTCTTTGTCTTGTGTATCTGAACTTCTCTTTACACATCTTCCAAATCATAAATTATTATTATGGATCTGGTCAGCTGGTCTCTCAATGCATTTGATAAAAAATTTTTTTTAAAAAAAATCAAGAGACAGGGTGCTGGGGAGCTCTCATGCCCAAACGGATACATGCAGCTGGGTGTGTCATGGATCGAAGATGCATATATAATTGGATTTATGACAACAGGTTTCAGAATCGGCTGGTTCCTGGTTTATCAACATACAAAGAAGACGGCTGCAAATAATTTGGCCCTGGTCAGGCTGTCGGCCTTATGTGATGGATTAATTCATGCTTCGAGCTCCTGGAACTCGCCGACAGACCTCTGGAGAAAAGCTAAAGCACGGACCGGCGGAATGTCCACAAATCCGACTGTTTGGCTTTGCCATCGACAATTCCAGCAGAACTGAAGGAAGACAGGAACCAGAGTCTGCCTGCCCGAACAGTTGTTATCTGAATCTGGCCTCACCGCTCGGCCTTGGAAAGTCAACTTATCTCAAATTGCTCCTGGTGGAAATAGATAAAGAAGCTCTGCTCTGTCCACCCCCCTCCCACCGAGAACTTCTGTGAACCTTTATCAGAGCTGTACCGGCTGAGAGACACTACCATCTTATCGGGACTATGGAAGCTATCTGGACGTGTTCACGGACAAATCTCACCGCCCTGTCGTCCATGTGATATGCATTGTGTCCATCTGCTGTGGTAGATTTTTTTGATACCTTAAACTGTGCCCTGTTAAGGACACGTTATCTTTCTTTATACCACTCTCCTTATGCGTTCCCTTTTTCTATCTGAGCAACAAGGGTAGCACTTCTTAGAAGCTGCAGCCCCTGGACATCTTCGTCCCTCTTTATGATGGCTGTAAAGAACGTAATCTCGCTGTGAGATGACATTGAATCTTATTCTGATTCTTCTGATTTTGTTGGCGTAGCACCTGAGATGAGAGTCGGCCCCTGTAAGTCTGAGACAAAGGTTCTCTCTGGGCCAGGGATGAGTCTCTGCCCTATAAGTGGATGAGTTCAAGTATCTGGGAGTCTTTTTCATGAGTGATGGTAGGAGGGAGCAGGAGATGGGGCTTTCTGCAGTAAATGAGGGTGTTGTTTCGGTTTCTCAGCCAAAGGGCAATAATCTTAATTTACTGGTTGGTTTATGTTTCAACTTTTGCTTGTGGGCATGAGGTATGAATCATAACTGAAAGAACAAAAGGTAGAATACATGCAGATGGAATGACCAGCCTTAGAAATGACATGAAATACTCTGAGATCAGCTCAGCTCAGGGTAGAGCTGCTGCTCCTCCACAATGAAAAAAAATCAAGTGAGGTGGCTCAGTCCTTCCTGGGTGCTCTCTTTGGGAGGTTTTCCAGCACGCCCAACTGAGATGAGACCTAGAACTTGATGAAGGGAACATGTACCCGCTATGACCCATCCAGGAAGAACTGGGAAGTGTCACAGGGAAGAGGGATGTTCCTCCTGTATCTGTTGCCTCTATGACTGCACCTCGGATGAGCTTCATGAAAAGGACTGATCACACGTTCCTCTGTCACACAATGTATTCTTATTTCTCTGGTTCATTGATGGGGAGATATAACGTCAGAAAGGCATGCTGGGAGAATTCTGGAGGTTCAATTCTCATTGGGTTTTGATTGAAACAGGTTTTAACAATGTTCCTCGACACAGATAACGGATCAGTCGAGCAGACTGGGCCGTCAGATCTTACACTGATTAATGTCTCAGCTCTGTCTTCTTGAAATTCTGTTTTATCCACTGGCGTTATGTTCTTACACAGACTCAGGCTGATGAACAAAGCTTAACGTTTATCTCACTGAAGCAATAGTTAAAAAGGTCTTTGTGACCAAGATCAAAGTTCAGCAGGATAAAAACGTAGACTGACTGTCTTGAAAAGGGCAGATGGAGCAAACTCATCCCTGGATGCATCACAGCTGCCAAAGCGAATCCAAGAGCAACTTTCTCAACAGATTTTGTTTAAATTAAAACAAATGTCACCCCGTTTCTCCATCCATCCACTCTCTTTACTCGCTTCTTCCTTTTTGGGTTGCGGGGGTCACTGGTGTCCATATACTGTACAGCGGTCACTGCGAGAGGCGGAGGACAACCTGGACAGGTCTCCATGCATGTTTTTGGTCGGTGGGAGAAAACCCACGCATGTACAGACACATTGGACCTTGTAAATATTAAATTTCCTTTCACTTTTAGCACTTTATTTTGTATAGTGCATGCTTCTTGTTTGTTTATTTATTTATTTTTGGGTTGTGAGTCAAAATGGTTAATCTGGGTATTTAATTGCATTGCTGACCTTGTGCTAACCTGCATATGACAAATAAACAATAGAATAAACAACATGACATCTCCACCCAGAAAAGCCCCTGGCTGGGATTCAATCCAGCGACCTTCTCTCTGAGAAGCAACAGCTCTACCACTGAGCCACAGTGCTGCCCTGTATAACATACACTTATAAGAAAATCATCTGCCTCTATAGGTTAAATATAACAATAACTGGCAAGTCATTTATAAAGGGTGGTTATCATTTACTTGTTTGTCTTTCTGTCTCATGTTTGGCAGAAGATTATGTGTGGCCTGTCAAATACACAGTTAGACCGCAGTGAGTTGATGCCCAAACAGTGTGAGATTGGTCCACAGTGGGAATAATGGAGACCATATGATGCTTTAGAGCATATTTCATGCTGCAGGAGCTTTATTTGCATCCTGACAGTCTTACAACTGGAGCAAACAGCCCATTCCAGTAACAAAAGCTGCTTCTGTTTGACCAAGCGGTGACACATACAATCCACAGCGTGCTCCTACGCTGGTTTTGTCAAAGCCCTATTTCCAAACTGTCTGCACTTCTTCTCTCCGTCTCTGCTTGCAGCTTTTTTTTATATATATATATATATATATGTGAATCTCAAGCAAAAAAAAAATAAAAGAGAAAAAGTGGCTTGAGCTGTACAAACATAGTTGTCAGTTAGGATTGGAAAAGATACAGCCACAGCTCGAGAGCAGGAAACGCTTATCAGCAAACACAGCGAAGTTAAGCCATGCTGCCACAGCAGCGCTCCGAAATCCTAACTTGACTATAAATTAGTCAGATAGGTGCATTTGTCAATACCTGCTGAGCAAAAAAAAAAAAAAAAGTGCCGTATTTCCAGCGTATAAGCTGCACCTTTTTGCATAAATTTACAAGTCCCGCAATACTGTACACCGAAGCGACTACTATAGTTTTCCCCCATATTTATAACAATTTTTGGCTGAGATCTGACAATTTCATTCATTTTGACATGGAAAATATTCAACACTATCATTTGCAGCTGCTAGAGGACCCTCGACAAATATGGCAAACCAAGTGTCTCAGTATTAATAGGTAAAAGTGGCTATTAATGAGACACTTGGCTTGCCATACAGAGCCACCTTCGTCTCGCTCGGGAACTCCTGGAGCAAACGCCAAATCAGCTGCATTTCGCCGTGCCGCCCATGTGAAATGCAGCTGATTTGACCATTAAAGTGCATTTATTAAACTGAGACACTTTGCTATAATGTTGAGCAAACAAATAATTGTTTTAAAGTGTTAATCTTGTTAAATTCTTGTTAAAGTCTTCCCGTGCATGGTCCCGCACCGGCCCCATGTTTCAGGGTGGTCAGCGTTGACGCATAATAGACGCAACTAATATGGCGAAGTGACTTATTTATGTTTTTCCCACTTTATTAGGCATATTTGGACTAATGCGACTGATATGGCAGAAAATATGGTAAAACGATACATTAAACTGCCGCTGCATGATCAGATGATTCATTTTCTCATAGTCTGTTGGACGTGTGAGGACTATGAATATATTATGTGTTTGGGGAAATGACGGAATCAACTGAGTTGGTTTTGGAGATGTTTTCAAGCAGGGCTGAACTGAACCATCTGAGGTGGACACGATGGGATCCACCCTGCGTCTATTCTGTGTAACGGTTAGGAAATGAAAACTAAAGTGTCTGAGGAGGAAAGTGAAGAAAAAGTCAGGAGCTGTAGTGTCAGATCAGCAGAAACGGAGCTCAGAGAGAAGATGAATGCATCAAAAAGCGCCCTGCAGAGAGAAAGTCTTTCAAATACCAGTCACACTGGAGAACAAATGAAACAGCCTGGTCTTTATTTCTCTTCATCAGTTTGTCAAATCCCGCACCTTCCGTTTACAAAAACTGCATAACTCCAACAACTCATCCTTTTACTCCGACTTGCTGATTTTTCCGTGCACTGAATAATATAATTTAATCTTCTTTCTTGTCATATTTACTTGGGCGGAGGATCAAATTCAGCTGATGGTGAAAAAAAGACGCTTCAGTCCCGGAAGTTTGTGACACGTTAAAAGACGAGTTGCACAAAAATATGTGCTGAAACATTGATACTGTGTTGAGAAGCGCAGAAGAATAAAAAAGCTGTGAGGTGGAGAGGCTGTCTGTTGGATTTCAGATCCCTGCCCAAGCAGCTGAATGCGTCTTAAAGTGCACCTCTAAGCTTTTAGTGCATGCAGAGTTTGGAAACTGTTTGCAGGAGCATCTGTGACGTGTAAAATAAATTCAAAGTTTGAAGTGATGCATATTACCCGCCACGTTCTGAGCCAATGTTTCAGACAAAAATCGTTTTATGGTGAGAATTCACAGCGTTGCTGCCATTTGGTCAAACTTTAAAATGAACTGCGCTGCTTTTGCAGTCTACAACATCCCAAGATGTCATGCTCAGTGTGTGTTGACGTTCAGTATTTTTAAAACCAGCTGAATTATAGCCTTTTTTTGTTTTGTTTTGACCAATGTTGATAAGTCGTGGCTGCCACTTTAAAGTTAATTGACTCCAAAAGATAAGCAGTTATAGATGCACACTAAATGACTTTGTCCTAAAAGTTTCATGTAAAGCCAGAGATATTTTGCTAACAGGCAAACTCAAACAGTTAATGCTAAAGTTTAAAGTAAATATTTTATGCCATGAGTAGCACAGTCTGTGTTGTAATTAAACCTCAGCTACAATCACAACAAAATTTAGCATAATTTCTGCAAAATTAACCGTGTTGATGCTATTTATTTATTTTTGGTTGCTTTGACTGTAGCATACATCTTACACTGAGTTGACTCTAACAGGTAATCAGCTGTAGATATACATCCAATAAATATTTCCTAAATGTTTTACTAAAATCTGTTTGGTGGCTCTTTGGAAGTTTTGATATTTTTTAGTGTAGTCCTCTGCTGAACAATGATAAATAGAACACAAAGTTTGTTTTCTCAGTCATCCAGGTATATAACAACAAAAAAGGTTGAATCATGTCATCTGGACTT
>JARVGV010000527.1:18160653-18172097 GCA_031762435.1 Hypsolebias longignatus
ACATCATCAGGCCAGGACTCTGCGGTCTACACTCATCTCCAGGCCAGCGGTCACTCTTTCAGGGATGAAGATGTTCAAATCCTTGATAGAGAGGAACGATGGTTTGAGAGAGGAGTAAAGGAGGCCATCTTTGTGAAAAGAACCTGTTCATCGTTAAACGGGGTGTCGTCCTCCTGGTTCAGCTGTCCCCCTCTTACAAGTCTCTCTTGTCCTCGTGGCTCAGTGAGACTAACCTGTATAAATAAAGGTTGAGCAATGCTGTTATTGCTAGTGTCACTCAGCCCTCTGTGAATAACAAGCAACCATAAATTGTTAGGCTGATGGTCCTCCCTTTTTTTGCATGTAAGCAACCAGTTCAGACTGTCACCAACAAACTGGTTGGTCCACTATGGGAAGGTGCTGCTTATGAGATTGTCACAGCTCTTCAGACTGAAGAAGTCTCTTGGTTAAAAAAAACAAAATATTTCAACCAAGAACACATCCAGAGGACTGGACTCAACCTTGTTAGATTCATGGATTATTGAGCATGCATCAGGAGAACACTTCAATTTGAAAATATGAAACATCCTGTAATGTTAGGACTAGAAAGAAATTTTACATTTAATGACACAGGTTATGTTATTTATTCATTTTTGCGCTGGCATAGCAGTTTCAATTAAAGTCCATCGCATGATTAGTCGCTCCAAACTGATCATTTAACTCATAATAACAATAATGATAATCTGAGAAAAAGTTTTCAACTTGCTGTTATTAAAAAAAAAAAAAAAGGTCTTCGGGGCACAGAAAAATAATCTTTAAGCTCTAAATTCATCAGTTTTCTAAACTGCTCGTCTGACTTGATGTGCTGCCAGTTGCACACATTTCTGTCTGCCTCGCCGCAGAGATGAAAATCACATTTGATCCAGTTTGATAACAGAACTGGGTCATGATTTGAGAACTGTTCCTCGCACCACAGCAGGGAGAACACCACTCTCTCTTCCTCTCTGCCAGCTTTTAGTCTGCGCGTTGCCAACAGCTCTCGTGTTGCAAATTAATTTTTTTGGGGGAGTTAATCGTGTTGTTTACGGTCATTAAGAAAGAGCAGTCAGCTTAAATAAACTGTCAACTTAAATAAGACGAGCTCAGAAGGATTGGACGATGGAGGAGGGGTTCTGTTTGGAAAAAAAAAAAAGTTAATGAAATTAGCTGTAAAATTACTCTGAATCGTTTCAGATTCTAACGATTGTTTAATTGAACAAAGCAATGGAAAGTGGCTTAAATAAGCATCTTGCTTTACTATAATTTCAGTTTATAGCCTGTATATTTGCATTATCTTCAGTTTTCCTCATTATGTTTGAGTGCAGCAATAAAACGTGTATTAAATGTTTTTACTTTTATTTCGTCTTCTAATGAAGGTTCAGCCTGTTGTAACACCTCACAGCAGCTTTCAGACCAACATCATGCTGGTAAGAACACACCTCTCTACATTTGTTTCCGTTTATTAATAAATATTGAAAGTCAGAGGAAAACATTGTAA
This sequence comes from Hypsolebias longignatus, assembly GCA_031762435.1. Taxonomy (NCBI): domain Eukaryota; kingdom Metazoa; phylum Chordata; class Actinopteri; order Cyprinodontiformes; family Rivulidae; genus Hypsolebias; species Hypsolebias longignatus. The sequence goes on from JARVGV010000527.1 coordinate 18,162,170, forward strand.
TTACAGGAAGTGTCCATGAAGAGAGAACAGAACAACCTTGTCTGGGCTAAAAGAAGACTAAACAAATCCAAAAATATGTTTTTTCTACAAACTGGTAGCTGTTAGGAGGTAGGTGTTTCTAAGCTGAAAACAAAATCTTATTTACCGTAGTTGACTGACAAAGTTTATTTGTGAAGAATTAACAATACCAACAAAAAAACAGCAATTTTTTTCATCCAATTAGGTGTCGCTGACCATTTATTTTTGACTTTTAGTGAATAAATTGAAATTTTACTATACGTTTTGTAACAGTTTAACAAAAAAAACGTGCTGTTCATTATTAAATTGTTCTGTACTTTCCATTTTGTGTTGATGAGATAATGCTATTTTTAGGGTTTGCTCAACACAACTTAAACTGTTATTTTTTTAACATAAGATCTTAGTCTGAAACTGGCATGAAAGGTGATGTGCATTCATTCCAATTGAAATCTTCTGCCTTAATTGCAGACTGATTTGCATCTTTAGGCAGGCTCCTGTTTATTCATAAATCTATATAAGAATGGCATAACCATCACGATTTAGGATTTATATAATTTTATCCATCCATCCTGGTGCAAACCAAATCTCTCCTTCCTCAGCCTTTTTAAGCACAAGACCAATAACCAAACACAGCCTGAGCGTTCATCCAACTTTATTGACTTATGCAAGGATCATGGGACAGCTAGCCATGCTAAGCACTAGCCTTGCAGTGTGCAGTTAGGTGAAATGGGTAACACTCATCCTGAGCCAATCCTGGTTCTAGTCAGTGAGAATAATATTGTGCAGCATGGTGTGAATGCACAAGACAGGCACGTTTAAAAGCAATGCATGATGTGGACATGTGGAACTACACTGGAAATAAGCCAACAAGGTGAGTGACTAGAACTGTTGTGCATAGTCTCTGGAAAGATTTGTGCTGAGATGGCGAGGTGGTAACAGAGCAAAAATGTGCATACATACTACATACAATTAGGATAATAAATGGTGATCTCCTGCAAGTTAGAATAGTTTAAATAATGCCCTCCTTTGGCTCTTGCAAAGCAGCAAACCTCTTGGTCAGAGTGAGCCAAATTAAATAGGACTATGTACAAACAGTCATATTTATATTTACAGTTATTACAACCACCAAGGCAGCTTTGTCACTGCCTTTTTATTTATGACAGAGCATTAAATTAAAGACATTGAGGTAATTTTGTCCTTTACTGTATTATCCTTTCCACTATAATATCAGTCAAAAAATTAGCTGATGTTACTGTTTTCGAGTGACTGATAGGCTGACAGTATTCAGCCTTTTAGTTGTGTTCTGTTCTGCTTTCCCCTGCTGGTAAAACACAGAGCGTATGATAATCAGGACGTTACAAACAGATTAAGGATGAATATAGTAGGATAACAGGAGGCAGATTCTAATGGGTAATTAAAGAGCTACGTGGACAAGAGTGAATATTTAAACTGTGTGTGTGAGAGGAGAGAGTGCGACTGAAGGGCAAACTCAGAACTCCCCAAGGTGCATGCAAAGTATTGTCACACTCAAGCTGGGAAATGCACTGTATTCTAACTATCAGAGAAGAGTTTGGGTTAAATAAATTTATGAGTTTTTGACTTATATAACAGAGGTGACTTGCATTTTTACATAATGTAATACCTGAATTATTTCATAGTCAGTATGTGCAGGATGAACAGGAATTAGAGCAACAAACCTGCATGTTGTGACTATCCTTACAGACTAAACAAGACGGGGCGCAGTCCTCTTAACTGTTCAAGCAAAAGGTGTTAGCTTAAGCAACTACAGCTAAATCTTGTGTTTTTTTTTTATGTGATTTCTCTCTACACACAATAAGATGAAGACAGTTTGGTTTGAACAGTCTTTGAGCTTTGCCTTGACATCATCGCAAAGAGGTTCTCGTCCATGAGCAGCTGATCGGTGGAAATGGCTTCTGAGGTAGCCAGAGTTCCTTGCTACATATCTCTTGTGAGTGTTCTCCAGACCTCACAAAAAGAAGCTGGGCTACAGGGAGAGCACCTCTAACTTTTATCTTTTTGCAGCCAAAAGCAAAACAGTGTGTTATCTTCCAACTCGAGCTGCTCGTGCGCAGCCATTTTTTTTGTAGGAGCGGAGACGGGTGGTTGCTTGTCAGTGAGGTGCTGGCTGAAGCCTCCAGAGTGTTTCACCGTCACATAGTTCAACTGTGGGTCAAGGAGAGGCACGCTGCCATCATACTTCCAGAAGACACGTCAGAGGGACCAGACCTCTCTTCTTCCCGCTGCTCAGCCGAAGGAAGCCGTCAGTCTCCTCGTTTTTCCCCACGCAGATCTGCAGCGGGGGAGTCAAAGGGTGAGGAAAAGGAGTGACTTTCAGTAAATGTGAGAGAGATTTGGGCTGCGATCTGTCACATGTTGTCCTCTGTGATAATTTCTGAAATAATTTGCATATGATTAAAAAAACTGCCTCAGTGTGTGTACACAAGATTAAAAAAGGGGTGCATTTTATAATAATCACCTGATTCTCTTTCACAGTCATCTGACTTTTGTCTCGGTTGCCGTGGAAACCTGCGGTGACCTTCCACACCCGCTCACCGGGGCGAACCCGCTGCACAAAGTTGGCTGGGAAATATCCCACCTTGTCTCTGATTTTTCCCTGGTAAACACACACACACACACATGCACAAATAAATGCAAGTGAACACAGATATTTTCAGTCAGTTGTTGTAAACAGAATCTTAAAAAACTAACTCAGCATTTGCAGTAAGAGAAGCAGGTTTGAGTTCCTGCTGCCTGTATCATTTACATTCAACCTCCTGATGTGGTTTGGAGCATTTAAAATTCAAACTGAACGTCTTTAAGGCACAAATATTCAAAGTATCGTTGCTGTGCCAGTAGATCCCGCAGGTGTCCGTTACGCAGGAGTGTCTGCTTCTGCAGGTAAAGTTTAAAATATTCATCCTCTTCATTACAAACTGAATCCTCTGTCCTCCTCTTCCTCTTTATGCCAACCTGCTGTCTGACAGCCAAACAACATACGTCACTGTAAGGGCCTATTCAAAGGCAATCTGGGCATTTATGGGGATTTTATTCACAAAGGCTCTGCCTTAGTAGAAAGATGACAAATAATGCTTTTGAATTATTTAGTGGATCAAATGTCTGCAATACAAGAGGCTACCTTCCACCAGTCTTCATTGGAATCATCTATGACTTGAATTCTGTCGGCAGGCCTGCAAAACACAAAGATCGTTAAAAGAAAGTCATGATTTGGTTATTCATCAGCTTCAACTGCAATACAGAGGCACACTGACGACTGTGTACATATGAAAGATCATGTGAGTACGAGGTCTGAGCTACGTGATGCTGCACGATAAGTGTCAGAGAAGCCATTTTTGTCTAATGAGAAAGCTCTGCTCTCTCACTGTCATACTGTACTGAACTGCCACATTAGTTGTGGCTGTTGTACCACACTCAGCAGCTAGTTGTACCTGCTGACATACGAAAACTACTTTTCTGACACGCACTCAGTGCAGCTGTTTGTCCTTCCCATCCTCCCAGCATGATCCCCACCCGCCTTCCCGTTTGAACCCCACCAACGATGATCCTGCTGAGGTGGCAGATGGTGTAAGAGTGTCCTTTCTCACCTGGCTCCTCTAATTCACACAAAAAAACGGAAAATAATGCACACGCACAAAAATAAGAGAAGTTTGACTAACTGTAGCTCCAAGTCGTTCTTCTCCTGAGGCAGAAACTTGTAGAGGGCGACGTAGGTGTGAATGGAGTGGACCTCTACTCGCTTGGGAGTCTGGGGGGAAAAATTGACTAAACTTGAGAAAAACTAAACTATTAAGGATTGAGAGAGGATGTTTAGTCCTATAAAAACAAGCTGAAATGCCGACTACACACCTTCAGGCTGACCCTGTCTTCTGAATCGGCCTTCTCGCTTTCAGGAGGGGTGAGCACTGCAGAGACAGACACGAAAACACAAATACACAAGGTAAGAGAAAAGACATGACAAGAAATGAGCAAAGGTCACACAAGAAAGAGAAAGACCATAGAGTGAAGGAGAAAAAGATTTAAAAAAGAGCTCAAATCATTTTGTGTTTAACAGAAGCAAAGCAGAAGTGAAGGTCATTTACAGTAAAGTGGTGGCAGAGCAAACAGAGATGATCCTTTCTCCAGGGACTAAAGCGCGAGAGGGAAAAATACTGCACACACACACGTGCATGCACGCACACACCTTTAACAGAAGCTACTCACACTGATAAGGACACAACAAGCATTATGTTAATGGATAAAACAGCTAAAACCAGAGAAACATTTTCTGTGAATATGCAGATCTGAAACCTGAACAACAGCTGAAATTCATTAAAGCCAAAACAAATGTTTAAAAGTTAAACAATTACGGTACATCAAGATCTAAAAAAAAAAAGCACTAAAAGCTATAAAATTGCAGACCAATCGCTAAAAGCTAAATTTTTAAAACATTAGCTAACATCTAAAATTAGCAGTAGCTAAAAGCAACAATTTTTCAGAATAGCCAAAACCTTAAATGAACGAAACAGTAGCTAAAATATTAAACTAGCAGAACAGTAGCTAAAAACCAAATTGTAGCTATAAGCTAAAGCTAGCAGATCAGTTTCTAAACAATAAATGGTAAATAGACTGTACTTAAATAGCAGCTTTCTATCTTATGAAGACACTCAAAGCACTTTACAACACAATCTGTGCCTCATTTACACATTCATACAGCACTCAGATATTTACAAAGATTAATCAGTGCTTTATCACATTAATACACCAATGGGACACACATCGGAGGCAATGAGGGGTTCAGTTTCTTGCCCAAGGGCACTTCAGCATGTGACTGCTGGTGGAATCGAACCCCCAACGCTTACATTGGAGGACGACTGCTCTAAGCACTCAGCCACAGCCGCCCCTGATGAGCAGAACCGTGGCTAAAAGCTAAAACATGCATGATAGTAGATAAACGCTAAGATCAGCAAAACAGTAGCTAAAAGCTAAAGTTAAGAAAATAGTAGCTAAATGCTAAAATGACCAAAATGGTACATAGAACCTAAAGACAGCAGATCAAGTTTGCAAAAGATAAATGAGCAGAACAGTGGCTAAAAGTAAAAACAAGCAGAACAGTGGCTAAACACTAAGATTAACAAAACAGTAGCTAAAAAGCTAAAATCAGGAAAATAGTAACTAAAGGCTACTTTACCATGTGGGACTATTTGTTTAGCAGTTTCAAAGTGATGTCACACTGGAGCTACCCATGAGCGGGCAAAAAAAAAAAAGATTTTCATTTTCATTTACTAAATGTAAATACATCTAAATTATTGTTTTAGCGATTAAAAAAAAAAAAAAAAAGTACAGTACTTACTTCCTGGAATCTGATCCTCTTCTGTGATAGGCTGGTTTTCTAACTTGTCTTGCACTTTTTCTGCCTTGAATAAAAATGGCAAAGTCAATGAGATTTCTTATGTCAGCTTGAATTAATGTGCATGGCTGGGGTTGGCAGTGTATTCTACACCTCATGACAGGGGGACTCGGAGATACTTCCAAAGCTGGAGCGACTCATCTGAGCCAGTGACGTCCCGTAGCGCAGCGCTTCATACACGGGGTCAACAATGACACTTTCTGTCTCTGCAGACGAACAAAATAATTGAAAATGTGTCATTTTAAAGCTGAAGTACAGCGAGGGCATCATGACCCGAGAGCTTCTGATGCACTCACCCTGAGCTGCAGGAGCTTCCCTCACTGCACCCAGCGGATCAATGGTCAGCAGAGGAGAGCTGAAGTTCTTCTTAAAAGCTCCCGCCTGACATATCGGATGAGACGCAGGAAGAAAATGTGAGTTACTTGAGATGGCAAAAAGACAAAAGTAGTTACCGTACGAGTAACACAGTACCTCTGTGACTGTGTTCAGGAACAGTGGGTCTATATGAAACCTGGATAATTTAAAACGTTTCAAGATCCTAGAGAGCAAAAGGCACTGTACGTGCAGAGGGAAGCTCCTATAGTATTTAAATTTAAATGGAATTATCATGCTGCTTTGAACACCAAGGATTAAGCATTTGTCCGATTAACTAATTATTATGCTTCAATGAAGTTGTTTAATTAATTTGTTCAGAACCACTTTGCATCAGGTCAGTCTGTTTCATGGGCACGTCTTTCACAACACAAGCTGAGAAAAAACAAGAGCATTTCTTTTCATTTTAACATGATTGGAAATGGTATTTAATAGGTGCAAAAGTCACAAACATTTGATAAATCCTTGAAGCAGTGACTTCATGTCTATATGCTTGTAATTTTACATGTAGGCTAATTTTTAGAAATCTCGTCTAATATTTTGGCAATTTTCTCTGAATTAAAATACAGTGGGAGAAAAACAAAGCAAGTCAAATAATAATAGAAATAAAAGAAATAACATAAAGGCTGTTTTTTATGAAATTTTACACCTAATGAGAGAATGTACTAGCGACGCTGTAAGGTAGACACGAAAATTTACGAGTTCGGCCTGACCCAAAACAATGTTGATATCTGAATCTGGACCTGGCCTTGGAAGGCAGACTGTCTCAGCTCCTCCTTGGATGTTATGGAAACAAAGACACTCTGTCCCCCTCCCGTCCCCAAGGTCGTGGACCTGTGGCAGAGCTCAACTGAACTGGCTGATAAACAAACATCTCTTTTCAGGCTGGGGAAGTGGGCACTCTGGACTGTGCTGTGCTACAACCTTCCCTCAAACGCTATGCCTCCACTGGCATATGTATTCCATACTGCATGGCCAAAAAAAGAAAAAAGTCGTCACCAAAAATAAAGGTCACACACTAATATTTTGTTGGACCGCCTTTAGCTTTGATTACATCATGCATTCACTGTGGCATTGTTTCGATAAGCTTCTGCAATGTCACAAGATCTATTTCCATCCAATGTTGCATTAATTTTTTTACCAAGATCTTCATTGATGATTAGACACTAGGCATGATGGGTGCAACACTTCACCTGCCTCTCTTCTTATCCTGATGCACCCATCACTCTGGAACAGGGTAAAACTGGACTCATCAAACTACATGACCTTCTTCCATTGCTCCAGAGTCCAATCTTCATGCTCCCTAACAAACTGAAGCATTTTTAAAATTTGGTTAGCTTCACTGATTAGTGATTTTCTTAAGGCTACACAGCTGTTCAGTCCCAATCCCTTCACATTGTGCATGTGGAAATGCTCTCACTTTCACTATTAAACTATTAAACCCTGAGTGCTACTGACGTTTTTCTTCCATTTGATTTCACCAAAAGTTTAAGTGATCACAATCATTCAGGATTTTATTTATTTTATTTTATTTTTTACCACATTTCTTCCTCGGAGATGATGGGTCTCCACTATCCTTCCAGTTTTTAATAATGTGTTGGACAGTTCTTAACCCAATTTTAGTAGTTTCTGCAATCTCCTTACATGTTTTCTCTGCTTGATGCCAATGATTTGACCCTTCTCAAACAGACAGACATCTTTTGCACGACCACACGATGTGTCTGTCAACATGGTTGTTTAAGAAATATGAAGCAACTCATTGCACCAGTTGGATTTAAATAACTTGTTGCCAGCTGAAAGATAATCGTCCATGCAGTAATTATCCAATAGGAGACTTGTACCCATTTGCTTAGTTAAATCCAGGTGGAGTCTTATTTTTTGGCCAGGCAGTGTATGTCTCATTTCTGATCTCCCCTTTCCTCATGTTGTCACTTATCTAAAAAGGTGGTGCCGCTCAAGTGGCTGCAGCCTAGTATCCCCATGTATGTCTTTCTTTTGTTAATGCACTTTGCTACCAGTTCCTGTTTTAAATGTACTATACAAATACAATTGACTTGACTAATAAGATTGGACCTAAAAAAACTGCAATATTTCCAGCTCAATCACCCAAAAAATATAAGGTCAGTAAACATAGACATTATTGCACTATTAATGTACTGGATCATATTTGTTAGAGACCCACACCTGCTCCAATTTCTTTCTTCCTGGCAACAAAAGATGATAATAGCTGCTGACAATTTTTCTTCAGCGCTCTTCGCTATGAGGACCGTAGGAGGAAGAAAAACACTTGAGATGAGTGAGAAAGCTCCTGTGATGCATAAATCCCATTTTAACCTTTTGAAGCCAAACATTAACCTGGCAACAACGAGTCCATCTCTAATCACCTGATATTTCCAAGCAAACCATTTAAGAGCCTAAATAAATCCCTTTTAAGTCCACCATGGCATAGAAAAATTACATGACCCAATTTATTCTATTACTGAATTAATGCACTTATGCTGTGTTGCAGTTTTCCACTAGTTTTAACAATTTACCAGGTAAAATGATTCTAAATACAGACATATGGTTAATAAAGAAGAACTGACATGTTTTTATGTCTGCCTTCAAAAACATTTATCCACAAAGAGCCACAATGAAGATCAACCAGTGCAGAAATGGTTCAGTATGACTTTGATATCTTTTTTTAGCAATAGAAATATGTTGAGCTACAGTGAATGACAGAGACAAAATACTTGTTTTTAAGGCTGTTGTGAATGTGCTATATTCTGCAAATAAAGTTTCTAATAATAGAAACTCAGCTTTATTTATCCAGCATTGTCTCGTCTTGTCAGTTAAAACATAAAAGATGCTATATAAATAAAGCTAAGTGGCACATGCTGACAAATAAAATGTTGCTTTTTAATACTGAAACGCGCCTTAATGAGAAACCAAGTCTGTTGGACCCTTATATTTTCAATCTTGGGGACATGCAATTCATTCTCTGAGGTTTGAGATGCTCATTTTCAAAGCCTCAAAATAAAAAACATTACAAGTAAATGAACTGTACTTACATAGCACCTTTCTATCTTATGAAGACACTCAAGGTGCTTTACAACACAATCTGTGCCCTCATTTACCCATTCATACAGCACTCTACTATATCTGTACAAAAAATAATCAGTGCTTTATCACATTCATACACCGATGGGACACACATCGGAGGCAATGAAGGTTCAGTGTTTGGCTCAAGGACACTTTGGCATATGACTGCTGGTGGAATCAACCCCCCAACTCTTGCATTTTTAGTGATATACCTAGCATCCTACACATTGGAGGACGACTGCTCGAACTACTCAGCTACAGCCGCCCCATGATGGAAAAATAAAAGTTCTGGATTGTCAAGGACATGCTGTTTTATTCAGAATGGCTTGGGTCCCGTTTTTCTGTCCATGCAAATGTTATAAATGAGGCCCCTGATGCTTGTTTTTCTGAATAATGCATTCATCGTCCTTGTTTTAATGTTTTTATCACAAAGTGCTGCACTGGAATCACCATTTTCAGACCCATTTAAGAACAAATTTAACAAACTCAGTCCTGAGGTGAAATAGATCATTCCTCACTGGTTTTCTTTCACACCAAGAATCAGAACATCATGTATGACAACATATTAAGCAGGCTGACTGGATTTCTAAAACTATAATGCAACAAAAACTCATACAGAGCAAGGATGAATGTGTTTGCATGTGTGAACCTTTGCAGCACTGGCAATTACTTTGTGCAGTGCTCAGCAGACCCTGTTCTCATATAATATGTCTTTAGGTTTAATTAGCATAGATTACAAATAGTTGTCAGGAGTCCAACGTCATTTAAACCTTGATTCTGGAGATTTTTTTTTTTTTTTTTGTGGAAACAAGCCAAGGGAATGGAAGCCATTAATATTTTTTAATGCTTTTAGTTATACAGGTAGCCCCTGGTCTACGGCGTCATCGGTTTAAGGCGTTTCGCGTTTACGGCGCCGCCCCCAGTGACGTCATCGCGTTGTAAGTTGCCTTTTTTATGCAGCATTTTATATTTTTTTCGTTTTTTTTTTTTTTAGGGTATTTTGTTAGCCAACTGCTTGTAAACACATTAAAA
>JARVGV010000527.1:18196795-18210897 GCA_031762435.1 Hypsolebias longignatus
CCCCCCCCCCCCCCCCCCCCCCGCCACACAAGCGGCTTTAGTTAATAACCTAAATGTTATGGATAGTATTTTAAAGAAGGTGGTTGAGATTATTTTTTAACAGGATATTTTTCTCGTTTTTAGGTCAGTTTGACTCCAGCAACCCTCCGAGTTACGGTAATACTGTTCAGACTAAGTTTAGCTACTCATTTTTTTACGCGTTAAAAACTATTTTAGTTTTATTTCTCAGAACTTTGAAATGGCTCAAGTTTCATCTTAAATGTCTGAAATTGAAACAAAAATAATTTGTTCTTCATATTGCAAATTCAATTTTAGTAATGAAATAAAATAACATTTTGACATAAAGATAATTTGACACTTTCGGTTCTGCGAACCGTAAAATCTGCTTTTTAAAAGCATTTTTTTCCCAAAACGCAACTGAATAAACACCTAAGTATGTTTAAGATTTATTTATTTATTTTTGTTTTTAGATGAAGGATCTGTGGGCGGTGCCACTGGGCAGCTGGTTGTCACGGCGACCCATTCGTTCACAGGGCAGCAGGCCGGTGACCTGAGCTTTGAACCGGGTGACCGGATCACGGTCATCACCAAGACAGAGTCCCAATACGACTGGTGGGAGGGACGAACAGCGGACGGGCGGTTGGGAATCTTTCCTGCTAACTTTGTCACGTTCTAATGTCGCCCTCTGGTGGTTGGATTGAAACTGCATAATATGAAATCTTTAAAAAAAAAGTCAAAGGAACAAAAACTGGAGTTTTAAAAAATTTACCTGCAGCCATCCAGATAGTTGTATAGCTCCGTTATGTAAAATCTTTTGTACGAGAACAAATTTTTACAAATTTTTTACCCTCTCATAAATATTTTTAGGTTTTGAACATCTGACATAAAACGCCAAGGTTGATTGTTGCAGCACGGGGGGTTTATTAGCTTTTGGTGGAAATGTTCTAATCCTGGGTTTTAATCTAAATTGTATCTGGACAATAATATTGAAAAGTTGTACTTTGAACTATAGACTTTGTAAAACTTTGACAAGTATTAAGAACTCTTGAACGGCAGAACTGTAAAACTACGCAAATCTATAGGTCATTACTTTTTATCAGTTTACACTTTTCCATGGTTTGATTTTTTTTTTTTTTTTTTTAATGTGAGGTTCTGATGTTTTTCAGTGCACTTTCCCATTTTTTTTTTTTTTATTTTATTTTTTTTTTTGTGGGAGGAATTAATCTGACACAAACTTGCACATTTAGCTTTGAAGTATGTTAAATATTTAAACTTACAAGTGTTTTGAAGGGTATGATGATGGTAGGCACCTGGTTACTGTTCTCTTAAAACTACTACTCACAGGGCTCAGTGATTTTATGCAAGTCATGCATGTATTTGAGTATTTAAGTGAAACGTTTCTCTTTCCATTGTTGGTTCATGTGAACGATTTTGTTACAGTTTGTAATTTTTTTTTTTAAAGTCTCCTGCAGTCAAAAAGCAGGACTTGTTTTTATAGAATTTCTTCTGTGTAATTAGGATGGCAGCAGGGCAGGTCATATTTTTAATTGTTTCTGTATGTGGTGTGTGGTTCTTAATAAATCAGATTATTATTTTTTTGCTTCATTTTTTCAATTTGAGTCATCAGAAATTATTTGAACTTGTTCTGTTTAGCCCAGGGGTCTGCAACCTTTACGATCAAGAGCCATTTCTGACCCTTTGTTCACTAAATTAAACGTGTCCGGAGCCACAACGATGGTATATTTCTCTTTTGCACACACAAAAAAAAAATGAAGCCAAACCATAGATGTTAACATCATTGTACTTTTGTGTGTGTGTGTGTGTGTGTTTTGTGCGATATCGGGGCTGTACACTTTTACAGCCCAGTTGACAAGTTATTCAGTGGTAGGTGGAGTTTGCAGCCGTCATATATTAAAAACCTTATTGTACAAGTAAGTTTTAACTAATTTTAAAATAAGAAAATGAAGAGGCCTGTCTAATATTTAGAGGAAGTGCATTCCACAAATGAGGAGCCCTGACAATAAAAGCCCTACCTCCTGTCACCAGTCGAGCTCGACATGGAAAGTAGGGACATAGGGGGTAAAAAGCTCTGATACAATGGCACAAGGCCATTCGGGGGTTTACAAACAAAATTTTGATGTCCATTGTAAAAACCACAGGGAGCCAATGCAATGAGAACGGGAGTGATGTGCTGATATTATGGGATCTTGAGAACTCTAATTGCAGTGTTTTGTACTAGTTGACGATAAAGGGAACTTTAGGATAGACCAGAAAATAAAGAATTACAATAATCAAGATGGCAGGAGCCAGGGGCATGAATAAGAAGTTTCTGCATCGGTTAGAGATAAATGCTTTGATTTTGGCAATATTCCTAATTTGAAAAATAAATAACACTATGATGTTCTTAAAATGTTTAGAAAAATCAGAATCAAAGGTTGCCTACAAATTTTTGGCTTCATGAGTGCCGCTAAAACCAAGAACAGAAAGGGACTGAACCACTTAAATCCCTTTTGACCTTGGGTCCAAACACCATCACCTCAGTTTTTATCATTGAGTGAAATATAATTGTCAGACATTCAGGTTTTGATGCCTGCAAGACAGAGGGTAAGTTTGAGAGTAGATGTCTGATGAGTTGACAGTCAAATAAATCTGGGAATCATCTGCATGGAAACGAAGAGACATTGAATATGAATAACCTGACCAAGAAGTAGCAAGTAAATGGAAAAATAATGGCCCGAGAATAGACCCTTGGGGAACACCACAGGTGAGAGAAGCTGAACTGGATTAATTATTACCAGAAATTACAGAAAAAGTTCTGTCGTGAAGATGAGATCAGCTGAATGCCTTGCTCAGATCCACTTTGACCACCTGTAAACCAAAACAAATGTAGACGCCAAGGTCCAAATGTGCCGACATCAATGAATTGGCTGAAGATGAATTCCAGGCTCTAACAGCCGATCTTTAGTGGTTTCATGTCCGTTCATCTTATTCCTGTTCTACTTCTGGATTTGCAGGATATAGCGGTGATGCAACTTTTCTCTATAGCTATAACTTTTCCGCTGAACTGCCTTGGTTTCCCCAATATGAGAAGTGGATGATCACTATGCCTGTATTTGTGCTTATTGCAAGAAAGAATGAAAAAACTTGACCACTCAGAATAAGACTCATGCAAAAAGTGCCTGTTTACAGTAAAATCAGGAATCAAGAAGAACTTTGCTGCAAGTTTCAAATAAGTGGACAAAATCTATTTTGTTAAGAGTCCAGCAGGAAAAAAAAACTTTAAGATGTGACACTGTTGTGATAAAATACTAGATGTATTCAATATATTTGATAAAAGAGCTGAGTTTAATGGTGAGAAGACACAAGTTTTCCCACAGACATTCGCAACTAATTTGTCTTTAATTCCCTATACCTGTACATATATTTTTTATTTCAGTGATTTGTGCTGCACAACCTGATATTGAATAAACAAGAGCTTAAGACTTTCAGTTTTTATTTTAATAAACGTTCATGTGACAGGTCAAGCAACATAAAAAAGGCTATACCAGGGCAGTTCAAATCATGGTCCATGGGCAATTTCCAGCCCGCTGGTGACTTCAATCAGGTCCACTTCATAAATTTTTATTTTTATCATGGTGTTGGGGGGTTCTGGGTTCTATTGCATTTATGATTTGATGCAATAAATAAACAAATTGAAAAGGTAACAGATGGTTGTAAACTGTGGTTTATTTACATAGTGATTTTAACGGTTGGATGTCCGGCCCCTGAGCTGCTGGCTTTCAGAAACTGTGGCTTCTGAGCAGTTTTGCTAAATAGCCCTGTCTTATCCTGTCAAATGCAGATTTTATTTTTTAAATTTTCAAAGGACATGAAGTAACTTCCTTTCGAACATTAACCAGTCTTTCTGTGTGTCTCCAGTCCTCTCCAACCCCAGCCAGCTGAGGCAGATAGCCGCTCAATCTGAGTCTGGTTCTGGTTCTACTGAACGTTTCTTCCTTTTAAAAGGGAGTCATTCCTTTCCACTGTCGCCACTGCTGCTTAAGGTGCGAGACCGCAACAAAGAGGAGCTTCAGTGCAATCTACTGGCTTCCTTAAATAACTTTTACTAACTGCTCTTTTATTTTATTTTGTATGGAACTCTTTTTGTACAGCCCCCTGTCACGAACTGTGCTATATAAATATACTGAATGAAAAAAGGTGAAATGTGCTCATGTTTTAAATCAAAAATATAAAATGTTCTATGCAAACAGAGTTTCTGTTTCCCGTATGGATAAACGTAAACTGTTTTGAACTTTGGAAGCGTTGCAGTTAGAGGAACAGTGCGTTGGGTTTTAGTGCGTCTTCTTTCTCTGGAAGGAGTTTGTCTTTGTTGCTGGCCTGGCTGCTCGCTGACGACCTGAGAACGCACACAGAACTCACAATCAATTAAAAATAAAAACCCAACTCTGTCCAGTTAAATCCATTATTCTGGCCCTGGGACAAGAACCAGGTCAACAAAACGCTGTTCTCTCACCGTGACCTCCAGAGGTCATCAATGCTGCCTGGGTGGGACCCAGACTTTCTGCTGCAGTCCTCTAACGAGTCTGGAAGTGGGGCGCTGCTGGTTTCTGGTAGCAACAGGCACAAACCACAGCCTACAATGGGTGCACTGGTGTACACTACCATGGCAGCCAAAGAGATCGCCCCGTCTGGACTGGAGGGAAGGAAGGTTGTAGCCAGAGAGCCGACCCGGAAAGCGAGGCTGACCAGTGATACGCAGCGCTGTCTGGGTTGGAATTACCCGTTATTGTCAATCCGAACCTGTTGATGTGCGGAAACATGTTGTGTGTGTTATACCTGACCACCGTGGGAAACAGCTCAATGCTGTACAGAACAGAGATGAAGTAGGCGGCCTGGACGCAGAGTTTTCCCAGTAGAGCTAGACTCATCACCAGAATCGGTTCACCTGCAGGCACAGACATCCTATGAAGGCAGCTCACAGCTAACAGAAATGGAAATACTTCCAGGAGCCCGCTGCGCACAGTTATATAGGGACAACAGGAAAGCTAAACCGCAAGCGGCCCCGCTCAGGAACAGAGACAGCATGCTGATCAGACGACGTCCGAGCCGGACCAAAGGAACGAGCAGGCAGGGAACCTCTGAGAGGCCCGAGAAGAACTGGGCGGTGCAGACTCCGACTCCAAACGACCCGATGTTCAGACAAATCCCATAGTATGTTGACGATATTCCAATACTGCAGGGTGAAAAAGCACAGCTTTAATGTGGAACACCACAGGGTTGGAACTAGGCCTCCTGTCGCAATAAACAATAAATCAGTTAATCGCATGATGAATGAAAATTATCAACCTCATTTTCATTTATCGGCTTTATCGTTTCTTCATGTCTCTCTCTTTCTACTGAAGACACGGCAGCTAAACTGAGAAGCTAAGCTACGAGCTAAGCTAACAGGCCAACCTCGTGAAAAAAAACCTCTGTCTTGTTGAAGCTCCAAAATTCACAGTTGAAACCTATGCCTTTGTCTAAAAAGTTTTTTCCCTGCAAAAAGAAGCTGGGGACTTGTTTATTGTTTAATTAAAAGCTTTGTGTGACAAATGCTATGCTAAAGAGCTCAAACCACACCGAGCGTCCGCCATTTTGAGAACCAAAAAACAGGAAGGAGAGACAACCCATATCACGTCAAGGGGCCTCCCTCCCATTTTTCTTAAAGAGACACACTGCTCACTCCCTCACTATCCATCCTTTGGTTCAAACAGTCTTATAATGCCATACGGTGGTCAAAAAAGGTACTGCATACAAAAATTAACTAGCATTTCTTCTTAAATTTGGCAATAATTACCAATTACTGTCAAATTTCAAACAATATTATCGTTTATTGCAATAACTTATGAGACAATTAATCACCAAACAAAACTTGTTATCATGACAGGCCTATCGGTGAGTTATTTTGATGGCCGATCAAATGGCCGATGTCCGATATTTAACTTCATCACTAATATTGGCTGATACCAATACCATGCTGATAATATTGTGCATCCCTAGTTGGTAGCATTGAATACATGTTTGAACTGTTACAGTGTGAATTGAAAACGTTGCTCAGACCACTATGAAGGTGGTCTGGACTCTTTTTCTGCAAACATTTGGTAGTCTGGACACGGTCCATCCTGATGCTAGATGTATGACGTCCCATTAAACTCACATGACCCTATCAAAACAGAAGACTATTACCTGGATATCTCAGGGTGAATAAAAATATGCTGCCCACTGATAAAAGATAATTAAACAGGATTATTTGGGATCATTTCTAAAATGTTTTTGTTTGCTTTGTTTTTGGCACAAAAATAATTAATGAACTGTTTATCAGAATCTGTCATAAAAAGGTCAGTTTGTCTGGATTTTTTAATCTGAGTGGATTATCAAGACACTATGTCTGTATTGTCTGTTCTGATTGTTTTTGGACCCACTGTGGTAAACGCAAAGCAACAGTTTGAGCAATGCTGTGTCACATTTTTATGTTGTACATTCATAAAACGGCTGACGGCTGTTGGCGCACTGTTTTTATAGAATGGAATCTTTTTTATATTCACTTTTATTTTGAAATGCTTTCATCAAAAAAGTTTTATTTTGTTTGTTATGCACTTTAAACCTGTATTTTGTGTTTATTTATTTTTTTAAGTCTGTATATATTTTATTTTTTGGCATAATGTAAACCAAAATTATACCATTATGTTACACATAAAAGTTACACATAAAATTAACTAAAATATTAGTGATTTAGATTTTGGGAAGAAAATTAGCTGATTAGTTGACTTGATTAATTGAAGATATAAGTGATAAGTTAATGAAACAATAGATGTTAATGACAGCCCTTAACATGAAATAGTTAAAACAAAGGTAAATTATGGTTATCTGATATTTTATTGAGTAGTTGAGATAAAAATGAATTTGTCAGTTAATGCATTTAATTTGGAAAATGTTGGCACAAGGTGCCATTCAGGGAGGGGATATGATAGACAACTTAAGTGGAAATGTAATACGCCAAGGTGGTTTTCAACTTGTGGGCCGTGACTGGAAATTTAGTCAGCCTGTTTTCACTGGGTCGTGGGCATTTGTGTAAAAAATAAAAATAAAAACATCAAAAGAGAATTTTTGCTGTTGTTGTTTTTCTTAGAAAAAAGACATTGACGTTCTGATAGTTTTGTCAGCCTTATGGTTGTGTTATTTAATCACTTTAATAAGACATTAATTCAAAGGAGAAGGTCACTGGTTCAAATCCCTTCCAGGGACCGTTCTTGGATGAGTTTGCATGTTCTCTCCGTGCATGTATGCGTGTTCTCTGGATACTCCGGTTTCTTCCCACAGACCAAAAACATGCATGTTAGGCTGATTGGTAACTCCAACTTGCCTCTAGATGTGAGTGAGAGAGTGAATGGTTGTTTGTCTCTATGTGTCCCTGTGATGGACTGGAGACGTGTCCTGGGTGTCCTCCACCTCTCGCACAGTGATAGCTGGATATGGGCACCAGTGAACCCCGCAACCCAAAAAGGAAGAAGCGGGTAAAAGATAATTAATGGATGGATGAATTCAAAGGGGTCTTCAGCAGAAGTTACATATATTGAGTCCTTTGGTTTGGCTTTTTAATGTTTGTGGATGAAAAAAAAAGCAGATGGAGTTGGTAAAGTGATTAGTTTTGCTTCTATTCAGTGTAAAACTGAATAGATAATAACACTCATCAATCTGATGTAGCATTTTATTTGTGTGTGTGTGTTGGCATGTGATATTCTGTTCTAGCATGTGGTTCCAACTGGGGTGATCGTGGATCCTGAAGCCAGACTAGCATGGAAACCACTGGTTTAGGTAAGTTTGAACCATTCGCTGACCTCCATTAAGTCCTAACTTCCAGCTCGTGCTTATGAAAGTCCGGAAAACATCTGAATGTGGAATAACCATGAATTATGCCATTATTTCTCATTGTTCTGATTTGCATGCACGTGAAAGACAGCAGACACACCTTTTGGTGTAATCTGTAACTTTGAGGTTAGACAAGGTAGGAGAATTACAGGAGCTTAGTTACATAAGACCCCGGACACCACAGAATTAGCTTCAAGAGGAGAGAGAGAGGTGCTTAGTCACTAAAATTCACTTTACCAACACCCATTACAACCAGTAAAGCACAGGTGAATAATTAATTTAATGATAACACACGCTTTATAACCCTTCCTCTTTTTAAACGACTGATTATTGATGAGTGAAAAGCTGATATTGACTCAGGTGTGGTGTTACCTTTGATTCGGGTTGGCTGGTGCCCTGCCTGCTAAGGTCCCGGTTCTGAGGCTCGCTCTCCTTTTCGCTGATTTCCGTCATCTTGAATCAAGAAAACCCGCCTTCAGCTGCAAACCTGAAGTCCACGGCGACAAAGGAGCAAGGGAACTCATGCAGAGGTCTGAACACCGCCACAGTGTCGCGTGCAGAGATTAGACTCAGACCGCCGACGCATAATTTATGAGCAGCGTCTGTTTAAGGGTTTAGTTTTCGAAAAATGAGCGTCTTCCTCTCGGGGTTGAAGCTCCGAGATGTTAGAAATGGGACCAATTGAAAAGTATATATCCCGCTGCTCTCTGTCAGCCGCCTCGCGCACACTGGCGTGCGCTCCTCTTACAACAACTTTGATTTCGCCGTCACAAAGTGTGTGACTCCATCTGATTGGTCCAGAAAAGCGTCAAAACGGGGAAAGCAGAGCTCGCGCTGATTGGCTGAGAGGTGATGACGCAAAGAGCTACAATAAAAATGTATACAGTATTTAATCCTAAAAATCTCATGTCAGAAACAGAACCCTTGTTTCTTGGTCTTTAGAGATGAATTAAAACAATATATTAGAACACTTCAGTACTCAAACAATAGTAAAGCCATTAAAACAACTGATTTGTGTACCCACTTCAACATTGGTGTGCTTAACTTTTTTCTCTTTACATATATACAGTATTTATATGTGTGTATTTGTGTATGTGTACAGTATATGTATATTTATATGTGTGCATGTATGTATATACACTTCACTTTTTTTGTGTTTGCTTTATAACCCCTTGGCATTATTCTCTTGTTCAAATTGTTCTATATTATTGATATTCTCTTTACTGTTCTGTTAACACTTTTATTATTTAAAAAAAAAAAATCCTAATTTTTTTTTTTTTTTAATTCTTACCAAGTGATTTGATTATGTTTTTGGTCTTACTAAAAACCAGTCATAAACTCAGAAGTTAACAAAAATTGTTACCAAAAAAAGTAATTTTAGTTTTACTGATCATATCAGTAAATACTTTCACCTAGAAGGATCAATCCATCAATGTAAAAAACAATGCATAAGCTTTTTTTGTTGATGTCAATTTTTTGGATATTAAACTGCAGCACATTTTCTCAGAAATAATCAAAGGCCTTGGAGGATTGCATATATCCCGCTATTTGTTTTGTATGCGAGATATAATGGCGCCAATAATGTGTTGTGGGTGATTTTCGACTAGTATCACGAGGAATTGTAGCTCAGTATTTGTTAGATTGACTGAGTTGTGGCCATTTTTGATTAGGCTAACTTGAGTTACCATACCATTTTATTTATAGAGCACTTAAAACAGAAACAAGGCCAACCAAAGTGCTGTGCAAACAAATAACAGGCAACACACAGGCAACAAAGTTAGCTGTAGCAGACATCTTGACTTGTCCTGGCTTCACTAATCAGTTGTAGACATGCATCTAATCAATAGTTTCTTAAAGTTCCATTAAGATCCATCCAGTGGTTCACAATATATTTTGCTAACAGAAAAACGGGGCTGAATGCAACAGTTGCGAATACAGTTTTAAGCAAAGCTCTCGTGCAATGTGTAGCACTTAGCATATTTGTGAATCACTCTCAGCTGCAACCACACTAAAATCTGTAAAACTGACTTTTAGCCATTTTGGGTTTCCTAAGGTCAGTTGGCTGCTGCAGCTGTATTGATTTGGATCGCCTCCAAAAATAAACGTATTGTAAGAGCATATCTAATAATTATTCCCTGAAAGCTTCATTAAAATCTTTCCTCTGATACATGTGATATTTTACTAAAAGCCAGAAATGGTTGACCAAACATTAACGCCAAAGCTTTAAACAAAGATTTCGCCCAACCGTGTATTTAAAACTTCACAACACTAATAAACTCTTAAAAACAAAATAATAATAAATAAAAAAACAGCTATTGTCAGTCCCTGCTTGTGCTGAATTCATTAGAAAAAGAGTGAACATGTAGGTTAGACGTTCCAAGCATATGGTCCACAGAGAACACCAGCGCTGGAGCTGCTGGGCGGCTGATTCAGCACAAAGGACAGCTCCCCTCGCCTCCCTGCCTCTGTAAACTGTCTCACTAATTATCAGGCTGCCTGGTTTCATCCAGTCTCCTTTCATTCCTTAACTCTCCCTATCAAGCAACACCAGCGTGTGCACAGAACGCTGCATACTCGGTCACGCCGAGTTAAATATAGAAACAGCACAGAACAAAGCAAAGGCACTAATTATAACTCTCTGTGCAAGAAGGCGTGCGAGTTTGTTTTGATTCCTCAGAAATGTGCAGGTTTTTTTTCTCCTGTTTGGAGAAACTGTTCAGAAGAGGTGTAGACCTGGACACTATGGCAGTTTACCCCCATCGGCGAAACAATATTTTGTTACAGTGATGCAGATAATCAAATAAACTAAGAACAAATGTCTATCAGCTGCACGGTGGTGCAGTTGGTAGAGCTGCTGCCTCTCAGTGAGCAGGTCGCCCAGGTTCAAATCCTGGCCAGGGACCTTTTTGGGTGGAGTTTGACCTCTGTGACCCCAAAAAGGAAGAAGCAGGTAAAGATAATGGATGGATGGACGTATGTCATTATCACAACTCATAATGACTTCAGATGGCTAATTTTAGGTCTGACACTTAGCAGTGAAGGTATGACATTGGTGTCTGGGCTTTAACGCAGCAAATATAACACGCTGTATACGATCTGGATTTGTTTGATACTCATGAGAACCACAAATAAGAGTTTAAATTGGTCAGCATTTGTAATTTGCTGGGCAAGTGACTTCAAAATTTATTTAGACCTTGGCAGTTTTACAGTCTACCGCTTATCCACTGTAAGAGAAAATGATGCATGAAGCCTCTTATGGCTCCAGGGGGAGCTACATTAAGCTGGAAAAGGTTGGCACTGGACCTAGCTTTGAAACAGAACCTGCAAGCATCTTTCATTTAATCTGAAAGAAGTGACTGGGCCCCCTCCCATTCAAAACAGATGTGTCCTCCAGTCTGGTCCGTTTCAACTGTTTGCACAATCTGATTACTATTAATGAGCAGCAGCCTTTCAATTTGCTAATTAGTTAAAATAACAAAGAGACAGGCACTTTATTTCATAAAAGAAGGAAATAAAAGGACGCTGTTCAATCAAGTTTGGAAAAAATCACTCTAAAGAGGAGCTGAATGGAGAACTCATTAAAAGTCACACAAATAGGAGGAGGCTTTACCCAATAAAGCTTTAAACATAAAAAATAAACAAAATGGTCTCTTTACACTTAAAGAAGGCCAAGAAACCAAATTATAAAGTACACAATTGTGTGTACCATACACTGAAGTTGTTCTGTAGCATAAAAATTGATGAGGAAGCACATTCCATAACAATGTACACAATCAATAATATTTCAAATGTAACCTGAAGAAAGGACACATTGATATATAAAATATTGATAAATTAAGAAAACCCCTATTTTGAGATTAAAAGTCCTATCTAATGTCCAGCTAAATATTTATGGGGTTATTTTCTTTTGATAGGGGCCCTGCAGCTGCTGAAAGGCAGTTTGAAGCTCCTCCATAGCCCAAGTAAAGTCCGGTGTCATCTGCATAAAGATGCACTTTAGCTGTAGTCTCATTCATCCCGATGTCATCAATAGAAATGGACTCGGAAGAGGCTGTGTCTTAAAGTGGTGGGAGTTTAAAGGAGAGCAATAAAAACATCAAATCAAGCTTGAATTGTTGTGATTAAACAAACAGATATTTTTCTTTTTTGTCTGTATGGCCAACATCTCTGGGAGTGGGGTTAGCCCAAAATACATTACAAGCTACATACAAAATTTGACTGCCACAATTGACATTGAGTTTTGTGGAGAATGAGCAAAATCTAGCTGGTCACATGGGACAGGACACTCCCCACATGTAGTCTTTTTGGGCAGCACATGGTGCAAATGCCTAAAGGTGCATCAGTTACAAATGTACCGTCAGTGTCAGTGTATGTGTAGTATTGCTGCTTGAAGTATGACAAACTTAAAGTTCAGATCTGTTGAAGTGGGGTTTGTGGATGTTCTGAACAATGAATATCTTACCTGTTATAGATAGCTCAAGGTCATGGTCAAGGTTCTTTATTGTCATTCGCATCACATGTGATACATGTGGTGGAACAATATTGTGTATACAGGGTCCCAGTTACATTCAACAAAAGTATAAGTTGTAAAAGAAAAACAGAAATAAGATCTAAGATATGAAGAAATGTGCTAAGCTAAGAATACACTATAAACACTTAATAGTGCAACAACAGTGATACGCCGGGCAACAGCAGCACGAACATGAGTCTGTGTGAGCAGATGAGTATGAATGAACACAGCAACATGAAATGAATCAGCAGCATGAGATCAGCAGCATGGATAATCATCAGCACATATCAACAAAGTGACATTACAGTGATTTTCTTTCTCTTCTTTTTTTCTCCTTTCCTCTTTTTTTATTCTCCCAATGACTTTAAATCGGATGACTCTTTTCTTTAAATAACTTCATATTAAAAAAACCAAAACTTCATGGCAGTTCTGATTGTAATTTTATTATCGTTTACCCTTTAACTTCACCTAGCCATTAGCCCATCAGTCCAGCCATAATTAATCTCTATTTCTCCAAACTGAAGTGAATCAGGTAAGATATTAACCACCTATCTAATCATAGAACCTCACTTGAAAATATCTGAGCTATTTCTTTAAGAAAGCTACAAATTTTCACAAAGATAATTGGATGTTTGGTCACTGAGGCTTGGTAAACATGATTTTAATGGAATATATATATATATATATAAAGTAGAATGGCTTAGAGGGTCAGAAAAGAGAAGAGAAAATGTATTCTTTGTTTGTCTCATGAGGTGTAAAAAAAAAAAAAAAAAAACCCTAAAGTCACTCAGACCTCCTTAAAGTTTTATTTTATGAGGCTGAAATTGTTCTATTATAAAGCTCTTTTTAAATTTACTCTTAATTTAAACTCTTTCATGCACTGAACACATCCACGCTGAATCTGGGTCAAACATTAAAACCAGGAATCCTGACAGGAGACGCATCTCTCCCATAATACAACCAACGGAAGAAGCTTGCTCGTGTCTGAAGCAACCTTGTTTTTTATTTAACACTTTGAAGATTTTTCACCGTAAGCTGAATCCACATGACCCACTTACTTCTGTCTAAGGCTGTTGTGTGGCAGGTTTGTGTGCTTCTCTGACTCTAAGACAAAAGAAAAGCAGAGTAAGTGTGTACTGACAATATGAAAACTGAGTCTGTATTTATAACATAACTGTAAATCATGAGGTATTTAACTGTAAATCATGAGGTATTTACAAAAAAAGGCACAAATATGACTTTTAGGTGATCAGATAAATATAAATGTGGAAAAAGAAAGAATAAAAAAGAGGATGGAGCATGTTCATATCTTAGATTGCTTTAATACAACCATATTAATTTTAATTTAAAGCATATTTATGAAGATTTTTGTTTTTCTCAAAGAAAAGGAGTTGTTTGTATTTTTTTTTTTTTTTAATATATCAGAAACATTTCTTGACGGTAGAGCTGTTGTCTCAGCAAGAAGGTCGCCTGAACAAACCCCGGTCTGGAGGCCTTTCTGGGTGGAGTTTGCATGTTCTTTCTGTGCATGCATGGGTTTTCGACGGGTACTCCCTTTTCCTCCCACAGACCAAAAACATGCCTGTTAGGCTGATTGGAAACTCTAAATTGTGAATTAGAGAATTAGGCCTGTCACAATAACAAATTTTGCTGGGCGATTAATTGTCTCAGAAATTATTGCAAT
>JARVGV010000527.1:18212687-18224115 GCA_031762435.1 Hypsolebias longignatus
CCAACAGATTCTTAAAGCCATTTAGAGAAGTCAAGGTCGAGAGCTTCAGATCTTTTTGTAAGATATTCCAGGAAGCATTTTCCTCCTGCGTGAGGAGAGATGGGCAAAAAAGTGTTAGAGTTATTAGGTTCTAATATCATGTTAATAATTGTCATCCTTTAAAGTCTTTCTAACTGATCAAATGGGGCTGTTTACTGTACACACCTTTAAACTGTTTACAGGAGTTGCATCTTCTCACGGAGAGATATAGTATGTAGCACTTGTAAACACTTTGAAAATGATGGATTATCACCTGCAATGACTGAGAGAGAGAGAGTGGGAGAGAGCAAGAGAGAGAGAGAGAGAGAGAGAGAGAGAGGAGATATGAGAATAAAAAGGGCTTGGCAGGATGCATGGACAGCTGGCAGGAGAGACACTGGTTTGTGTTTGAAATGCCAGAAAGTGTTGGCGCTGTTGCGTGCTGACTCACACCTGAGGCCTGCAGGGATTATCTGGACTTGTGGACTCCCATTAGCTTGAAATGTGCCCCACATATTGTTGAGCTGCCATCAGAAAAAAAAACAGAAGCTAAATGATCCAAGTAGTCAACCTTCCAAACGCTACTCCTGGATTGATTTAGCACTTAACGAAGAGAAACATCACATTTTACAGCTAAAAATAAATCATCTTTATTTGGCCTTCCTCAAGCCTCAGGTTAAACCAGAGTAACACAAATGTCCCTCAGCTGAGCTTGAAGGACACACTGACAGACAGTGAAACATCTCCTCTGGAAAGACATGTTTGAAAATAAAGCACCAAAAGTGAGTCAGAAAGTCACTTTAGAAAAAAATATGGTTACTTATCTTATAAAAGTCTCACCAGTCGCCAGAGTTTTAAACCAAGATCATGTTATGGTGAAAAGAAACAAACAGCCACGTTGGTCAGAGCTTGCAAAATACTTTTTGTGACTTCATGTACAGTATATTGCTGTTCTGAGAAGTTAATTAAAATCCATCCAGCGGGTTCGAGAGATTTCAATCATTCCACCTCTATTTATACAGGTTAATCCCATTGAGCCTCAGGGACTCATTTACGAGAGAGACCTGAAGAGCTATTTTGCTAACAGACAGACAGCGGTGACTTTAAGGATGCAACGTGTGGAACTCAAGAGTAGGTGATGTTGGCAAAAACTCTTTACTATCACATTCATTTTTTAGCTCAACGTTGTAAAACTGACTGAATTTTAGCTATTTTTAGGTTTGCTCAAGTTGCTTAGCTGTTTTCACTCTAAATTCTGCAAAATGGAGTTAATCAGCTAAAAATAAATAAATTAGAAATTAACCTTTGGTTATTTTAAATGCATTTTACATGACTGATGAATATGATGGTAAAAGAATAGTGCGGTGAATCTTTCACATCAACTGTAAGCAGCGATCACAGTAAATAGATCTGTGTTCATTTTGAGCGGGTCCTGCAGTGATTTCTGACTGTCGCATCATATTTGTGGACGGAGGTGTACCTCCTCTCTTATAGTTTTGCTGATGTTTCACCAGCAATACAGTTTTTACAGCCGCTCACTTCAGTTTGCCTCAGCACAAATCTTTAAACATCTTACAGTCGGGGCTTTTTTCTTCCGAACAGCACTTTATGAAAGACTTGCAAAACCACACAACCAAAAACTGAAAGCATGAGAGGTTAACAAAAAGAAACTTGTAATTGTCAGATGACTTTAGGAAAGTGCGTATTAATAAAAGTGTGATTGTGTGAGGGTTTATGAAGCATTCACACTATTGTGATCCATTTTTCTTCTGTACGTTTTTCAGCATCTTTTTTTGTTTCAGTGTTTTGTGCTATTTCAATAAATCATACATTAAAACTTTCCTTAAGGACAATCCTGATTTAACTTTTGGTATTGGTGCAGCTTTAGCCATCTTTTTCTCATAGAATATGAATTGAGCTCATTTTACATCCTTCAAATTTTTAGATGTGTTCACAACCTTTTAATGCTCCTTTAACATTTTGTTTAGGTTCAGCTTCTTTCAGCTTCCATTTACACATTTTAACTTTTCTCCAGCTACTTTAAGCTCTTTTTTTTTCAGTTGTTTTGTGCTATTTTCAGTTGTTTTTTTATTTTATTTTGCTAACTACAACATTTTTTGTGCTTCTTCTTCTTCTTCTCACTCCTTTCTGCTAATTTCAGTTTATTATAATCCTTTCATCTTATTTATGCAAGTTTCAACTTTTTCTGCTATTTTAGCTACTATTTAGCTGTTTTCATGCCAATTTCAGCCTTTTGGGATAATTCCTTTTTTTTTTTTTTTTGCACTTATTTCAATTTTTGTTTCAGCTTGATTCAGCAAAATGGCATTCTCTCCACTTCATTCTGGTAATTTAAGCTTCTTTCTGCTTTTTAGCTACTTTTCAGCTGGTTTGTGTGTGTGTGTATGTATGTGTGTGTACGTGTGTGTGGAAATTTCAGCTTTTTTCAGATAATTTCCACTTTTTTGTGCACATTTCTTTTTCTTTCAGCCTAATTAAATGGTTTTTTTTCCGCTTTCTTCAGCCAATTTAAGCATGTTCTACCTTCTCAGCTACTTTTTTTTTTTTTTAGCATTTTTAGGTAATTTCAGCTGTTTTCAGATAAATTAAAGTTTTCTATTTTAATTTCTGCTACTTTCAGACTACTTATTTCAATTTGTTGTTCCTTTCAGCTTTTTCTGCTCATTCAGCTACCATTTAGCTCTTTTGATGCTAGTTTTAGCTTTATCAACTAATTCCACATTGTTTCACTCATTTCAGCTCTTTCCACTTCCTTTCTGTAGTTTGAACTTCTTTCTGCCTTTTCAGCTACTTTTCAGCTACTTTTGCTAATTTCAGCATTTTTTTTTTGCTAATTGCCTGATTTTTGTGCTTATTTCTGTTTATTTAAACCTAATTCAGCAAATGTGTTCTTTCTGCTATTTTTTGTTGTTGTTGCTGATTTAGGATTGTTCTTCCATTTCAGCTACATTTCAGCATGTTTTTGGGGGGGCTAATTTCAGCTCTGTTTGTCAGCAATAAGCATTTGTACTGCATTTACGCAGGAAAAGCAATTTATTTATGATTCAGCTGCAGCAGTCTGATAATGATAACAACAAACAAAGTGTTCTGAACTAATTTTCAGCCTTGATCCATTTAGCTGTGAATGTTCTTTTCTCGTCAGAACAATTTAATATTCAGCGATCACAATCTGCATGTCCTTGCTCACAAAGATACAAACAATCGTCTCAGTGACATAAAATTTGAATCACAGTATTTTGGCTCAACCTTCAGGACTAATGAAATGTTTTACTGCAGCTGCTGCGCTCAGCAGGGTTTAGGCTCTCATGCTGTAATAACAGTTTTAAAATGCTGCACTCCACAGCTGAAAATAAACGTCCACTCTGTACTTCTCCATCCTTCCTTTGCCTTTATTCTTCCTTCCTCTCCCCTCTCTCTCCAGAAAGCTGACTGTCTGTGGCTATAAAGCTTAACTAAGTGGTAAATTACTCCCCTCCCTGTCCCTCCCCATGCTTGCTTCTTGCACTGGGAGGTTATTTTCTTGCTCAGCAGCCATGAGCCCCAGCCCTTCCTCATGTGGAGGGAGACGGCAATTTGCAGAACTCATCTCACGCGTTGCATCTGCACCTCCACCTCCTGATAAGTCCAAGTGGTAAAAGGTGCAGAATCACTTTTGACAAAGACTCTACAACATGTTATGTCATGTAGCTGATTTGTGCAGATTGGAGCTGTCAACAGGAAAAGAGAGGTTTTTAGGAAGTAGGTGAGAAATCAAACTGATTCTTCAACTGGGGGTCACATTAAAAGAACTCATTGTAATGTCATGAAAGCTGTCAAAAATATTCAAAAAGGAACAAAATCTGCAATTTATACAGTAGTTCTCACATCAATGATTGCATGTCCCCCCCTGCAGTGTTTGTTTACCTACAAAAACAGTCAGCGACCGAAAACAGGTGATTATGGTGTCATTTGGAATGAATGTCCTGCACAGACTACAACCAACTGGTTCATTGCACAATCAAGCTTCTGTTTGAGAATTTATGTTAATATTTTTTATTATATTATGGCTGAGAACATCTTTCTGTAAAGTGTGCACAAACATTCTTGTCTCGGTCTGAAGGCCAGCTCGCCGACTCGCAGTGAGTGCCTCACTGGTGTTGAGAACATGAGAACATGCCCAAAACATAATCTCCAGCTGGAGGTCGACTAGCGGACAGCCATGGATGCTTCTGACTGCAGCTGCTATAAGGGAACATCTGCTGGACTCCGCTGCTGGATACAAGTCTGCAGTAAACTCTGATTCAGTCACATGATCCATGCATTGTTTAGTCTGTTTTGAACGAGTCCCTGCAGGTAAAACCAGTTAAAAATCTTCATGTGTCCTCACTGTGGTTTATTTGATATGTATTTATCCCACTGCTTCCATTTGGTTTTTGATAGATTCATCCAAATACTTTGTTTATATTGAGTGTGTACCTGCAGAACATATCAATATGTCTGGAAAACTAATTTAACTCTCAAACTGTACCATTTGCAGCAGTTCAAGAAAACCTTGAATTGTGTGAATTCAGTAACGTGATCAATTTTTCTTTTGTAAGTTTTTCAGCATCTTTCTCGTTCCACACTTGAGCTGTTTCAAGAAATCATAAATCAAAACGTTCAGCTCGTTCAGGAGGTGTGCTTTATGACTTTTGGTTTTGGTGCAACTTTAGCCTTTTCTGCCATTTTTCCCCATACAGTATATGAATTGAGCTCATTCAAATCTTTAGCTCTGTTTACAACTTTTTACTGCTCCTTTCATGTTTTGTTTAGTTTCAGCTTCTTTCTGCGTTCTTGTGCAAATGTAAACTTTTTTCAGCTACATTCAGCTTTTTTAAAAATCTGTTTTGTGCTTCTTTCAGATTATTTCTGCTACCAGTGCATGTTTTGTCCATCTTCTAATTTCAGCTTGTTCTGCAGCAGCAAGTTTGCCATTTGTTATTTCAGCTATTTTGATGCCAATTTTAGCCTTTTCAGCTAATTCCACTTTTGTTGCACACACTCATTTAAACTTTTCAGCCTAATTAAGCAAAAGGGTGCTCTCTCCATTTCCTTCTGGTAATTTAAGCTTCTTTCTGCTTTTTAGCTATGTTTCAGCTGTATGGCAAATTTCAGCTTTTTTCAGGTAATTTCCACATTTTTTGGGTGCTCATTTCAGCCTAATTGGGCAAATAGTTCTTTCTGAAGTTTGTTCTACCTTTTCAGCTAGGTTTTATTTATTTATTTTTAGCATATTTGAGCTAATTTCATCTATTTTCAGATGAATGTGTTTTTCAGTGTAATTTCTGCTACAGTACTTTCATCCATCCATCCAATACCTTTTACCTGCTTCTTCCATTTTGGGTCACAGGGGTCGCCGGTGCCCATGTCCAGCAATCACTGTGCAAGGGGCAGGTACACCCTGGACAGGTCTCCAGTCCATCACAGGGACACAGAGATAAACAACCATTCACTCTCTCACTCACACCTAGAAACAATTTAGTTACCAATAAGTCTATTATACATGTTTTTGGTCTGTGGGAGGAAACCAGAGTACCCGGAGAAAACCCATGCAAGCATGAGAAGAACATACAAACTCCACCCAAACAGGTCCCCAGACCAGGATTTGAACCGAGAACCTGCTCGCTGAGGCAGCAGCTCTATCAGTTGTGCCACCATGGTGCCCTCTGCTACTTTCAGCTTAATTAAATCCTTTCTGCTTATTTCAATTTATGCTCCTTTCTGCTAGTTTCAATTATTTCATCCACTATTTAGCTGTTTTAATGCTAATATTAGCTTTTTCCATTAAATCCATGGTTTTTGCCCTCATTTCAACTTTTGTTCTTTCTGCTTTCTCCTGTTGATTTACGCTTGTTCTTCCATTTCAGCATATTTTTAACTAATTCCAGCGTTTTCTTTTTTAGCTAAGTTCAGCTAAGTTCTGCAATAAGCATTGCAGTTTAGCAGGAAATACAATTTACCCAGTTTTTAGTTTGGAATGAGTAACTTTAAATGAAATATATTTAGGATTGAATTTAAATTGGTAAGTTAAAAAAAACACGTGCACATGAAATCAATGTTTTGATCTGCTCAAATTGTCTGATTTTATTGTCAACCAAAACGTTTAGAACGGTGGTATGAAAATCTGCAACTGTGCAAAATGTTTTGTGAGCTTTAATAGGGATGTTTTGAGTGATGCTAGTTTTCATGCTAAACTTAACTGGGTTTATATATTCACTTGTCAACTATTCAAATAAATTAAATGTGACAAATGTTTATTTAGCAATAATGTGTTTGCAATAGCTACATCACCATCATTTCTTAACAAAATCTTAAGTTTAAAAACTTTGGCATTAAACTTATCAGAATAAGCATTCCTTCAAGGAATCCAAATATTAATATTTGTTATCTGAAAAATATGACCTGATATGCAAAGATTGTGCTCTTCTTGACTTCTACCATACAAACACATTTTGTGTATTTCTAGCAGCTTGCTGAATCATAATTTCACAAATCAGCTTCCATGATGAGTGTGAATAAAGATGTGAAAATCCATTTAACCTTGAAGAACGACCTCCTGGGTTGTGCAACTCCTCACAAACCACCATGAACGCTTGATGACAGGAAACACTTCAACACTCTGCTGCCATCTGGTGAGAAGCACTTAAAACTGTGATGAAATCCAGTCTGCTGACGTATGCCAGAAATATTTATTTCAAGCCTCCAAATATCTTAGTTTTGCCTACAATTCTCTTTTTCCGCATTATCTTTTACAGTCTGCTTCTATAATTACACTCATTTACACACAATTCAAACTGTAGCAAAATCTAAAAAAATGTCCACCTGCATGTAAAATCTGTCACTTTACAATATTTTTACATTAGATCTTAAGTTGCTTATCTTGACAGCATACAACTAAATGATAATATAATACATTGTCAATGACTTTCACTTCGCAAGATGTATAAAGCATAAAAAAACATGCAAAAACATTTCCTGACCGTAAAAATATTTTATAGTTCACTTTAAAATCATCTTTGCAGTGAAGCTAGTCAAGTACTACAAGGCAGCTTCATTTGTGTAGCATTTACATCATAAAACTGCTGTCCAAATAGCATTACACAGTGATACGGTACTCATATAGTAAAATATGACATTAAAGTACAGCTTCATCGGGTCAATTATCACTCAAAACCACATTCGGATCATTGGTTCCAATTTGCGGTTTGATTTAAATAAATATGCGTATGTTTAAAGGTAGAGATGATACACAAGACAACAAAAACAAAAACGTTTTAAGATCAGATTAAAGGTTTCCGGTGAGGGCTGAGTCCATGAGATCGTCATCCTCGTTCCTCATGTAGATCG
Organism: Hypsolebias longignatus; assembly: GCA_031762435.1. Lineage (NCBI taxonomy): Eukaryota > Metazoa > Chordata > Actinopteri > Cyprinodontiformes > Rivulidae > Hypsolebias > Hypsolebias longignatus. The sequence goes on from JARVGV010000527.1 coordinate 18,220,092, forward strand.
GACTGGAGCGGGACGGACGATCTGAGCCGAGCATGGACAGCGACGACTCTGAAGCTGAGATTGGAGACCGTGACCAACTGTCTGCTTTTATCAAATGAGACGAAGAGCCCATGGACATGGAGGACTTCTTTTTCTCTTTCTCCCTGTCTCTCTCTCTGTCTCTGTCCCTCTCTCGATCCTTCTCTTTCAGCTTCTTCTTCTCTTTCTTGTGCTTCTTGTGCTTCTCGCCAGAGCTGAGTGACATGGAGCTCATATAGTCTTGAGGGGGGAGGGGGCGCATGGTCTGGTCGTCGTCTGAGCTGGGGCTGTTCTGGTGAGACTTCTCGGCTACCGAGCTGCAGCCCGATTCGCTCTCGCTGTCGTGGTTGAGAGGGGTGTACCCCGGCGAGCGGCTGTGGCTGGGCGAGGAGCGGTCGTGTTTCGGAGTGGAGCCGCTGAAGAGGGGCGAAGCTTTGAGACTAGAAATCTGCGGACGCATCGACTCAACAGATCCTTCACTAGTTTTCTGAAGAGTCACTTTAGCCTTGATGCTCGGCGAGCCACTATCTGGTTTGCTTATAATAATTTTGGCCAGAGTGGCCCCCCCGACCCCACCTGTTTTTGACTCCATTAGTTTTTTTTCTCCACTACTGCTGCCCGAAACCATCACCTTAGATTTTGCCTCTTTATCAGACTTTTCCCGCTTATAGTCGCCACTTTGGGAGGATGAGGTGTGTTTGGAAGAGCCCATGTTTGAAGGTCCACTGGGAACATTTCCAGGAGCGCCAGGCGTTGAGGCCATACCAGCTCCCCCAACTGGTGGCCCTACCTCACAACCATCCTCCCCAACTCCCCCTCCGCCTACACTTTTCAGTTTGTCTATGACGGCCGTCAGAGAGGGTTTCTTGTTCCGACTGGGAGATTTGCCTTTGGAGTTGGGGTTATTTGCATTGTTCTGACCAGGCCCACCACCACCGCTTCCTTCACCTCCACTACCACCTCCAGTCCCTCCGCTGTTCCCATACTGTGACTGGGAACCTCCCGAGAAGCTCATGGAACCTGAAGATGAACTGGAGGATGAAGAGGATGTGGAACCTGAGGAAGCGTTCCCACCACCTGGCTTTTGGGAGCCCATATTTCCACCAGAGGAAGACTTGGACCCACCAGAGCTGCCACCCCCAGAACCTATTGGAGATTTAGCCTTGGAGGAAGGGGGGGTTCCTGGAACCTGCGATTGCTGCATTTTCATTGGAGAGGACAATTTGTCACCAGAGCTACTGGAGCGGGAGTGAGAGGGGGAAATGTTGGGCTTAATGTTGGGATTCATAAGTGACCCGGGAGGCTTGCCTCCTTGAGGTTTAATTTTATTGCTACTTCCCATTCCACCTCCAGTACCTCCAGGTCCAGACAGCCCATGTTTGGTGATTGGAGAAGATCCAGGTTTGCCAGCACCCATCCCTTGAGAGGAACCTTTCAACTGGGATGTCCCCCCTCCAACTCCTGGCTTGGAGTTGTTGCCTTGTGACATGGAGCCTTCTTTGGACTTGATCTTCCCAGAGGAAGATGAGTGAGAATGATGGCTTTTGCTGCTGCTTGCCCCACCTGTGCCTCCTGTGCTGCTCGTGGCTGAGCTGCTGGAGGTGTATCCACTATGGGAGGATGTTTTTCCCCCAGTGATTGTCCCTTTTTGGATCTGAATGGTGATTTTGGGAATTGGAGGTGTGGCACCTCCAGGGGGAGTTTGTGAGCGTCCTGAACTACCAGGTGACTTGGAGCCTCCACCACTCACATTTCCTCCAGAGCCCAAACCCCCACTAGGAGGTGTGTAGGGTCGCCCTCCTGAACTGTGGGATGGGGATTTACCGTCAGGATCAAGCTTTTTACGTTTAGGCAGCTTATCTTTGGACTTTCCTTCGCTGGATGGGGTCCTGCTTCGCTTTACCTGCTGTTTGCTCTCTGTTGAGCTGCTCCCCATTCCCATCCCAGAAGTGCCACCTCCGCTGCCCCCATTCTCATCCTTTGGACGCACAAGTCCTTGTTTAACTTTGAGTTCAGCATTTTTAAAATCAGTGCATGCGGTGCCAAGCCCCATCATGAGGGGGCTCTGGGATTCTACACCATGAGTGTCTCCCAAGTCAGGTGCTTGTCCCAGAAGTGGTTTGCCGCCACCACTGTTGCCTCCGTAAACTATCCCCATGTCAAAAGGGTCTTTCAGTGAGGCCTCTGGAGTACTCTGTCCATGTGGAGTGGGATTCTGGGGAGTTCCTGCTGGAGTATTTTGCTGACTACTTCCCCCAAACCCTTTGCCTAGGTCCATGTCTTCATCGGCACTTGGAGAGCTTTCATTGAAGGAGAGAAGGTCAGGGTTGAAGTCAGATGCATCAGGGAAGAAATTATTGGAAGAAGAGTCACTGTTGGGAGTGGCAGCAGTTGCAGCTGCCTCGGCAATCAGGTCAGCTGCGTCTGTGAAAGGATTTTCATTGCTGTTGGTATTAAAAATGTCTGCCGAGTCAAACACTGCACTGCCCTGACCAGAGCTGGAGGAGTCGCGGATTGGAGTACCGAGTGGACCTCCATCGTCCACACCACTGCCAATGGGGTGCTGCCCATGGCTCCCGCTGCTGCCTTTGCCAGCTTGCTCAGGTAAATCCTGTAAGATTTCTGTGATATCAGGTCCAATGCTGTCAGAGCTGGGGAGGCGGATAATACGAGGCGGTATCGTACCAGGAGGTTGCTGTTGCTGAGACTGGACATGAGACGGTGGGTAAGGCATGCTGGAGCTTGGGGGTGGTGTTCCACACTGGCTGGGAGCTGGAGTGATGCTATGGGGCGTTTCAAGGCCATCACTGGTTAGGTTAACGTCAAAGATAGAATTCTGAGATGCGTCCACATCCATAGAGAGGAGCTCACGATGGAAATCGTCCTCATGAGTTACCGAGTGGTGCTGGGACATGGATGCTTGTGATTTCATGCACAAACCACCACTCACGCCTGCTCCAGGCAATACTCCGCTCTTTTCAGGTCCCCGGGGACGTTTCTTCTTTCCTTTGGAATTCCCTCCAGGACAAGAATTCCCCGTGCCATCGGTTCGTGGAGAGCCAGACGAAGAGTTTTGCCTCTCTAACGGACTAGAGCTGTACAAGGCAGCAAAATCTTGTGCTGGATTGTCTTTCAGCAAATTCATCAACATGGGATGGTTCTTTGTATTGCTGGCAGGAGAGGATGTTGGCGGTGGAGTTTGGTGGGGCTGTGGTGCATTCTGGGAGTTGGGACTAGACCCCACGTTTCCAGTTATCTGTAACAGACTGGTCAGTATGGGATTCTGAGTGACTTTACTGTAATCATCTGTATGGCCTTGACTTTGTTGTTGCTGCAGCTGCTGCTGACCAGCCACCCCTCCAGGAGTTAAGCACTCTACTCCTTGAGCTTGTCTTTCTGCGCGGGAAATTCCAAACAGAGTAGTAATTGGACCTGCAAAATTAGGTCCCCCAGGTGGTCCTCCCCCAGTAGGTGTGCTGTTTCCTGTAATCCCAGGCAGTCCAATAGGATTAGTTCCATCGCCTGTTGCCATGTTATAGGTAGGACTACCAGAAGGTGGCGGGTTATTCTTCACCATGGTTTCCACCGTTTGTGCTATCAGCAAAAGAGCTGGCGTGTCTGCCTGAATAGTTTCGGCTTTCCTTCGAATAGCTCGCATGGTAACAGGAATGGACATGCATCTGCATGGGTGAGAGAACAATTACCACATGCACAAACACACACATATACTGTTCATATGAATACATTTTAAAAGAAAATTTAAAGTCTCACCTCTGGACGACCTTGGTTATAAATTCATCAGTACAGATTAAAGCATCTGATGGACCTTTATACAACTTGCAAATCACTTGTCTGGAGTCAATCACCTCCATCACAACTAGAGGAAATTGAATAGAAGAAAGGACTTCAGAGTGTATAAATCGCAGGACTGGCAAATACAGGTAACCCCCGGTTTACGGCGTCACCGGTTTACGGCGTTTCGCGTTTACGGCCGTCGCCCCCCAGT
>JARVGV010000527.1:18256092-18268283 GCA_031762435.1 Hypsolebias longignatus
TCCTTTAGGTGGTGTCTCTCGGCACACCCACTTTGCAGTTTTTGAATCTCGTCTCGGGGCGGAGCTACCGTTTCACCAGGGGTTTAGTACCTCTTTAAGTTAAAATGTCTCAAAATAAGGATTTTACATTTCAGGTAATCTTTTAAACTTAAATCTCTAAATCCTAATTGGATTTGAGGCTTAAGTAAATGACATCCACAACAAAAAACAAGTGGGTATATATTTTTAGAGTTGATGAATCACCCTCAACTAAAACAAAAGCTAAAGTCTACATTATAGTTTTCATATCTGTGAAAACATTGGTGCATCTAAGAGTGCATATGGACATGTGCTTGGATACTAGCACGTCTCTGTGTGACCCTTCAGTCTCCATGTAATTCAGTGGAAGGCCCCTCCCCACCACCACCTCATCGTCTTCTCCTTTTCGCCACGCTGTGATGTGAAGTGAGAGCCCTTCTTCTTCCCTCCTATGATAATCTCCTTTAATCTGAGAAAGCACCAGTGAACAGCTATGTCAATACCTCAAGGCACCGAGACACGCTCCCCATTTTGTTTACTTCCGTTTTGCATCCAAGAAGAGACTGAAAAAGATATACAAGTTCAAGAAGAGAAGAAGACCAGGGAGGTGGGCTGAGCTTCAAGCTGAGTGAGCTTGGAATGTGTAAAAATAAAAATACATCAGTAGAAAGTGAACTGAGAATGACATGATTTTAAGTCATGAATTTAAAATCCAGAAATACACAGACTTGTACAATAAAAACAATGCAATATGGTATGATATGGTATTATACAATACAATACAATACGGTAAAATTATGATGCAATGCAATATGATATGATATGGTATGATATATTATATGATATGATATGATACTATAATTAAATTAAATTAAATTAAATTCAGTTTATTTAGATATAGCACCAAGTCAAAACAGAAGTCATCTCAGAACAAAAACAGTTGCAGATATAAAAATCATTTAGTAACATTATTTATCTAAGGAAGGAAGTCAGCAGAATGTAGCCTGCAATAAAATTTGTTGTCATCTTGGGAAAGTTGTTTTTTGACTCAGTGCTATTCAACTGGTAGATGTCTTAAAAAAAAAAAATCCAAAAATAAATCATTAGCCACACTTAACCAGAAAGATATCTTCCACAGTTCCCATGTTTGTGTGTGCTTCTTTCGGCTTCTCCCTTCTTCAGGACTCTCCAGAATGAATTAAGTTGCACGAAGATTTCCCAATTATTTTTACGTCTGATGCCCTTCCTGACGCAACCACAGACCACGAGCTACCACAGCCCTCTGTGTGGAGTGGCGATCTGACATCCAGGGTGCCCGAGGGAGCAGATGGTGAGTTTAAGGGCCTTGCTCAAAGGCCCAGAGTGAGGCAAATGAGGGTGGAGGCAGGTGTGGGTGCTTCACCTATCCCCACCACATTTGATGTTGTCTGTACCGGGAGTTGAACCAGCAATCTTCTGATCACAGGCCCACCTTCTCTAACCTCTGCATCACCACCCCACCTGGGTGCTGGTCATAAAATTAGAATATCATGAAACAGTTGATTTATTTTAGTAATTCCATTCAAAAAGTGAAACGCATATTATATTCATTCACTACACAGACTGATATATTTCTTTTTTTTTTTGTTTTTCATTCAACCTTTATTTATACAGGTTAATCCCACTGAGCCTCGGAGACTCATTTACAAGAAAGACCTGCTTTTAATGAATAGTGATGACAACAGTGGGTCAACAAAAACAATAGGCAATCATAAGAGATGTGTACAGATTGAGTTTTTTTTTTTTTTTTACAAAGTTGTAACAAGATTAAACATATTAATCTACTCTAGAACTTTTACTACATGTGAGTTGGTTTTGACCTGTTCTCATAATCAAACTAAAGTTGAACTACTTGCAGTATTTTGGGTTTGTTAAAGCTGAACTTTCCCACCTTGGCATTTAAAGTCCTCTTCTGTTCCAGCATGTAGGAGTACTATTTGGGATTTGTGGTTTATTTATTTTAATGTTGATGATTATAATTGACAGCTAATGAAAACACAAAATTCAGTATCTCAGAAAATTAGAATATTGTGAAAAGGTTCAATATTGAAGACACCTGGTGCCACACTCTAAACAGCTAATTAACTCAAAACACTTGTAAAGTCCTTTAAATGTCTCTCAGTCTAGTTCTGTATGCTACACAATCATGGGGGAGACTGCTGACTTGACAATAGTCCAAAAGACGATCATTTACACTTTGCACAAGGAGGGCAAGACACAAAAGTTAATTGCTAAAGAGACTGGCTGTTCACAGAGCTCTGTGTCCAAGCACTTAAATAGAGAGGTGAAGGGAAGGAAAAGATGTGGTGGAAAAAAGTGTATAAGCAATAGGGATAACCGCACTCTGGAAAGGATGGTGAAACCAAACCCATTCCAGTGGGGGAGATTCACAAAGAGTGGACTGCAGCTGGAGTTAGTGCTTCAAGAACCACCACGCACAGACGTACGCAAGACGAGGGTTTCAGCTGTTGCATTCCTTGTGTCAAGCCACTCTTGAAAAAGAGACAGCATCAGAATCATCTTGCCTGGGACTGCTGCTGAGTGGTCCAAAGTTATGGTCTCTGATGAAAGTAAATTTTGCATTTCCTTTGGAAATCAAGGTCCCAGAGTCTGGAGGAAGAGAGGAGAGGAACAGAATCCATGTTGCTTGAGGTCCAGTGTCAAGTTTCCACATTCAGTGATGTTTGGGGGGCCATCTCATCTGCTGATGTTGGTTCACTCTGTTTTCTGAGGTCCAAGGTCAACACAGCCGTCTACCAGGAAGTTTTAGAGAACTTCATGCTTCCTGCTGTTGACCAACTTTATGGAGATTTCATTTTCCAACAGGACACAGCATCTGCACACAGTGCCAAAGCTACCAGTACCTGGTTTAAGGACCATGGTATCCCTGTTCTTAATTGGCCAGCAAACTTGCATGACCTTGTAGAACATCTATGGAGTATTGTGAAGAGGAAGATGTGATACGCCAGACCCAACAATTCAGAAGAGCTGAAGGTCACTATCAGAGCAACCTGGACTCTCATAACACCTGAGCAGTGCCGCAGACTGATCAACTCCATGCCACGCTGCATTGCTGCAGTAATCCAGACAAAAGGAGCCCAGACTAAGTATTGATGCTGTACATGCTAATACTTTCATGTTCATACTTTTCAGTTGGCCAACATTTCTAAAAATCTTTTATTTATTGGTCTTAAGTAAAATTCTAATTTTCTGAGAGACTGAATTTGGGGTTTTCATTAGTTGTCAGTTATAATTATCAGCATTAAAAGAAATAAAACATTTGAAACATCAGTCTGTGTGTAATGAATGAATATAATATACAGGTTTCACTTTTTGAAAGGAATTACTGAAATAAATCAACCTTTTCATGATATTCTAATTTTACGATCAGCACCTGTGTGTGCGTGTGTGTGTGTGCGTGCGTGCGTGTGTGTGTGTTTGCATTACAATGATGGGTAACAAAATAGCGTTCAATGATCTGATGAACCTTTAAAAATGTTAACAGAACAAATACCACTTCTAATTTTAATGCTCAAGTTTAAGCAAATAAAAACGCAAACGTTGATAAATTAAAACAATGCATTAACATGTAACGATTGTCTAATTAACAGTACCCTTTGTCCTGTTTAGTTCATAGTCTAAATAAACTGTGAGAAACAACATTATATACAGGTCAAGCACAGGCCACATGAACAAATGCACATTTAGAGGTCAGAGCCACTCAAAGTTAAAACCTGTGGGAGGCTGCTGAGTCAAGGCCAGCTACAAAACAGACTGAGAGCGAGCGTGTGTGTGTGTGCTTGTGTGCTTTGTGTGTGTTGTAAGCATCTGCATGGCATACTGCAGGGACACCGTGGCAGTCTCTGTATCTGTGAAAGAATATTTAAATTCAGTGACAGCTGTTCATTAGTGCATTACAACATCGCACGCTGCTGGTTCCTCAAAGCAAGGCACAACAGCACCGTGACATGCCACAGGAAGAGCTCGCCTAATCTTTTTTATTTCTTTATTTCTTACAAACGAAACCGGCAAACGGTTTATATGGGATGTGCCACTATGTCACCTGAGCAAAAACTGAAAAAAACTAATTGAAAATGCAAATAATTTCATCTTAAGTCCAGCTTTAAAAATCAAAATAATCAACCATTTATAATAAGCATCAGTAGAATCAGCAGATTCTGATGTCAACTCTTTAAACACAAGAAAAGGTTTTATCTATTTACTTTTAGTATTTTAGCACATTTTCAACTTATCGTTCCACATTTTATAAACTTTTGCTAAACAAAACCAAACAAGATGGTTATTGATCTGTAAATTACACTGGCCTCCAACATAAACTGTCCACAGCCTTCTAATCTCAGTTTACCCGCGTGATTATATTATTTATTATGTGTGAGTCTAACGTGAACCAGCTTTCTAATGTTTTTACTCAATATGATGGTTTATCCCTCTAAAATGCCTTTGGTATTAACAATTTAATTTAATATACTGACATTTAGTTTAAAAGGTTCACATTTCGAGTTTTTGTTTAGAAAAGACATGCTTGTCCATGAGGGATTTTCCCACCCGTGATGTATCTGTGCATCTGGGAGCTGTCTACTGTGTGTGACTGGGATAATGTGGAAACATATGGACGGTGAACAGGAAAAGTCACTGAACTTTAAATTAAATCTGCACACTTGGCAGTGGCTGTTGCCTTTTGTCGGGCTCCGGTTATACAGCAAATGAGCAATTTCAGTAGAAAAGACTAAAAAAAAAAAAAAAAACATCAATTTTAAAAGTAACTTTTCCAAATCATAGTACAGATTATCCTTCATATTTTAGCTGTAATAACTGTAAAATCATAAAAAAGACCATTTTGTTGATCTAATTATCATATTCGCAATTTTCACAAATTTAGTTTTGCTTTATTTACGATGCATCAATTTACTAAAATAAAGCTCTGAGGCCACTTGCCCAGCTGGTTCCAGGATTGATGACTTTTTTTTTTTGTAAGCTTAGATGAGTAATTACCTGCTGCTCATGGTTGTGAGGAAGTTGTCGCTTCAGAGACAGAATCGGGCTTTAAAACGTTGTCGCTTTGATCCCTACATCCCAAATCTCAACTTTTTGGTGACACTATTATAACGTGACGTCCAAAAATATAACAGCTTTTATCACCCCTGACAAATAAAACAGTGCCTGTGTATGTGTTGTAAATTTGCATAAACTCCACATTTATAGTCATGTGGAGTAAAACAAGTCTATTTTATCTACATAACTGTGTAGAATATACAGAATACAGAATATCTGTATCGTATATTCTTCTGCAGGTAGATAACAGATGTAGCACCTCTGTTTATAGCTTTAAATAAAGCAATAAAACATGTAAACTACTTAATATTTATGAAAATTTGATTTGAATGAATGTGTTGTTTCATTTATTATTATATAATAATTGCATTTGCATCAGTTTGACAGCTATCCTGCTGCACAAGTTAATTATTTTGGAGAGAAGGGAGCAAATTTGATGGTTTCGGAGGAACTCCCTCAGCATTTGATCACACTGTGTTCTGAATAACCTGCGGTGTTTGAAACTGCGTCATCCACAAGCCCAAAGATCAAACCCAACAACTGCAGTTTGCATCTCTTGCAATAATTCCTTTACTGCAGCTCCACCTGACTTTTTATTTATTTATTCCCATGTGGTCATATTCATTTGTCTTTTATTTGTCATTTTCACTTATTCTGATGTTGTTGTTAAATGAAGTTTCTAATCTTTGACTTCAACTTGAAACTTGATCTGAGCAAAGAGCTTTAAATAAAACCCGAACATCCGATCCAAGCCAACTTTATTTATAAAGCACTTAAAAAAAACACACAGGAGCAAACTGTTATAAGTTAAAAAGCACAAAAGGAATAAAAAACTAAAAAAAAAAAATTTTTTAAAAAATTAAAAATACATAAACAGTTATGCAAACATGCCAAAAAAAGAAAAATCTGTAAATTTTCTAACATCATATTATTGGAAAAGCATGATCTAAGTCCTCTGAGGTGTTCGAAGCACACAATCTCTGAGAGCGTTTGTGTGATTGTGCACGTGGGTGACCAGTGACGGAGGAGCTCGGCAAGAGTGCGATGTACTTTAAGATACTAAACGTGTTAGATAGAAGTGACCATGTGCCATAAGTGAGAAAAACTGGAGAGAAGAAAGTAAAGAGATATGATAAAAAGAAGAAGAAGAAGCAGTGATGTGTGTGGAGAAAAAAAAAAATCAAGTTGGTGAATGTGTGATTTAAAAAAAGAGGAACTGTGAAGGAGTAGAGTGTAAAGTTTGTGTGTGGGATGAAACAGACATTAAAGACGGGTTTAAAATAAAATAAATAAATAAAAAAAAAAAGGGCCAAGAGAGGAGAAGAACAAAAAGAAGAGAACACGCCAGAGAAGGGAGAGAACGCAGAGGAGAAGAGGAGCAGAGGAGCGAGGGCAATGAGCTGGATTGAACACCATCTGACAGGTCCAGCTGGGAGTTTGCCCACCCTGCAGCACCACAAAACCCCTCAATATGGAGGCCAATTACTGCTGCCCGTGTGACCGTGGCATGGCAGCATCAGAGCTGCAACCCTCCTCCTCGCCTTTACTTTCACTTTTTTTTTTCTGTGGCTCACTCCCCTCTTCCTTTCCTCACACTCCCCCCTTCAAAAAAAAAAAAAAAAAAAAAAAAACCACACTCCCACCAACTGCGCAGAGTGACAACAACCTCTATGCATGCACAACACACACTGTACACACAAGCACGCACACGTTTGGGGCATTACAGTATTTTTGGCTCTTATAGACTCACCTCAAGTTTGCAAGTGGTTTAGTTAGTTTTTGACCACCGAGCCACCGTGAGATGCTTTTACACGTCCGTGAAGTTTTTTTTTTTTTTTTTTTTTTTTAATCTGAGCCACACACAAAGACAATTAGCCGCAAGCACAGAGAGGCCTCCACACTATTATTGTGGCGATGCAGTGGAATTTGTTGCTTCTGCAAAGCAAGGCCTGGTGCTCATGACATGATGATGATGATGATGGTGGGGGTTGAGCATGGTGGCACCCACTTTCCACATGCAGACGTCACGCCCAAATTTAGTGCCACATCCAGTTGAACCATCACATACGTCAAACTCTAGAGCCGCGAGCCAACGCTGCTCCTGCAAGACGATAATTAAATGTAAAATATTGTATATCTTCTCACGTTTTCCTTAAAACAACTGATAAATACATAATTTGGTGCAGACTTCACGTTCCAGCTGGCTAATGTCGACGCCAGAGAGAAGGCCGGGTCATTCTATCATTATTGATGCCGGTGAGAACAAGTGAACCTGCAACCAATAAAATATTTGACTCGAGTTAATGTATCAGCTGAAAGTGGCACATGCCTCGAACAAAGTTTTGAAATTTTGGCTCCTTTTGGGAACTGTTCGACACCCCTAAAGGGAAAGAGAGACAAATAAAACAAACGTATTTATCTTAAAACGTCAGCCTCATATTGAAGTTCCCCATAAGTGCTCTTGACCTGACATTTTATTATTATTTTCAACCTTTTGCTGTAAAAAAAAAAAAAAAAAAAAAAGACCACTTTTGCTTCTGTCCACTCATGTGTTCTCACGCTGATTGAAATATATCGTTTTCCCAGCATCAAGCCCTAAATAATTAATCCCATAAATGTTGCTCTAATCTAATAAAACTGTCCAGATGGAGATTTAAGCACAGTGTGGCATTTGAAATGTCGTGGCTGTTTTTCGCAAACCGGCTGATCACTTTTTAAGGGCAGTTCCACTGAAGCTGTAAACGCTGGATTATTTAATTACAGTAATTGCACTGTATTAGTAAAAAAAAAAAAGCATTCATTTAAGTAATTACCCCCCCAGAATTAGACCCAGATTAATTGATTTTATGCATTTCAGCCGTGTCACATATAAGCTCATTTGTCACGGGCGTTTAAGGAGCTCTTATGTGAGTCACACACAAACCGGATCAAAAAATTAAATGTGAACTATTTCCTAATTAATTTTAAAACCCCCCCCCCCCCCCAATCAAACAGAATAAGAAATAAGAAGAAGATTATTGGTTAATTATTTTTAATTCGGTTATACCAGGTGTGTTAAGGTCTTGAAATGTTCAGGTAAAACAAAAATAAAAAGTAAAAATGGCCGCTCTTTCCCCCCCCCCCCCCCACTTCTCCCACTGGGGTCACGCGTGGACACTCACCGGTGGAGAATAATGAACAGATGCTGAGTGAATTAGGAAAGGAATACTGGGTCCCTCCCACAAGGGCCACTTTTGGCAGGGGCCACCCGGCTGCCACGTGGCGCAGCTGGCACCGGGCAGGTCGGTGATGGCGAGGTTCTGCTGGTGCTCAGACATTTAGCGAGCTGGCACCGGGCTGCTCCATCAGAACCCGCGCCAGCCGCCGGCCCTCTTCACTGAAAGCAGAAAAAAAAAAAAAAAAGAGAGAGCAGGAAACAACTTCCGGTGCGCCTCCTCAGGCCTGCTCCTTGTTTCTGCGCGACATCCTGACTTTACAGGCTACAAGTGTTTCCCCTCATTTGATTCGAATAAATCTCTGTGAGTGTGAAAAAAAAATTTAATTTCTTCTCCTTTTATAAAAGCTTGGGGCTAAATAATAAACACATTGAAGTATTATAATAATATGAAATAAATAATTGAACTTTGTGCGTCAGATTGATGATAAGGACACGAGTTTGTGAACAAGTGGTTGCAGAAAATTAAATGATGATACTTTTCTGTTTAAACATCAATGCCACATTCTTGCAGTTTAGAATAATAATAAAAAAAAGTTTTATAACATTTTCAAATATGTTCATAATCACCAAAATTGTGACGGGGGTTTCCTCCTCCACCCGATTGCGTCTTTTCTTTATGTGCTTTTTTTTTTTAAATTTTATATTAATATTAATTGTTTATTTCGGGCTGTGTGGTTATTTTTGCAGCAGATCTTTTGGAGCCACCGTCTGAAGGTGTATGTTGCGTGTTCTTTCAGCTGCGGGTTCAGCTCTTTGAACCACCGAGCCACCGACTCACCTGATAATAAGTAATAACGGCCATTGAATGGTTGATAACATTCGAAGCGGGTGGACTCACCTGATTCTGCGCCTGCTCGGCTTCTGGTTCGAGTCACGTCTGAGGCTAAAATGAAGCCGAATGGAAAGATGGACTTTTAATTCAAATTTACACAGTTGATATGATATAACTGTCCATGGGTCAGCGCTGGATGGGAAAGACCCCCCCCCCCACCACCACCACCTCCACCCGACAACATATGGAGACTCGGGGCTTCAGGCCAAAACATGATGTGTTGTGACGAGCTTCTATTGTTTAAAAAAATATCTATATTATATCTAAATATAAAACCCTATATTTTAAGAAATTGTATGAATTCAGTATATAATTCAAAAGCTCTAATTTTAGTTTTCTTAACTTGCAGAAAACATTTTAATTTAGACATTTATATTGGTTGTTTTGAATTAATCATCAAAATCGTGTGTTTTCGTTTTGTTATGACTCTGAACAATGTGCACAAGGTGTTGATGAAATCAATAATTTCATGGAGCTTTAGAGTCACGTGACGTGGATGAGAAAAGGAAAAAGGCGCTTCTCTGTGCGTCAGGCCAGCTTGCTCATTGAGGCCTGATCCTCTGCATTTCTAACCAAGAAAACATTCTGCACTAAACTCAAATATGAACATTTTGCATTTTATGTTTGTATTTTTATGATTTTATTTTAGTGTGACGCTTTGCGCACAAAGCAACCCGTTTTGCGCATGTCCCCTTTTTCTCAAATGGTTCAAATAAAAGCAAAGGTGGCCATCCCTCCCCGCATGAATCTATATGATGACAATTTTGTATTTAAAATTATTTTAGTCGATGGAGCACATTTTATGAGCAAAATCGTGACCAGAAGACCAATAAAGCAATTTCCTGTGCGCTCTCTCTCAAATGTTGATCTAAACCTGCAAGATGTTTAAATTGCGTTTATTTCTTTGCTCTAGTCTACTTTAAATTAGGTCTCAGCTCTGAGCATTAATTAAATAATTGTTGCATTTAATAAATATCAAAGTTGCTGCATCAATAAAACGTTTCAAATGAAAAGTTATTTAATGATCACTGCTGGTTTCAATGCAAATTCGTTGCACTCCGTTCGTTAAACACATTGTAGGGTTTATTTTGAGAAACATTTTGTAAAAGATAATGTAATTTGCCCATTGTAGCTTATTTTTGTTTAAACTATAGTGGTTTGAGGTGCAAAACAGTGTTGCACTTGAAGAACAACTGCGTAAAAATACTGATTTTAAAGGAGAAAAGGGTGAAGTCAATTCTTTAAAATTTCTGGCAGGCCTCAAACTGCAACTTTAGAAAAACCTCCTGATGTTTAATTATAAATAAAATGGTCAAAATGCACATTATTTTAAAATAAACTCAAGTGCTTTCTCTCTTTTTCGTTTTTTAATTGCAGTAAAAGATTGTCAGGGGTGTTATTTTATTTTAGCTGAAGTCATGAAGCGTCTTTTTGAGGAAAAGTTTATAAAAAACAAATGTCTACCATCATTTCAGACAATTATAAAACACTCTTTTTTTATTTCTGTCTTTTTTGTCGTGTCGTGTTTACATGTTTAATTGCGCTCATTCGTGGATACAACAGAGTTTACAGCAGAGAGAGGATCGTTCTTTTCCACGCGCGCGTGTTTTTCCAGAACACTGTCAGAAGTGCACGAGGGGTTGTTTCGGGGACGTCGCTGTTCTGAGCTCAGTTGTGGAAAAACGCGTTGAGCTCCTCGTACGGAGGCGCCCTGTCGTGGTGCAAGTGGACCTCGTGGAAAGGTGGAATGTTTTCAGAGTGCGCGCCACCGCTGCGCGCCCCCGTGGAGCCAAAGTGAAGGCTGTGGCCGGGTCTGGACGTGGTCAGTCCGGAGTAGTGCATAGAGTAATGGTAGTTCCTGTCCGTGTCTGAGGACTCGTCCTGCTGCTGCTGCTGCTGCTGCTGCTGCTGCTGCTGCTGCTTCACGCACACCGACGGGCTGTGCTGGCCCTCGTAGTCCGGACTGTTGTAGTCCGGGGACGTCCCCCCAGGCAGGTACACGGCCTCGTACCCAGAGCCGTAGGAGTGCGCGCGCAGGTTGAGCGCGCTGGCTCCGGTCTGGTAATGCGGACTGGAGAGGCGCGAGCACCGGTACGAGTACGGATGCACGGAGAAGGGAGAGCTGGGCACGTGGAAGCGGGCTCCGTCCGCGCACGGCTCCGTCAGGAAGTTCCTGGTGTTGAGCTGCAGGCAGCCCGCCACCAGGTTGGTGGTGGGCTGGGACAGGCCCTTGCACAACATCTGCACGTAGGTCACCACATCTGGACGCTTGCCGTTGCGTAAGATCTCCCCCAGGGCCAAGATGTAGTTCTTGGCGAGCCGCAGGGTCTCGATCTTGGAGAGCTTCTGGGTCTTGGAGTAGCACGGCACCACCTTGCGCAGGTTGTCCAGCGCCGAGTTCAGGTCGTGCATGCGCGTGCGCTCCCGCGCGTTCGCCTTCATCCGCCGCACCTTGGAGCGCTCCACGCGCGCCGCCGTCATCTTCCGTTTCTTCGGCCCGCGCTTCTTCGGCTTGGCTCCGTTCTCATCCGCGCCGCAGCCCCCCTCCTCTTCCTCCTCCTCCTCCTCCTCCTCCGCCTCCTCCTCCTCGCCCTCGTCGTCCTCCTCATCGTCGCCGGCCATCTCCGACTCCGCGCGGCTGCTGCCTTCGCGCGGCTCGTCCAGCGCGTCGCCGCGGACGCGGCACGCCTCGCGCTCCTCCTTCACCTTGCAGTGCTCGTCGTCCGTGTCCTCCACCCAGTCGGCCGCGAGCCTCTGGACGTCCGGCAGCACCTCGCTGAACAGACGGCTCAACATGGCGAGCAACCTGCAGGGACACACACGAAGAGCGCGTCAGTGCGCGCGCGGGGCCATTTTACGCACCTATACGTGCGCTCTGCACGCGCCCCCGTGACCTCTAAACGTGGCTTTTAGTGCATCACAAACAAACTACCATTTCTTTAAAACATTTATGTGCTGGATAAACTTTCAGAGAAAAGAGATGACGCCCAGATTGGGGGTGGGGGTGTGGGT
>JARVGV010000527.1:18312819-18324541 GCA_031762435.1 Hypsolebias longignatus
AAAATGAAAGGAAGCAGAAGAAGAAAATTTCTTATCATATCTGCTCCCTCTTAAACAAAATCAATTCAAACTATCAACTTAAACATAATCACTCTTATAGTTTAAAAAGCAAAAAAAAAAAAACTTGACTCATCAAAACTTCATGCTAACAAAATAGACAATCAGTTATATACAGTATATCTTTCCAACAAAATAGTTTTTATCTTTATACAGTACTGTATAAACATTGACTTCACCATTTTAACATCATCTTCCAAACCATTCCACAGACCCATTCCCTGTATGGTAGTAGACCGACCCTTTAAACTCGTTCTATACTTAGGTTTAACAAAAATATCGATTCCCTTCAAATTATAACAACTCTTCCTTTTTACAAAATATGTTTGAATGTTTGATGGTAGCATGCAATTCTGAACTTTAAACATAAATAGAAGAATATTATAATCCACCAAATCATAAAATTTAAGTAATTTCAATTGACAAAACAACATTAGAGGGGTGACAATAACACTTTTTTTGTTATAATTCTTACAGCTTTTTTTTTTGCAGAATAAAAATGGGCTTTGTTATGGTTTTACATGCTGTACCCCAAACAGTGAAACAATAAATTAAATGCGGGACTACAAGTGTATGTCAAATATAAAGCATCATTGTTTAATAAGTCCCTTACTCTGTATAATACTGCATTATACATCATAAATATTAATAACAATAAAGTAGGTAAAAATATTGCGTTCTCTTTCCAAAAACATCACTTCCCACTCATATTTATACTGTCAAAATATTCTGATATTGTCTTTTTTTTTTTTTTATAGGTCATTCATCTTCAGCTGTGCTGAAGCGCCTAAGCCTCACACCAGTCAAGCTCAACAGTTTGACCATAGGCCTGCGTCAGATAGCTATGGCAGCCCAGGACAGCGTCGGTCGAGTGCTGCGAAGGACCAGGGTGGCTCAAGGTCTAGAACTAGAGCAGATTACGGTACCCATTGGGGTTCTGCTGGTCATCTTTGAGGCCAGACCTGACTGCTTGCCACAGGTAACATGATGGAAGAAAAGTTCTTGTAAGTCTTAACACATAATGGATACTAGTTTCATTAAAATATTGTTTAAGGAGATCCTATTTTGTGAACAGACAGGCACTCACACATGCAGTTTAATTGAGTTTATTTTTATAGTGCCAAATCACAACAAATTTGTACTTTACAGAAACATTCACTTACATAGAAAAGCCAATTAGTAAACAAAGTTTATGCTCAATCATCCAGGTATCAAATCCAATAATTCTCAGTCGGTTCTTTATTTAAGGAAGCAGCAGACAAGTTGAGTCTTCACTTCGTCACAGTCTCCCATCCTGAGCAAACACAATGGTAACAGTGGAAAGGAAAAGCCCCCTTTTAGATTTAAAACGGAGGCAAAACCATTGTCCACCTTTTGCCTTTCCCAAGTGGGAAATAATAGGATTTAGTGGTATGCAGGTGTAGGGGTGCTCCAGTTTTCTCAAAGCTAAAAACAAACAAGACCATAGTTTTGATGGTTTAAAAAAAAAAAAAGGCTGAAAAATTAATCTCCATTCTAAGTTCCTCAAATAAAGTCTAAACTTATAGGAAACATTTGCATCTTGTATCTTGGCATCAACATATAAAGTTTACAGAAAGATTAAAATGCAGCCTCACAGTATTAATGTGGAAATATACTAATCTAATGTCTGAGCATCGTTTGTTGGAAGCGTGCTATTTAAACATGGTGAAAGTAATGCAATGGCATTTTTATCATTAAAGAAAATAATTTCTGCAACATTGATTATATGTCACTTAGTCCGTCTTTGTTTTGGTCGACTAAGGTGTCTGCTCTGGCCATAGCCACTGGCAATGCTCTTCTGCTGAAAGGAGGCAGAGAGGCTGCTAATACCAACAGAGTCCTGCACCGTCTGACTCAGGAGGCCCTCTCTGTGCATGGAGTCCAGGAGGCTGTCCAAATGGTAAATTTACTCTTACAAACTTTAATTATCCATTAGATAATATAAAAGCAAAAGGATCAAAGTCTAGATAAAATTGCCTCGCATTAGTTGAATTGAAGTCACCTGTGTTGGACCTTTCTTGTGTATTTGTTTTTTTAAATACAATGTGAATACTGTACATGTCTGTGCTGTGTTTGCTGCCTTTCAAGGTGAGCACTCGGGAGGAGGTGGCAGATCTTTGCCGACTGGACAAGATGATCGACTTGATCATCCCCAGAGGTTCGTCCCAGCTGGTGCGGGACATTCAGCGAGCGGCCAAGGGCATCCCGGTGTTGGGTCACAGTGAGGGAATCTGCCACGTCTACGTCCATGCAGACGCCAGCATTGACAAGGTCATCAAGATTGGTCAGTAGATACAGTTCCACAACATAATTGTTCTTCTGTTCCAGAAAAGATAAATAATGTCAAAATATAGCTATTTTCTGAGTATATTTAAACATGCCTGTGTTTTTGTTTTATTCGTTTAGTCAGAGACTCCAAGTGTGATTACCCAGCTGCATGCAATGCCATGGAAACTCTGCTGATTCACAGGAGCGTCCTTGGGACTCCTCTCTTTGACCAGATTATTGATATGCTGCGCACTGAACGGGTAAATAAAATCTACAGTCCTATCAGAGAAATCATAAATCAAAACGTTCAGCTCGTTCAGAAGGGTGCTATGACTTTTGGTATTGGTGCAACTTTAGCTTTTTTGAAAAAAAGCTTTTTCTGCTATTTAGTTGTTTTAATGCTAATTTCAGCCTTTTCCTTTCCACATTGCACTCATTTAAACTTTTTTCAGCGTAATTCAGCAAAAATGTGCTCTCTCTCCACTTCTTGTAATTTCAGCTTCTTTCTGCCTTTTTTTTTTTACTTCTCAGCAGTTTTTTCAAATTTCATTTTTTTCCAGATAATTTTCACTTTTGTTTTCATTTCTGCTTCTTTCAACAAACCTGTTCTTTCTGCTTTCTTCTAATTTAAGCTTGCACTACCTTTTCAGCTAACTTTTTAGCATTGTTTATGTTCAGTTGATTTCAGATAAAGTTGTTTTACATGGTAATTTCTACTACTTTCAGCCTAATTAACGTCCCTCTGCTAATTTTAGCTTGTTGTGTTCCTTTCAGCTTAATTAGCCTAGTTTCAGCTATTTCTGTTATTTCATCTACTATTTAGCTGTTTTTGATAGCTTTTTCAGCTAATTCCACTTTTCTTTTAGCTCATTTCAGTTCTTTCCACTTCCTTCTGGTAGCTTAAGCTTCTTTCTGCCTTTTCAGCTATTTTTTAAATAATTTCAGCTTTTTTAGCTAATTTTCTAATTTTTGTGCTAATTTCTGCCCTTAATTCAGCACATTTTGTTTCTTGCTATGTTCTTCTGCTAACTTGGGCTTTTTCATCAATTTCAGCTACATTTCAGCATGTTTTTAGCACATTTCAGCAGTTTTTCCAGCAAGTTCTTCTGCAATAAGCACTCCCACTGCATTTTCGTAGGAAATGCAATTTTTGTGGTTCTACTTGACTTTTTTGGAACCAGCCTCAGGTGGTCATTCAAGGAACTGCATCACTTTGACGTTTGCTTCATTATTTAACATTAATTTGAAGCTTGAGTGAAATTATGATTAATTACTGCCTGAGTTTTCAGCTAAATGTGCAAGGTTTTAGGACTCATGCATCACAAGCTAGTACATTTTCTGCATACTATATTTAAAAATGCTTTCTAACAGGTGATATTAAGTAACCTTTTTTGCGGTGTTGCAAGGTGAGGATTCATGCCGGTCCTCGGTTAATTTCTCACCTGACGTTCAGTCCATCGGAGGTCAAGTCCTTGCGCACAGAGTACGGCGACCTGCAGTGTTGTCTGGAGGTGATGGACAGCATGCAGGAAGCTGTGGATCATATTCACAAATATGGCAGCTCCCACACAGACGTTATCATCACAGAAAATGGTAAGTGGCATTTTATTGCTTGTGTTTGCTGTTATGGTTTTCATGCCCGAGTTGTCTAAATTACAAAATATCTTCTACAATTAAAGACATATTTAAATCCCCATGATTAAAGCAACACCTATACGTCGTGGTCTTCCTCTCTAGTGATTTACAACCTTCTTTCATTTCACTTTCTGCTACAGCGACTAATGATCAGTGACACTTTGCCAGTGGGAGTTCACGACCTCCCTTTGTGACTCCAATATGGTGGACAGTCAGTTTTTTAAATGCAAAAAGATGATTGTCAGTTTAATAGACTCACGCCGGTCAAATTACGCTCCAACAAACAGCTGTCAGACAACACATCTGAACTAATTTAGATAGAAACTGCTCTGTGTGGCGTCCATAGAGGCTTACCTGACCTAAAGGTTGCATGTAGACATTGTTAGATTTATTTAATTATAATGTTTATAAATAATATAATTAACTGAATTGAATTTATTTTTCACCTGTTTACATGTGACATGTCTTAATTGTTTTTATCTCAACTTAAGCGGTTTCCTGTAAGCTTGTAACATAATGCTTGTAACTTTGTTTTGGGTTACTAATTACAGCATTTTATTTATTAATAAACAAAGTTATTATTTGCAGACCAACATTTTATTATTTACACTAGTTTGGTTAAAGATTTGGGACAAAGTTTGCTGGTCACAAATTCACCTGGAGGACTGGCTCAACAACATTGGAGCAGAATATTTTGCTTCCATCTAGTGGGCACATGTCAGAGTAGAGAAATTATAGAGATAACAAGAGGATTAGCTTAAGATCTAAAGAATAAATTATAAAAATGCACAGCTGTAGATTTTGCAGGTGAATAAGCAGTGAATGTTTAAACAGAAGACAAAATGGCATTGGCTTCTTACATTGCTGCTCTCTTTTACTTATCCAAGTTATTATTTTTTATTTTTTAATGCAGATTTTTAATTTTATTAGGACGACTGTAAGGTTCACTTTATAGAGAGGTGTCCACGTTATTCCTGTTCACTTATTTTTCTATTAAAGTTCACATAATTTAAGATCTGCTTGCATTAAAACAACCTTAGTAAATGTACTGGTCATATGTAAGCAAATGCAGTTACGGTTATGTTGCAAATACATTATTATTTTATATGTTTTAATTCTGTTAATTCAAATGGGTTGTAGTGACCAGAACAGTTTTTAGCAGTAGCACTGGTTTTTGTTTGTTTGTTTGTTTTCCAGAGGAGACAGCTGAGCAGTTCTTGCAGCAGCTGGACAGCGCATGTGTTTTCTGGAACGCTAGTTCACGATTTGCCGACGGCTACCGGTTCGGACTCGGTTAGTGCCTTCTGTTTTAATTCTTTCCTTATCAAACTATTTATCCTCAACATAAATGATGTTGAGATGATTTAAACTCCCTGCTCCTCACATGTAGAAGTTTTTCTGCTCTTGACAATTGTCCAACAATGTGTCAAACTATGACACTTGTCCCACTTTATCCCAAATATGCACATTAATGTGTGATTTAGAGAGAAAAGCACATTTATAAACCACTTGCACTATATCTGGTACTGCACAAATATTTATATGTTATTGGCTCAAAGGACCTTTGTGTCTTTTTTTGTAAATTAGTTTTGATCAACAGTTCTTCAAGCTTTTAAAACGTCTACCACCATTTGTTCTTCAACATTGACTACTTTTTTAACAATGTCAACACAATCTGACTACAATTTTCAGAAAACATTTTTGTATTAAGCCACTAATCAATAATCCATGAACCATTCAAGCATGCAAAGGAAATCCACACTAAAGAAAACCCACATGTTGTAGATAAATTGGGAAAACATTCATTTGGATCTTTAGGCACATTGTGACAGTTTGCCATCAAGACTGTTTGTTTCTACTTTTTAGTGAATTTATGGCCTGGATTTAACAAGCATTAGATAGTAATGAGTGTTTTTCACAGTTATAAGCTGAAAACATGATACAGTAGATGATGAACTGCATCTCTCAGGGTGATGATCAAACTCTTGACTTTTGCACAGCACTGTATTTTATAATATAACTTGTGAATGTTTATGGCAATGGATGCACGACAAATGCATGTTAAAGCAATTTGCAGAACCAAACTAAGGTGAAAAGGCACTATTAAAATGTGAGACTTTTATAGTGTATTACATTTAGTTCACTGCGGTTCTGTTGATCTACAGGAGCAGAAGTTGGTATCAGCACAGCCCGAATCCACGCCCGAGGGCCTGTAGGCCTCGAGGGGCTGCTCACCACCAAGTGGGTCCTGAGAGGCGATGGGCACACCGTAGCTGATTTCTCTGAGCACGGCAACATGAAGTACCTCCATGAAAACTTGCCTGTGGGGCCGACTTTAGCTGAACAGAGAGACAACAGCTAAACCAGAGTCTGAAGACTATAAGGTCTTGTTGAGACCATGGCTGATGCCATTATTTGCCTCTAAAACAAACTTTACCCGTACAATAAGACTGATGTTCTCTTTGGCATTATGCTCTTGTTCAGGGACCAACAGTTTGTAAAGTTTTTTAATTTTATTTTTTAGCTCGGCTCAGGACACTTATGAGTTAGTTTAGCCTAAGGAGGCATCAGTAAACTGAACTTTAATCAAAACAATTATTTATTTTAGTAAAATAATTTCAACAGAGAAACTCATGTATGTAGATGAAATGCTGGTTTAAAGTGTTTATCATCAACATTAACTGAAATGTCTTAAAGTGAATTTAAAAATAGCAAATTCTGTCTCTTAGAAAAATTACACACATTTTCATAAGTACCAACACATTTGGAAACAAATTATTTATTGTTCAAAGTGACAAATTAAGTAAAAACGTCATTTCAGTAAAAAAAAAAAAAAAAGATAAAAACTGAACATAAATGGATTCCTTGTATAGTAATTTAAGTTAAATGCAACTGTTTTTGCACCAATTATTTTAATTGTTTAATTTTTACATATTGTTACATGATGTGCTCAGTCTTTAGCACTTCGTTGCCCTCCTGCTCGCTCCTTGTGGCGCCTCCAGCCTCCGTCTGAGTGGGAATAGTAATTGACAAGCCTTCTCTTTAAAGCTCGAGGGGTGAACGAGGCTGCTTTTAAATGAAGCTCTGTAACGTTCCAGCCTCTGAGCTGCTTTTAGATGTCTTGAGATGCACATTTAAGGTTTGGGTTATTTAATGCCAGTAATGTAGAATAAAAAAAAAGTTAAAGAATATTTGGATTCTCTTTTCTTTCTACTCTTTGATTTCTTTTTTTTTTTTCCTCGCAGTTGAGGATTTTTGCACGTATGCTCATCTCTGTCCTGGCTCTAGTCTTTCTACTTTCACAAAAAAAAAAAAAAAAAAAAAACACCCAAATTAATGGGGGTGGGGGAGTTATACTGATCTAAAAAACAGATGTCTAAAAGGGGCCTTTTTAAAGTTGCCCATAGGGACATTTGCGTTACTGGAAGTGGGGCAGAGAAGATGGAAGACAATACTATAGAGGTTTAATTATCCAGCCATCAGAAATGAAAAGAGAGACGAGAAGAACTGAGACTAATAATGGAATCACAGACTTCTGTTCTGGGCTTTTCTCTATCCTTTTTTCAAAATTTTCTCTCTTTTCTATCATCTAAAGGATTCGTTCTCCAAAACGCACTACTTACCCTTCAATCAGCTTCCCATCACAAAGTCCAAAGGCTTCAGAGATGAAGAAGGAAACTCAAAACTCAAATCTTACTCTTTTGTCCTTTTTTTTTATGTGTGAAGGGATTGAAAAATAAATCATCTAAATGACTTGAAGAAGAGAAGGAACAATCCAGGGACAATGAGCGTTATCTCTTTGTTGCATAGAAAACAGGCTGAGCATCAGATTTAGCTACAGTTGCTGTCAGTGTGTAAGTTTACACCTGGTTGGGCTTTGTTGTGAAATGAAAGGCATCAGGTAAATCCCTGAATTTAGTATTTTATATCAGCTTTATGACTCCTAAATGATCTAATTTAAGGGCAGATGTAAAAACAGGCGATTGGAAAAACTAATTAAAACTCTTATTTTTTTTTGTTCAGTCTGTCATTAAACCCAGCTTTTGTTGTGTTTTTAAGATACAGTATTTAATTCCTCTGTTTTGTAACGTTTAGATTGTTGCACTTGAAAACAGACTTCTTAACATTATCTTTAATTGATTAAATATCATAAACCTCCACTTCTTATGGCTGTAAATTAATTTCAAGTCAAACCAGATTCTCATCTCTCGCCATCTGTGCCCCCAGGATCCGGCAGATCCGTTCCTCCGCTGCACCCTGTTGATACCGTGTTGTCTACTGGGCATTGTTGTCCGCGGCAAATCACCGAACTCGTACAGCAGAGCCGACAATCCTTTAATTGAACATTACTCAAGGCCAAAACTCGTGTAACTCGTTCTGCTTAATCTTGAGATTCTCAAACGCTCTCCCTGCTGGGCTTCAAATTTTTTTAAATCAATAATTAATTGGTCAAAGTTATTTATTCATGCGTATCTTCTCCAATTATGCGGCGTCTAATTAACAGTTTCAATAATTGATATTTATTTCTGAAAGGGCTTGTGTCTTGGGCTGATGTAAAATGCATGAGCGGGGATGTGGACTGGGTTTACTTTTTTTTTTGTTCTGAGAGAGCTTGGTGCTCGGGGCTAATATGAGGCCACTTTGACTCCTGCTCTTTGAGCTGGCACCGTCCCTGTGATGTTGATCTAATATGGGCATCTTTCATGGACCCAAAGCGCTTACTTTGTATCAAGTGATCGCATAAAGACTCCAACAAATCCGCTCTCAGATACTGTTTTATTTTATTTTATTATATTTGGTTGCTTGTCTTTAATAGCAAACTTCAAAGACAAAGCTTGTTTCCTTTTGTAATTTTTTTTTTTTTACCCTATATAACTCTTTGTCTTGGATAAAATGAAAAGTTGCCATATTAATTTAGTAGTTCAATTTTTTTTATTTTTTTTAAAGGGCCGTTCTGGGGAAAGATTAAGACTTGATTAGTAACATTTGTTGTAGCTTGACCAACCTCAGATTGATGAGCTAATAGTCCAAAAAGGGCCCCCATCAAAGTAGGTTGCACCCACCATAAAACAACTCTAATTTTAAATATTTCATAGCAGTTCAAATGTTATTTTTACTTTTGAAATGCTGTCAGTTTTGCACTAAGTGGTTTGTATCAAATTATTTGCAGGTGCAACCAGCAACAGCTAACTGTAGCACTGCTTGTAAAACATGCAAGAACTTCATGTTTCTGCATTAAACTTTCACTATACAGTATTGTGTAATCATTAGCATATAATTGTTTTTGTGTAACATGAAATAATGGCATGTAAAAATGTATAAAAATGGGATTTCATGGACCATTATAAAAATGGATTCAGGTTTAGGACATCATTAATTCATAATGGTCGTATTCTTATCAAGTTTATTCTTTAACTTGCCAAAATCAGCCTGTTCAAAAAGATATCTGCAACAGGTAAGATATTTCTTGTTTATAACTTTCTAAAGAACCATGATTAACCATATACTTATTTTTCATAGCTGATAGTCAACAATAAATTACCAAAATCTCCTTTTGGAAAACTTTCATCAAGTTTTCATTTATTGTGATTCCAATTGAACCTGTGAGGGAAACCATTTCGCTTTGGAACAATCAAAGCAAGTCAGATCATAGCTGTGACCTCCGTTTGAGCTTCGAATTGGATGCAAAGCCGCAACCCAACATCGGACAGAGACTACTGTAACCTCTGTACCATATTTTTTGGACTATAAAGCGCATTAAGCGAAACTAAAACATTTTGACAGATTTTTGAGCGCCATGTACCTCATAAAATCAACTCGAGGTCAGTAAGCACAACCAGAATTTATACATGAGTTGCACCAGATTATAAGGCTCACTGTTGATTTTTGAGAAAATTAAAGGATTTTAAGTGCGCCTTATAGTCCGAACAATACGGTAGTAAAAGTGTGGCTGCAAGTTTGGTCACCGCAGCTTTGAGATGCTCATACAGAGCTGTCGGGGAAACAAAAGAGTGGAGGTTTAAACTGTGGGGGTCAAAACGTTATTTTATTTATTCAATTTTTAAAGATACAAATTTACTTATTCTCTGTGACGCGTCTCAGAGATCCGATGGTGGGGCTGGTGCTTCCCCACTCACTGTGCCGTCTGTATTCTCCGGGTTGCAGGAAGTACTGGCGTCCCCTGTAGTTGGGGTGCTCGTGCAGCATCCAGTAGCCCTCCATAACGTTGACGGAGGAGATGTCACGGGTGTGGAAACGCTCATGCAGATCCGGGCAGTCTTCGTTTAACTCCATCGTCTGGCCCGCAAAGTCAGACCGCTCGAAAATCTTCATCCTATAGCTTCCGTTGTACTACATAAAGAATAAAACTTAACATGACATTTATGCAAACACTTAAATACTTGGAAATGTAGAGTTTGATTGAAAAAAGCCAAAATGGTGCAAAAGGATCCTAAACAGGATACAGCAATGTTTAAAAACTCACAGGGGGCACCATGCGGCAGGAGCGGATGCAGTCATTGAAGCCAGCCCAGTGCTGGTAGTCAGGATACTCTCCCTTGTGCAGCATGTACTGGTAACCAGCATAATTGGACTTCTCATAGGCCACCCAGCAACCACTCTCAACTCTTATGGAGTTGCAGCGACTGAAGTAGTTTTGCATCTCAGGGCAGTCACTGCTGCACTCATGGTGACGACCCTGGAAGTTCCTGTCTTCATAGAAGATAATCTGCGTACGACAGATGGTTGAACATCACAGGATCAACATGGAGCTGTTTCAAACTCAAGATGCTTGTATGTCGTCACTGAGATCACACTTATCAGAACCGGCTCTGTACATGAGTTTTATCTAAAGTTTTTAATTTGAATAGTTAAAGAGAAGTTAATAAAAAATAAAAGCGTATAACACTTTTGAAAATGATGTCCCAGGGTTCACAAAGCTTGCTCTTAAATTGATGGTAGGGGTTTCCCAGAAGGCAAGTCTCTAAATTAAATTCTGATCATTTCAATTTAGCGTAAACGGTTTAGCATACTTTGCTGGAGCAACAAAGGAACACCGACAGAATAATCAATAAAGCAGAAGTTATATACAAAATATATTTAATATACAGTATTTTATACTGAGATTAAAAATAGTTATTGCAATGCAGGCTCAATTTTATGAAAAAATAAAGTATGTATTTTGTATGCAATTGACTATTTTGCTTGTTGCTTTGCCTAATGTTTGTCATTTGACTTTTTACATTATTTTTGTTAGTGTTCTTGACAAAAATATAATGCTTAAAATCTGGCTGATGTAGAAAACGTAACGTCTTTTTTGCATATAAACTGTTCATGGTTTCATTAATTATTGGTTATTGACTATTTAATAACCCTTTATAAAATAGTCTTAATGTAAAGTGGTAACCACGTTTGTTTCTACTCTTTTGTTTTACATAATGTTTATTGTTATTTATTAAAACTTTAATTTCCATATTTTTAAAGTTAATTTTATCCATATCAATGCAATATTCAACCTTTTATTTATACAGGTTAATCCAATTGAGCCTCGGGGACTCATTTACAAGAGAGACCTGAATTTTAACAAAAGGTTACGACAATAATGACAATAGACAATCATAAAGGATGCGTACAAATTATTATTTTTTTTAACAACTGAAGATAAAATTGTAATTACCGGTAAAAGGATAATGAAAAGGAAAAGTAGCGAAAAATCAGCTAGGTTGGAAAGTTGTATATATAT
>JARVGV010000527.1:18428848-18440728 GCA_031762435.1 Hypsolebias longignatus
CCGCCCCCCCCCCCCCCCCCCCCCAGACCAGAGAAACTCTATACTCAGACACAAACGTGGCACTTTTCATCAGTCTTTACTTTAGTTTGTACTCGGCACTCGTCTAGTTCCAAACAATACCTTAGAGTGGAAATCAATTTGTTTCTTTAACACCCCCCCCCACTCGATCCTTACTAAACTCCATTCAAGGTTCATGTGAGCAAGGCCTCGAGCCCCTCCTCACAGCCCTGCGCTCGTGATTTTCTCTGTTCTTCAGCTTCAAAAACTATTCCACCTTCTGAATGGTTGAAATCTAACGACGTGTACCGTGTGGTTCCCTCAACTCGTGCACATTTCAGTTTTGATGGGCATGACAATTAAACAATATTCCACAGTTTTGCATATAAATTGAAAGAGGTTAAGTAAACCTAAAGAAATGCTTTTTTTTTTTTTTTTTTAATCAAGGTCTAAGATGGGGTAAAAAAAAATTTTTCAATTAGAATAAAAGACAATAAAAACAAAAAATTAAAGCCAACTCATAAACAATGTGTCGAACGTCAAAAAAAAAAAAAAAATCAAATCATAAAATAAAATATTAATGTATTGTCGTTTAAAAAAAATTAGACTTCATAAGTAATAACATTATCAAAATTAAAAACTAATTATGTTTTAAAGTAATATTAAAATAAAAGCTTTGCAGGTAAATGTTCTAAGGAAATAAAATGAAAATAAACGTGTTGAATAAAATCATGCATTTAAAGCTGAATTGGGGCACGGAAAAGTTGAGATTAGACAAGTGAAAAACTTTTTTTTTTTTTAGCACGGTGCTCGATTTCCTTTTCTACTGCGAACATTCAGCCTCTGCAGCGCTGTTTGGGACCCTGCCCTCTCCTCGGCCTGCAGCGAGCCGTCCCGAGGCCCTTAACGCCAAAACAAAGCCCTGAGAATGTTCTTTACACAACTCGGACAATAGCGCCGGCGCTCCAGCTTGACAAGTAAAAGAGCTCCGACAAGGCGGCGGCTAATTGCCTGCCCTCCCACCATTCAGCTGCCCTGCCACGCTCCTGCCATCTCCTTTTGTCCCACGTGCACTTTCTTAAGTAAACTGCCAGTTCGCCAGCGAGTGATGGACAGCTCACAATCACTCAGCCACAATAGCATCAACATCACAACACAAAAGAAAAAAAGGAATATTTAGAAAAAGAAAAGGGAACGCTCTTTTCCGCTTCGCTGTTTTAAGACGTTTGCACGAGACCCGACAGAAAATAAAACATTTTTAAAAGTTTTACAAAACAAATCAAAACTACCGTACTAACATTTACAAAAATCTAAAAAAATAAAATAAAATAAAACAACTGTTAAGTCTAATAATGTCAGTCGTTTTCCTTCTTTTCCATTTTTAAGAAATAAATAAAATGAAAACTGCATTTAAAATGTTCATTCTTAGACACAATCTAATGTGTAAAAATACACATTAAATATTAAGTATTATTTATATCAAAAAGCACTGAACTGTAAAATATAAGCAGCCAAACCCACTTTAATTTAGAAGTTCACGTAAAGTACATTTTAAATACATTCAGTGAACAATAAAGACCTTTGTATTGTTTCAGTATTTTTTTGTTCCAACACAAAAATGTAATCTGATTTAGTTCGATGTCTTGGAATAATACAACACTGTCAGGCTGTCAGGACAAAGCAATCAAACAGCGCCTTTCATTATCCAAATTGTCAATCTGTCACTTAGCAACATAAGTATTATAAATTGCCAAATGGAGTCCAGATAAATATTTCCCGGTACATTCAATCAAAACATAGTATTCAAAGTCGGTCAAGCAGCAGAAAACAAAAAAGAGCAATGATTAAAATGTTGGAAAGTCTTACCATTTAAAAGAGCTGTATTTGGGATGCTGCTCGGTTCCTGGTTAAAACAAGCATGCTGGCACTCGTGGTAGTGCACAGACTCCAAGCAGACTCCCACCACCATGTCAGCCACTAATCCACTGGGGGGCAGCACCTCATCTACGGCAGCCCCCTCGCTAAAGCCCGATGGATTAAGCCGATAAGACGGCGAGCGGAGGACCGGGTGAGAGCCGAGGTACGCTGGAGCGACTTATAGGACGACGGCTCTTAAAGTCCCAGAGCGGAAAGGAGCGCAAGTCGGCGTCCGGCGATGGTTGTTCACTCTCAGCCACCCCGTGCATTCAGGCGCACAGTCAGGCTGCGCTGCTCGTCTCCACGTCTGACCAAGACTAACTCTTACCCCCTCGCCCATCTTCATATCCCCCCCTAATAAGCTCTTTTGTGTCCATCTCTCTTTCTTTGATAAGTTGAAAGAACGACAAAAAAAGAGGGAGCGGAAAGAAAGGCTTTCATTCAGCCGCTTGGCAGACTTAAAGGTAGTAGAGTGCCGTCTATAGGAGTTGCCCTAACTTGGCTAAACTCAAACAGCGGGGTGTCACTCGTTATGTCATTAATCCCCAAAACTAGCCACGCTCCGTTCACCGCTAGTCACACTAAATTAAAGGCAAAATCAAAAAGACACAAACGAGGTGTCATGGAGAAAGGCGTTCCGATCCAGGGCAAAGGGTGTGCGGTGTTGGAGCCACGGTGCCCCCAAGTCCATCGCTCACCCCCAACATTTCATATGAAAACACCCAGAAAACAAATGAATAAAAAATACAATAAAAACTTTTTAATCACTAAAAGCTTCGGCCACGTAAAGCAACTTTCACAAGTCTCCAGCCTGAACTCTCCTAAAGCGAAAGGAAGTCTCAAGTCAATCCGGCCAGACCAAAAGGCACCGACCGACAGCAGTTAAAATAACGCCAAAACAACAAATAAATAAAAACAGTCGCTGTTGGTTTTCAGGAGAGCTGGCAATAGAAAATTCAACCCGGCCGAATGACGGCTTGAAGAGAGGAAGCCCACTCTTAAAGCCGTGATCCGACCATCCACTATACCACCGCTGTGAGCCTTTTAACCACAGCAGAAAAAAAATTTACTATTGATCTTCAAATGGCGATAATTGAAAAGATCAAAAAGATTAAACAAAAAAGGGGAGAAAAAGAAAGAAATTGCGCAGACTTACCATGTTGTGATCCTTTTTCGTTGCAAGTTTTTGTTTAAAATTAAAAGGAGGGGAGAGAAAGAAAAAAAAAAAGAAATTGCTCAAAGATGCAGCATTGGAGGTGTCAAATTTTTGTAGCAGTCTCTTGATCGTATTACTTCCACAGTCCTGGTTTCCAATGCGTCTGAACTTTTTCCCTTTCTCTTTTATTTTGTTTGTGGTACCTAGCCTTTTTTCCCCCTGCTTAAGACTTTAAAAGCCTTCAGCTCAGCAAAGCAGCACAAATTATCTTGCCACCTTGCTCAGCTCTGATGCTTTGGCCGCTAACTTCGGAAGGCCCTTTACTACTGCATCAAAATTAGCATTGTCAAAGCAGTTAATGAATATTAATATTGTATTTGTCATTGGAGCTGGCCCATTGCTGAACTCCAAGTCATCCATCAGGGACAAGATTAAGCACACAATTATTTCTGACTGACAGGGACCAAATCTGGAAGATTTTTTTTTTCTCCTCCAACAATTTAAAGAAAAAGACACAACATCATCTTAAGGTACCTCCCATGAGACGAGACAAGATTAATACACTTTTAATGAAGCAAGATTTCATGGTGTATGAACAGCAGGAACCTCAGGGGGGGAATACTTTTTTAACTCCATTTTAACCATTTTAAATGGACAGGAATTAAAAAATGATAACTAATTTTAGCGACAAGGCGCTAAATTTAAACACCTTTTTTAAGAACAGATTTATTTTTTTTCCCTCTCCGTTTATCAAGACTTTAATTTTTTTATTTTTTTTTTTTTACCTTTTGTCGGAGCAGAAAGATGAATAAAACAATAGCACGTACAAGCGCTGTGAACATCGCCGGCGCTAAATTTAACATGAAACATTCATTAAGATCCCGGACCTCCGGCGCTCTCCGCAGAGCCCAGCGGAGCTCCGACCGCCGCGGACCACACAGGCAGCCAGCATCAGCACCACCCGCTGCAGCGCCTCAGCTCCATCCAGGAGCTTTCCCCGCAGAAACGACAGCATCGTCAAACACTGCACCGTTTCAGAGCTTTCGCAAACGCTTCAGAAGAGCGTTCACCTAAATAATATTTGTCCAGTTCCTTGAGATAATTATTGCAACGAC
Source organism: Hypsolebias longignatus (assembly GCA_031762435.1). NCBI lineage: Eukaryota > Metazoa > Chordata > Actinopteri > Cyprinodontiformes > Rivulidae > Hypsolebias > Hypsolebias longignatus. The sequence continues at coordinate 18,433,034 of JARVGV010000527.1, forward strand.
TTGAAAAATGAAAACAATCAAGAAGCATCCAGACCCGCATCCGTTTTGGGAAAATTAAGCCGATCATCTCCTTTGCTCCTCTGCGCACAAAGCATCATAACCTCGTATGCAGGATTAAAAAGAAACAATAAAATAAAGCACAATGAAATTCTCACAAAATCCCACTTTTGAGCTGAACAGAATCTGACTTTTCTCCGTTCACCATTTTCCAAGAAACGGCAAAAGGATTTTCAAGGTTAAATAAAATAATAAATCGATTCTGTTTGCGCTTCTCTAAAGAATACAAAGCAAAAAAATTTTTTTTAAATAAAAAAAAAAAAGTGCTGACCTGCTCACACAAGAAATGGCAGATGTTGGGCATTAGTGCCAGCAGCTCAGTAAACTGGTGTGAGTGTGGGGTCAAGCTGCGGGCTCACCTTGGAGCGCCGGGCTCCCGCCGACCACCCTGCCGGCTCCTTAATACCATTAGCAACCCTTAGATGAACACACTAAATTGGCCTTTTGTTCTGAAGGTGCCGATCTGGTCACACCGACCCACTGGAATCACGGCAGCAAATACAGATGGTGCTGCTTTTTTTTTCCTCTGAAATGAATAGTGCTTAAGAAGAAGCGTCTTTCTCCAAATTGTTCCGATTTTCAAAAGCCGTCGGCTTTATTTTTTCCATTTTCCCCCTAAAACTTTTTATATATCACAATCATATTTCACAGTTTAATGGAATAGTTTAAAATCTATTTATTGTACACTAAATTTGTTATTTAAATGTATTTTTTAATCCTACACTAAGGCATTTTATAAGCTAAAGTGTTAACTGTAATTAAATTAGATTTAAGCTAATAAGACCATTTATTTGAATTTGCAATGACAAAAAAATGTGTTTAAATGATGAGAAAATGAACATATAAAATAAATCAATTTATAAGCACTGCCGTTATAATAATAATAAAAAAATTAAACATAAAAAACTATTGACAGAACCATATTCTTAAATGAATGCTATGGAATAAAATCAGAAATAAATATATTAGTTTAAGTTTATTGTGTCCACATGAACCTCATTTATAATAAAAAAAACAGATGGCAAACGTGCCAATTTCATTCAAGCTGAGAACCCAAAACAGCTCCAATCAAGGTGAGGAGGAGAGGAGGAAAGGAGGAGACGAGGGAGCAGCTCTGCAGCCCAGCGTGATCACATCAGCGCTAGTATCAAATTAACTCTCCGACTTTGAAATTTATTGATCTGCTATTAAGACACTAGTGAACTTGATGAAGTGAGTGCTGTAGGTGACTCTGGGACTTCAAAGTCTTGCACCAGCCACATAAAACAAGCCACTTTGATCCCCGCTCCGCTCCTCGGATCTAGAGAGGGAGCATCAGAGGAACCCCCCTAATTCTACTCTGGTTTTTTCTCCCACTCACCCCGGGCCCGAGCTCCAGCTCTTCTCCCCTTTCCCTTTTCCACGTGTGCCCCATGCCCCGGGAACCAGCAAAGCACCGGCGCCGTCAACGCGTTTTACAGGATAGTTAGCTAGTCGGAGGCACGCTGGTGCAGACTGATCTCGTTTCTGATACACCGAGAAAACATAAAACACGACGACGGCACAGGAAATGCAATTCAGTGTCAAAACAACAACTAGAAAAAGGCGGCCATCCAAGCCTATTGGCATTAAAATTCAGTGCCGATAAGAAGGGGTTTCTTCGTGCCAAATACGGCATGTAATAAGGTCGGCAATGAGACAGACAATGCAGAGTGGGCGATAGCAACACTATTGTGTGATTATACATCCCCCTCTTTGCTTAAGGCAACTCTTCCCTCTACATTAAATATTGTGTGCTGCCAATCACACCTTCCTTTTTTTATTTTGTGCCACTGGGTGGAGGTAGTAGTTAATGTTTTCAACATGCGCCGAATAACTACAAAACACTGGCACAGACACAAAAACGCAACTGGCCCACAAAATGCATCTATTCTCCACCAACTCCAGTCATTTCAAGACAAAATGCTCAGATAAAAAGGCAAAAAAGATGCATGTGCATATCGCAACAAAACAACCTGCAGAGTTGGGAAACAAAAACTCGAGCTCCACTGAGCCGTTAACTTCGCAGGACTGTGCAAAATAAATAACAACGGCTAAATTAATCATCGGCAGGACGGTGTTTGCGCTCAGGCTCCAGTGCTCAAAGGCGCAGGGTGTGTGTGAGTGTGCGTCTGCCTGCGAGTGTCTACACTTGGAGCGCCAGGGCTAAGCCGCATCTGTTTAATTAAGAGGGGTAAAACAGATGACAAATGCGAGACAGTTAAACATTTAATGTGTGCTTATCTCCCCCCTCATTTATTTAGTTGGAAGCGATTCACAGTGGGTGGCGTCAAGACTGATGCGCCGGCAGAAATGCGGTGGTGAACGCAGCCTCGTGCGCCGTAAAAAGTCAGGAGGCGACAAACGCTTCCTGACCAATCATTTCCAACTTATTTTGACTCAATAGGAGAAAATAAAACGATGCATTAAATACCACAAAATCAAACACGGCACGGTTGATTCTGTAGAAGGCAAAAAAAAAAAACTAGTTTTAATAATGTCTGTATTTTTAGCAGCATCACTCAAATTAAATGAATGTTGCAATTAAAACTCAACTGTTCCAAAATCCGTAGTTTCTTCCTCAATCCGCTTGTCAAAAACGTAATGTTTTCACTGGCTGATCCCTATCGTGCACCTCGCACTGAAACACATTGCCTAAAGTCAATGTCAAATCCCAGCTCCAAAAGTCCCACCAAAAAAAAATACAGAATGAAAAGTGCCCACGGCACACATATTCCCTTTGCTCAACCCAGCTTGCAATACCTCACCCTAAGTTACAGCTTCCAATGTGACATGAAAACAGAGAAAATATATCGCATTTTATAGATATACGTAAATACATAGAGCATTAATACGTTTCTGCCATTATAGATTGAGGGAGGGATGTGTGGAGAAATAAAAATGGTAGGAACGGGTGGGGAGGGAGGGAGAATAGACAGGAAAAAAAAAGGCAAAAAAGCAAAAAAGCTCAAGCTAAAAAAGCAAAAACAGAAAGAAGGAGATAAAGAAAAAAAAAGGAGGAGGAAGAGGTGATGGAGGGAGGGAAGAAAGCCCTGTGCCAAAAGCATATATAAGAGAAACCTTCACCAATTAGTGGGGAGAAACGGGAGAGGGAGCTGCCGTGGCGTCGGCACTCAAAGAGCCAAGCCTCGCGGCGAAGCTGTCATGTCGGCAGGATTGATCAACAGGCCTGCTATTTCTAATGGCATGTTGTCATGAAGCTGCAGCCATGGGGAGCCACCTGCCTCAGTCCTCGCACGGCACTCAGTGCATGTGTGTGTGTTTGTGTGCACGAAAGATGGGGTTGAAGGTATTGCAGCAGCCATACCTATTCTGTGCCCATATATCTTTTACTAACAATTTGAAAACAGCACAGAATCCTCCTCCCACTCAGGCAGTCTACCTTGCATTCTCCAGAAGGTGGAAGAAAGATGCCATCTTGAATTGTTCTTTATTCTCACACAGCAGAGCCCAGCTACAGTAAAATATATTTTAAATGGAAAATGTTGGGAAAACTACTACTACTTATATAATAATTAGTAGTAGTATTTACAGTATAATAATATAATTATTATACTTGTACTTTATCGTCAATGTTTTTCTCTTGGACGGTAGCCTATTGGTACTAAGCTACCTTTCAAACGCTTGCGATAAGCATAACATCTTATTCCATTTTTCCTTAAAAGGGGGAAAAAAAAGCTATCAAAACATTGTTGTCTAATTAATAATTTTCTATTGAAAATCATTGCTAAATGCCGTTGCATGAAAAGCCCAATCGAAACGGGCAAATTGCTTTCCTCAGCCCTCAATAGCCGTCGTTGCAGCAACACAAAACTGCTTTGGCGGCTAAACAAGTCCAGACTCGCTAACAATAAAAAGTCAAATAAAAGTTACAGAACTTGAGAGTTCAAGGTAGTGCGGGCTACTTGGAGTGCGTGTCACGTACGGTTAACCTTTTTATCGGGCATGCCTGTGGTCTCATCAGTCGATGAAATTCTTCGCCCGCGGCGGTGGCTTAGCCGAGGGACACGGACCAATAGAAAAATATTTCATTGTGTTAGCATTTCAAATGGCGAGTGGAGGGTGGAGACGAGGGCATCTGGAGGGGCGGTGGGGGAAGAAGCTCGATCCGATCGTTGCCAGTGGAATTAATTGCCTATTCTGAGAATAATGTCCCTTAACCATGATCCTCGGAGGGCCGAATGCTAGCAGAGGGCACCTTTTTTTTTTCTTCTTTTTTTTTGTTTTTGTCTTCAAAAAGACGAGCGCTCAGGGGTACTGGACGTATTAGGGGTTTAGCTTGGTTCCCTTTATGTCGGGAAAAATAATCAGAAGCACTGAACCAAACTAAACTAATCCATATCCCAATTAAAGATTGGTAAAAACAATAGAAAAAAACGTAAAGAACATCTAAACTCAAATATAAAAAAAAAACGACAGATAACCTAAAATTAGACACTAGCATATTCTGGCTAATACATTGCTTATTGCTTAAGTTTGCTTTAAGACAAAAACATCAAAAGTTTACCATCTATATTTGGCTTTAAGCCAGCACTCGATAAATGGCTCAAGATGGCGCGACCCTGGTGGTGCTTCTATCCTTTTATTTAAGGGGATTTGGGTTCAGGCTTCGACACACATCAGCCAAGCATATGCAATGACCCTAACTGATATTGGTGCATCTTTTAGCCACATCTTAATCTAACCTCTATAAAGCTCTGCAGCTTTTCAAACTCAAAACAGCATAAAGAACACGCATTGTTTGGATCCAGGGAAGAGGCTGCCCTGGGAAAAGCCTCCTCAGAAAGGCTGGACCCAAGCCGGGGCAGAAGCCCTCTGGAAAAACAGCTGCTTATGCACTCAAAACCAAAACCCAACAGCTAAGAGGGGAGAAAACGTTTTATTTTTTAAATATTTTTTGGGGTGGGGATATGTATGAACAAATCCAAAATGCTCCAATCCCTCCGCAAGCTCCATTCGCACCCGGTGTCGATTTCATCCCTCGGCAGATGGACGGGCGAATTCGCAGCAGTCCGTATTACGCGCTTCTCCTTCGCTCATTGTGAATTCAGCCAACGAAGTCAATCTTATTAACTTCCGCACCGGTTCACACATGACATTTTCCTCAATTTTCTCGCCGACATCAAAAACATCAATTAGCAGCTCGAAAATGGGAAGGAGCGAATGACAGAGTCCGATAACGCAGACTTATTTGAAGCCGAGGGTAAATCTATTCTCCGGTTTTGAATGTGTTCATTACAATTGCATTTTCAAAGAAGACCTCCAAATAGCAAAGAAATTAAATTTATCTTCTGGAAATGCCCAGAAATTGTTTTTTCCCCCCGTCTTTTTATTTCTTTTTTAATCCCGTGTCTATCTCTCAGCCTCAGCGGGTGACACAAAGCATTGTGGTGCTGCATTTTCCTTTCCTCATTAGAACAGATCACAACTCCCACAGAAGTTGAAACCCTACACAGTAACCTCAAGTGTAACCCAGAAAAATTATTTTAAAAGAAGTCCCAACATTTCTTCAGGAAGAAAAGAGAGCGATAAAGAAGCATCCCGGTGACCTACAGTTTCAACAAAAAAATACCAGACAATGATGAACGCCATGTCTATTTTTACTCTACAAGGGCTTTAACCAGAATAAATAAAAATGTTTTGTTTTTTACTTTTAAAGTTTTTTTATTTATTTTTTCAAACACACTCAACAGTTTAAATAGCTGCATGCCTGAGATACTATGCAGATTAATTATAAACGCCTAAATAAAATCTAATATAAATATCAATATTTAACAGGTATATAAAAACAAAATGTAAATAATTAAAAATGACTAAATTTGCTGGTTATTTGCAAAAAACAAGTGATTTAAGAATGAGTCCTATAGTTAAAAATATCTAAATAATAATATCAAAATGTCTAATTAATATTTATTACAATAAGCACCCCGATTTATTTTTCTATTTTTATTTTTAAATAAACATTTTTTTTGTTTTGTTGTTAAGACCTAAAAAATAAAAAATAAATCCAGAGCTTCATTGATCATTTCCTGCTACTCTCCATCACCGTTACGTCAAAATGTGAAATACAAACCTTCACATTAATGAAGCTCTCATGGCTCAACTCTTCTGCCTCCCATCACTGATGAACATGTAACTCAATAAACCTCGCCCGGTAACCTTTAAGTAAAAGGCTATTTTTTGCCGATATCCAAACATTGTCAGGCGGCTTCCTCGTGCTTGAGTTACATCTCCGAGGGGGGCGAACGAAAGCAACTTTAGTGGCGGTGAAAAGACACTCGTAATGCAAGGGGGCGGTGGAGAAATAAGGGGGAGCGGGACCAGTCACACACACAACCAAGCGGATCACGTTCCTCCGGCCCATTGATTTCTGATCTTTTGACATTGTTTAGTTGCTTTTTATTTTCTTGCCCGTCTTTTATTCCATGTCACAAAAGACAGAATTGTCCAAACAAGTGATGTTGGGGATATCTACTATCTGTCAAAAGAGCAGGCTTTTCCCGGCATTAAAGCGACCAAATGTTCTGATGCAGTGCCGAGAATCGGCGGGATGAAAATACCACTCTTTATAATGGAGGCTAATCAGATTTCGGATTTGCCTTCTAGCTAAAAGGAGATGGAAACGTGTGGAGTAGTCGGGCTGTAACCAATACACTTCTAGTTCATCGCCACCCTGACCTCAACACAGAAGGCTGGCGCTTGTTTTCTAGTACAAAACCGGTACGTACAGCCCAATAAAGGGGGTCAGTATATAAAATGAATGACCAAATATAATTCTGAGCCCAGATCCACTTCTAAACATTGCTGAAGGGACAGAGTGGTCATGCTAAATGCAGTAAAAGATGAGGCGATGCATCTGCAACATGGCTGTCGGCTGAATGTTGAACACGCAGTGGCGATCGGTTCCATTAAGCGGGGATTTGATCATCTCCCTCGTGCGCTTTCGCAGCCCGGCTTCAGATTAGATCACTGCGAAAACGGTCAAATGGTGTGTTTATCTCTCTGTAATTATTTTGATGCAGATGACAGAGATTGGTTGTTTGCATGTGGCTAGATGAGCATGCCATACTGTGAGAGCAGAAACACGCAGACGCACACACAGGCTTGCGTGAAAAAGGGCTGAATGGCCATTAATCCATTAGATACTTCCAACAAAGGCCTGGAAAAATGTTTTATGTGAAGGGAAAAAAAAAGAAATGCAATTACCTTGCTGTAATCCTTATGTTATGACTAATATTAATACTCCCGTTGGGTTACAGAAATGGACTTTCAATGAGACTGAAAGACAAAACTTGAATGTGGTGGGCCAACATGCAACTGCTGCAGAAAAACACCAGCACATGAATCTCTGGTAGCAGAAGTGAAACCATTCACCCCCCCCCCCTCTCTGCGTTCAAAATGCAAAGCTCTCAACAAAACTAATCTGTCAGAAAATAGTGCAGCCATGAGCCCTGCCTGGCATGTAAACATCTCGTTTGAGCAGAAAATAAAATGACACACTGGTAAATTGCATTAAAAATGTGAATACAGGTAACCCCCGGTTTACGGCCGAGAACCGTTCTAACGGCCGAGCCGTAAACCGATACGGCCGTAAAGCGA
>JARVGV010000527.1:18452308-18469060 GCA_031762435.1 Hypsolebias longignatus
TTCTTAAAGAGACACGCTGCTCGCTCCCTCACTATCCATCCTTCGGTTCAAACAGTCTTATACTGCCATCTAGTGGTTAAAAAAAGGTACTACACACAAAAAGATAACCAAAATTTCTTCTTCAATTTGACAATTACTGATTATTGTCAAATTTCAAATATTATCGTTGTTTATCGCAATAATTTCTGAGACATTTCATCGCTCAGCAAAACGTGTTATTGTGACAGGCCTAGTTGTCATTTTACTAATTACTACATGTCTTTAAAGTTTGGCACCTAGTTTTGGTTGAATTACTAAACACAGATATCTCGGCTAACAATATGTTGTCAGGTCATCTGAATGGTTTATTTTTTTGCTGAGACATTTCATCCTTCATCCAAAGGACTTCATCAGTCCGAGGAGCCACAAACAAACTGAGTCCCACAAGCACATTCTCATGGTGGGAAAAAAAAGCAGTTTAATGGTGATAAAGTGAAGTTTGTTTGTGGCTCCTCGAACTGATGAAGTCCTTTGGATGAAAGATGAAATATCTCATAAAAAAAACAAAAAAAAAAAAAACATCCAGATGACCTGACTGAACATTGTTCGATTTGTACCTGGATTGCTGAGCATGAACTTTATTGATGTCACGTCTTCCTTAATTTTATGCTTTACGATCTAAATAACAAAAAAACTACTCCTGATTCCAAAGACCACCTCAGGGATTCAGTGAATCAGTTTACGCTGCTTCATTTTCCAAGAAGTTTAGAAGTCATTACTTATAGTTAAGAACAAACATTTCTGAGGAATAAAATTGCGAGTTAGTACGATTTACAGAAGGACAGCGTTTATTCCCATATTCCTCTACAAGGAGCTGAGAACAGTGAAGTGTGTGTTTGTGTGCGTACAGGTGAGGGGGTGTTGGCAAAGTTTACCCTTAATAAAAAGGGTGCCAATGAACAAAAATTTAAAAGATAACTTCCAGCTGTAAGGTTGCCCTCCCACCTCCTTCTATGCAACACCCCTACCTTCACCCCAGCTCACACCTCAGCCCCTTCCATACTACAGCTGGGAGGGGAAAAAAAACGAGGTCAAGGATCGCTTTACTCCAGCCTGCCTCCGTATGTCCCCCCCCCCCCACTCCCTCTGCATCAGCCCCTCTCACTTAAAACCTCATTCCATCGCTGCAGCCAAATCCGTCTCCTCTCCTCCCCCCGAGTTTCATTCTTCCCCTCCCCTCTTCTTCACTCCCACCCTCCCTGTGCCCTCAGCCCAGTGCTAATTGGTAAATCTGTTGAACCATGCCATCTCCAACAATGAGACACCTGGAGTTCTGTCAAAACAAGTTTCCCTGCAAAATGGCCTCCAGTGTTAATACAGTGGCGTGCAGAGCTGTTGTCGCTCACGAGGGCATCCGCATAATGCAACTCATCTGGGTAAATTTGTCAGCGCCAAGCTGCACTCAGCTGCCAATCAGCGACTGTTCCATCAAGTTGAGATTAGTCAGCAATGTAATATCTAGAACTAGCCCGGTTCCTTGAGCAAAGCTGCAACTAGAGAAGCACAATCGCTACAACTTTTTAAACCCCCCAGATGTTTCTGCTCTTGCTCAGAGCTCACATGGAGAGTCAGATGTTAAGTCTTCAGTGGGTTCATAGTGTGCAATCAAATGAATAAATACCATTGTCTCATCGAGCTCTGACAGCCTGTCACCCAAGACTCCAGTCACACCTTAGACTCAAGGACACTACGTGCACACTGCTGTAAACAAAGGTGTGTTTGTAAGGCACACACACACACACACACACACACATATATATATGCAGAAAGACAGACCGGCACACCCAACCGTAATCCTGCCAGACCTCGTCAAACAAGTTCCAGCAGAGACAGGGGGAGGGAATGGAGGCATCAAGTTGACATGCAGAAAGGAATGCTAACTTTTATGTAAAATGTGTCTGCAACATTAAGCACGACTCTTTCTTCCAGCGTTTTCTTTTTGAACAGATTTATTCACCAACAACAAAGGCCCAACAGAGTGTGCACAATCAAGAAGCAATTGATTAGTCAAACAATCCAAGTAGTCTCTCCGGAAGGCCATGGTCACCTCAGAGGAGATTAAGACGTCTCCTCTGGGCTCCATAATGCCAACCCAATTCTGGCTTCACAGAGCCTGACTGAAGCAAATCAAAACAAGGCTTACAGACGTCCCCGCCATGTCAGCTCTGCAGTAAAAACAACACTAACCTTACCTCCAGGCTCGGGTTTTTTTTTTTTGTTATTTTATTTACAGCTTGTGTTCTGGTGGAGTTTTTGTAAATAGTTGCAGGAAAACTAGATTAAGCAGGGACGTTCAGCGTTGCGCTTCTGTCGGATAGCGTTATCTTTGGTCTAAATCTCCAACCAGTGGATGTAAACACTATAATTACTTCATCTCTGCGTATAAAATTCTTCAAACCAGTTTCTGTGAGGAAATACTTGATTAAAAGCAGCTGCGCGAGAAAGTGCGAAGAGGACAAACTTTCTTCTTCTAGGTTCATTTGTGCAAAATGGAACCATGTTGTTTCATTTGAGACTTTCCCTGAAAATGCATGTTGACTAGAGCGATGTATAAACTGTTAGACATGATCCAAACATAGGATTAATTGCAAACAAAGATGACTTTAAAGCTAAACAAAAAGCTGAACAGTCATCATAAATGAAAAGCTTACCGGTATATGCGGGATTTCACACAGAAGCAAAGCAACAGCACTGAGTTAGCAATAAGCACAATACAGTGATTATAATTTCATCAAGATTTAAAGCTTTCATTTACTAGTGTTACAAAAAAAAAAAACAACATAAATCAGTTAATAATCAGTGTAATTTGTGTGTGGAATCAACCAAAAGAGATTCAAAGAAAATCCAAAAAAGATATTTTTAGATTCAAAGGTCTCTCACCAAATGAAATTGGTGAAGGCTCAGATCTGACTGTCCGGGGAATTCCCAGCAGAAGGGCCCCTGAAAGGCAAAGATGGACGTTCCCAAGTCACACAATTATATCAGCTCTCCGTCTCTCCACCGTTTCCTCACACACACGTACACACAGATCTCCACACAATCACAGCCGACCAGGTTTTATGCACCAAAAAAAAAAAGTGTTCTCTGAAAATAACGCATACCCTGGGCTTTTTTTTTTTACTTATTTAAACCACTACCTCATCTCTGCTGGCTCAGCTTCCTCCTGGGTGTATGTTCGGCCCCTTTCGAAGTAATTTTACACAGAGAGAATGGGAGAACACTGGCTCGGCATTAGTAACACTATATCTGTACTTGCTGGCCAGCTGTTAAAACAGTGTTTCGCTTTGGTAAACTGTTTCCACTCAAAGCGTGAACATTTAGCTGCTTTTGGGAAGGGGGGGAATCTTCTGACGCAATCGAATTCAGGTGCAAGATCAGGAAAAGTCCAAGAATTAAACCACCTGAGTGTGTAGTGTTTTTAACTAACATTTAAGCTAATACATTTCCACTTAAATTAAGCTTTTTTGTTGTTTTCAGACTGGTAATCTGAGATACTTAACAGTGCATAAACACAACATTATAAGAATAAGGCATTCACAGGGTAAAATTAATAGTTTCTAAGAGTACAACTTTCCAACAGATTTTAAGAGAAGACAAAAAAAGATAAATGTAGACACTGATTTCTTACAGAAGAAAGGACAGGCTGTAGCCAAAGTGAAAGAACATGCAGAAGAAAACAACAGGGCTTTAGTCTACTGAAGGGCTCCAACACCTTTAAGCTACTGTGCAATCAGATCACCAGGTTTTATTTGTACTTGTGCTTGGCCCTCAGGCCTTTTAGATAACTTCTCATAAAAAAAGGAGACGGTGAACTCTGTGGTTAATGGTGAAACACACACACTTACAGTAAAGACATATCTATTGTCCTTTTTATTGTGCATATCCAACACAGTCACACGTCCTCTAGGACAATTTCAGTTCACAGGAGGTTAATTAACAAATTTAGCAAAAAGAATGGTACGCACACAAAATGCTCAGACACATTTAAAAGAGTTTCTTTAACTCTGTTCTTCATAAACATTTAGATTTACTAGCAAAAAGACGACTCGTTGTTGTGGAACTGTAGTAAACTAAGCCAACACTGAGTGGATTGTCTGTGAGAACAAGCCACCGTCCAGACTATGGACAGATACAAAGACTGACTGACATGCTCTCATTCTCACTCACAATTCCCAGACCTGACGCCATGTCTCAACGGCCACAAATTTTGACCCGAGCCGATGATGTCAGCGTGACCCGTTGGACTAACATCTTGTCCAGAGGAGACAGCGAGAGACAGCAACAGTCTAAGTGCTAAATAACTTTTTCCAGACAAACAGAGTGATATGAATACAATTTGCTGTCATATTTATGGTCCAATGTATGCTGTTAGACATTTTTGTAACAAAACAACTAAATCATCTCAAAATAATCTAAAAATACTAATAACCTGCAACGACAACCGTAAAGATATTGCTAAGTAGGGGTGCAGATTTTAATCAAGAATCTAGATTCTGAATTGATTCTTAAGGCCCATAAAATGTGTTTTGTTTTTTTTCCCGCTCCTACTCCGAGCGCACTGCATATCATATTACATGTCCACTCGGCTGCTTTAGAATTTGGTTGTAAGCTAGTTAGCCAGCTCCCTTTATCTTAATGGCGTCTGCTAGCATAGAGCACGAGGACAGTGCAATTCAACCCGCTCCTTCAGATCCTACAATGTTCTGGAGGAGACAGAGCTTAACAAGAGCACGGTTGTTTGCAAGAAGTGTAAAATAAACTTGGGGTACAGTATTTTGGAAACACGACAAAATGCGCGGAAGGAAGATGAAAAGCGAAGCAGCAGACGAACAAACGCTGCAACAAACGTATTCCATCGCCTGCTGCATCACAAAGATTTACGAGCAGACAGCTCAGTCCAAATTTGAAATTTTATTTGAGATTAACCAAATATGAATCAATATGGTTAACACTATGAAGTCTGTATATTTCATATTAGGTTAAGTTTTGAAAATATAACAAATGTTAGAGCAATATGGTTAAAAAAATGTCTATTTTATTGTGAGTTAAAGGTTAATATACCGGTACTATGGCAGGCTGAAGTCGTTCACTTTTGTATTTATATATTTTTGAATTATTTCTCTGTGATGGACTGGAGACCTATCCAGGGCCCCCACCTCTTGCACAGTGATGACTGGATGGCACCAGTGACCCCCGTGACCCGTACAGGAAGAAGTGGGTAAAGATGATGGATGAATCATTTGTTCCTAGATTTTTATTTTGATTTAGAAAAAGCCAGGCAGCTAAGCTAACCTAATACTGGTAATTTAAATTATAGACTTTATGCACTCTTATATTTGTTCCTGATTTTGGTGTAAATTAAAAATATTTGATACAGTAAAGAACCTAAAATTACTGTTTTAAATAAATGTTCTATTTGTTTACATTGCTGTTTCATCGTTTCATCATGTCAATTACATAATTTCAACAAAAGTTATGACCATTTCAATAGAAAAATCGTTTCTGAACCAAAAATCGTTTCTGAATCAAAAAATCAATTTTAAATCAAACCGTGACACCAAAAATTGGAATCCAATCAAATTGCCAGACACTGCAAGATTTCCACCCCTATAATGCTAAGTTGAATCTAAGAACTACAATATTCTAGACTATGTGTTCCCAACAAACCTTAAAAGTGGCACAACTAATTTAATTATTGATGCAATTTGAACGTGCAGCTCTTCAGGGTTCAGGGCACATTACTGCCACTTAATGAAATTCACCTAAAGTTTTAAATACAAATGTAAACAAAAGGCAGCAATACAAATCTAACTCTCTGTTACAATGATGTAAACACCGTTTGAATAGACTTTAAAACCTTAGTCAAACAATACACAAGGGCCTCAGCAATTTTTGTCCATCCTCCAATCTCGTTTTAATCTTTCAAATTGCACTAAGAGATTGCTGCAGCAAAGATTTATTTGTTTACCTTTGAACCACACGTTTTGTTTCCTCCACCTTCGTGTTTCTTGTTAATAACTAAACTTTTCTAGCACTTTCTACAATATTCTGTATTGTGCTTTATTGTAAGTCTTGTTTTCTAGTAGAGACAACTTTTGTATTCTTGGAGTAGTTTCCATTTTTAGATACTAACTCATCAACATAAGCCAGCACTGCCCTTACTCTCTCGTGCTAGATAATGTCGCACCGTTAAAGCACTAATATTGCAGAATGATGCTTTATCATGCAAAATATATCAGTCGTATTGTGGACGTATAATGTGGGTAATGACCTTTCATTTGCAGCAGAGTTGGAACGCACACACAAAACAAAGAAAGAACAAAAAAAGACAAAGCAGGGGGCATGAGTTATTTGGACAAATGCTTAAAATGCAGCAGGAAAGCGCAGCCTAAGCTCAGCACAAATCAGGATAGAGACAGCGTCCAAGGTAAAGCCTACAGACAGTGCGTGGGTGGCGCCTGTTGACCATGGGGGTCACTCATTAACAAACAGGAAAGGCTAAAACTCTCAGAGTCCATAAGAATTGTATGGACAGCCCAGGTGTATGGGCCATTCAGCCCAACAGGAAGGCCCCTTTATTCCCACTACTCAAAGATGGACAGAGAAGTGGTCCCAGAAGGTGAAAGTGATCCTGGTGTTTTCTTTGTTTGAAAACTAAACTAGAGTTGCACGTCTATGCAGCTCTTTGACCCACTGAAGGGACCTACAGAGTCACTGTAATGAGTTTATTCTGAAGGCTTAGACTCTTTAAATATCAGAAATACGTCAGCTCTTTCCAGAACACATTCTTCAGCGAAACAGGTTAGTGTGAATGAGAATAAAATAAGTACGTTCCGCAGTTGGAAAGGCTCAGGTGGGAGGTCTTCCACGCTACCAAAATGGACAAATTCCATCACTTCCTTCATACTAATTACCATACACTTGGAGCGAAGGCCCTCCTTCTCTTCATCCTTTCAAAGCCCTTGCTTCACTACCTCTGACAAACACTCACGCACACACAAACGCACACAAAGACACACAGTAAGGTGCAGTTGGGAAATGGTTAACACTCCAGCCGTCCCCTGCTGCCAGTGAAAGCCCACAAAACAATGGACACATTGTTCGGCCGGGGCTAGATTCTAGACTCTAAGGCTGTGCATGTGTGTGTGTACGCACTCAGATGTCAGAAAGTAGTGCTCCTAACATGGGCATGTTTTTTCCCATAATTCCTCTCTTAACTGCAAACGTGATCCAACAAGAATTAATTGCACTTAACTTGTTTTTAGTGGATGTGCTGCAGTAATTAAAAATATAAACTTTGACTGCATGACGGTGAGGTTAGATGGTTTATTACCTCTCGGCCAAATGATGTCATAGCGTTACTAAGATGAGCCTGGACTCCAGCTGAGTTTATTACTGAAGTTTTGTTGATGATGTCAACATACAGACTGCAAGCTGCGGATTTACAAAACAGTCTGATCTGAGTTAAAGCAATAAGCATTATAGGTCATAATACAGAAGATACATCCAATCCTATGAATTTTTTGGCCTACCGGTACTTCCTGCTACAAAATATTCAGTAGATGTCTCTTAAGTGGACAATGTTGCCTCAAAACACTCAGCTGACCAAGTAAAGATGCTTTACGATCTTTTCCTCAGGAGTTGCACGAGGCTCCGTCAAAACCAGCACATCAATAGGTGGATAAAATATTGAATAACTTTCAGCCAATGGCACAAAAGTTCAGCAGCGGCAGGTTTTCAGACTGCCCGCAGGGTGGTCAGACACTTCAAAAAGGTTTAGCTTGGCCTCCTTTGAGGGCATGGTAAACAGGGGGCATAACGCTGTGCCCTCAGAGAGAACAGCTGGTGTGAGGTCACTTCCTCTGCTGCGCCTACCCAAACTCAACTTTCTAGACTGGACTAAAACAGGCTTTTTTTAATCGTTTCTTCTCAATCTCTCCCTCTACTCAATCCCCAGTTTTTCAGAGGCTCCATCAACAGTTATCTCTGCTTCTTCCGGTGGCTCTTATTGTTTCAACTGTCTTTCTTGCAGCTCCGTCTCTGTCAGATGCAGCACATCTCTGTTATCTAGCAGTCCATTCAACGGCTTCTTATCGCTACCAAAGCAGACCGCTAGAGCTGCAGGCAGGCAGAGGTCAATGCGTCTGAATGCTTCTTAGCATTTGTAAACAAAAAAGGAAACAGCGTATGAACAAATCTATTGATAAAGCCGATCACGCACCAGAACAGCAAGGTCTGCATGTCATAAAAAAAAGGGGTTGACCAATTGAGTGACACCTGCAGGTCTGAGTGGGGGTTGTCTTTGCGAGTCACAGTGCTGTAAGTGCATATCTTTCCCTTTCTATATGTACGACAGCTGGCATGATGCAAACGTGGGAAACATTTAGCCCCACTTCCTTCTCAGTCAGTGGTGGATGCTGGCGCAAGATAGAAGGAGAGTCAACAATACGTGCAGCAGTTCACGTCCAATTTTATCAGTTGTACTAACAGCCAGTTGTGTGCCTCTAATCTTACGAGCCTGTGTATCAAACTGATCAAACTGGCTTGGGCAATAAGACCTCAAATATTACGTTTTCTCTCATTACAATCACAGCATCAGTTTAAAAGGCTGCAAACCCCTTCTGCTTAAAACTAACATCTAAAGAAAAGAAAAGAAACAACTTTACATTCAAAATCCTTTTTTTTTTTTTGTTTTGTTTTTTTTTACATTTATTTCATTTAACGTCTCGTCCTTTTTGTGCCAAGGCAAAGCTGTTACTGTGAGTGAGTCTGTACTTCACTGCTGCAAAACATCTGTTTATCCACAAAAACAGATCATTATTCCTATAAAATGTGCTTTTATTGTAAACTGTGATCATTTAGAAAATAAATGCCATAAAGCAAGCCGTTTCCCCTTTTATATAGATTAGATTAGATAAAACTTTATTGATCCCTTGGGAAGATTCTTGCAGGGAACTTAAAATTAAATTAAACAAAAAAAAAAAGACAATAATGCACACAAATAAGCTTGAGTGTCACAAATCTAAAAGTAAAATTGCCCTGTTCACAAACTTCCTTCCCACACTGAAGTATATTCAAGCATACAGCATGAATTTATGTGTATACGGTAGTGAATATGTACAGCCAGATGACTCACAGCAGGCATTTACCTGCAGCCTTCGCTACCTACGACAAGTTCAATGATTTTATGCGCGTTGGAACTCTTTTTTTTTTTTTTTCTTGGCGCCTCCTGAAATAACAGGAGTAATAAGAGGACCCTGAACTCTTGGGTATAAAAATAACACAAACATCGCAGGAAAAGATAAGGAGAGCTTCAGCTGGGCTTGTTTTGTTCAGAACGCTGTCATCGCCAACTTTCGACAAGATTTAGTTTTCAAATACGCACTTTGACAACTCTTACTATTTTTAGACATGCTTCGTTTAAATAGAGAAAAACACGAAAGAAGCCATCTTTTGAATTATTGTGATGAGATTTATTACAGACCATAAACATGACCTAGTTGATCAAATGTCAAATGTGACTCAGAGGGACACCGTGTCTTGACAGTGCAATTACCGGTACGTGATAAAATCCATCACTAGCTTCTGGACGAGTTCCAGAGCTGTAACAACAAAATAACCCTGTTTTTCCACAGAAGGCGGGAACAAAAGGCGACTTCACTCAGCCCTGAAATGTTACCAACGAAAGACTTCAGTTTTGTAAGAACCTACAACCTTTGAAGCCTTTTCCTTCTACTGTTTTAATCCCATTTCCATAACAATAAGCTGCATGTACAACTCCAAAACAAAAGTAGCAACTGTGTCCTGAAGCACTAATGGTCACATCTCCATCCTCGCACGCATTGATTTTTTTTGGCTTGCTAACCATGTGACCACAAATCCCTTATAATAAACCTTTCCAATGACCTCCTGCAAACTTTCAGCCTTTTCCTAACTGCTTAGTTGTTGATTTTAGAGCTGACAGATATGCCTGAGGTGTATTCACTGTTAACTGTATGTACTGCAAAAGCTCTTATGGCTGTCAAACCAATTCTGCCAAAGTACGCCTCCAACAGCCATGGACAATGTGATCAATGTTGAAGAAACACCCACACTTCCCTTACAGACATGTGTTTTCAGCCCACCATTAGTTTATTCTCACCAAAAAAGTTGTCAGTGAGGTGAATTATCTATATTATAATATCCAGTTCTTTGTAAAACTGGTCTGGGAGTTATAATTGTTGTGATTACAGGCTGTTCAAGGAACAACCACCACAGTGACGCTTTTACCAGTGCTATTCTGTCCACAACCACAAAAGAGTCAAAATGTGCACCTTAAGTAAACAAGTTAAGAAATGCTGACTGGGTGTGTTAGTGGTTGTGATTTAAGTGGAACATAGATGAGTGTCCCTAAAAAAAAAAAAAAACAGATGAGAAAAGGAAAGCAGGGCTCGTTTCTGGCTTGTTCTGTCGTGAATAGAATCAGGGGAGGGGAAAAAAAGAGATGGTGAAAGAGGAAAAGTACTGAGCGGAGTGCTACTTACAACGATGTGTGCCGGTGACGGGGACCTGGCATCTTTAAGTGCTTGTCTACTTTGAAGACCTCCTGGTTGAACATCTAGAAGGGGCCATTTCATCTGTAGGTACTGAATGGCAGAAAGGAAACAGAATGGAAAGAAAGAAACAAAACATGTTAACAATGCAAAAAAAGTAAAGAAAAAAGACACAAAAAAAAGAAGGAGACATTCTTTGACATGTGCATGGGTGCAGAAACTCAAAAATATGGGGACGCAAATAAAAATCTTAAGGCGGATGGTAGAAGGGATGATAGTGGCCTCAAGCATGCGTCTGAGAGTAGCAGGAGTGCACAAAGTAAATGTGTAACAAATAATGCAGAGAACTGTCTTCTAGAAATACAACGCACAAACTTAAAAAGCCAGGCAACCTAAAGAAAAAACTTTTTTGTTTGTTTTATTAGTAGACAGACGATTCCCAAAAAAAAAAAAAAAAAACTGGAACTAGCAGCCACAGTTCAAAGCTTTACGATGACCTCATGTCATCAATGTGACCGTTTTTATTGAAACCCATAAAAAGAAGTAAAGCATGGTGTCTCTCCACGCTCCTGTGAGGCCAAACCTCCCGACTGCTCCCATAAATGATTGACCTAGCCTCTATCAGAAGTCAGTATGTCTGTGGTTCCCCCACCCTTTTTCTCTCACGCACACACACAAAAGCAAAAAAAAAAAAAAAAAAAAAAAACAGAAAATAAGAAAAAAGGTTAAAATTAAAAAACCAATAAGTAATAAAATGGGTGGAGATTAATTGTAATCATATAAAATGGACTGTGCCTTTTAAAATATCTGTTTTCATACACATTTTCAAAATCATAGCGTCATTTTTAATATTTTTTTACTTTCTAGCTATTGAATACCTGATGTTTGTTTTTCCTACAATACGGGAGCCAAATTCTGCTTATCAGTGTCACAGCCACCTAGTTTGTGACATGGAGGTCAAAACAACCTAAACATTGTGGGATGGGGGGAATAGAGTTCATAACTAGGGGACAACAGCTGTTTCAAGCATATTATAAGCTACATTATTAGCATTTGTGGCTTTCCTAACACAGGACAAGTTCACGGCTTTATTTGCAAACAACTTCTTAATCTATGTTTAAATTAGAAAATAAGATATCAAAAGAAAAGCCTCTCAAGACATCTATTAAAAAGGTCCCCACTTTTTCAAATCAAGATTAATGAAGTAAAAAAAAAAAAGGTTTGTTTTAGGAACCTAAATGAAAGCAATAATTGGAGTTGGATAATTAATGGAGAGTAGATAACCTATGTTGTGACCCCAGTGTCACAGGCACTCATTAAAAATTGTTTAGATATTGCCATTAAAAAGCTCTGACAAGTGAATCTGAACTCAGTTGCATTTAAAATGCCAGACAAAAACAAATCTCTGATATGATCAAAAAAAACAAACTGGCTTTCATTGCCCCGCGTCATCTTAAAAAACTTTTTACGAGTGACCAAGACATTCTTTAGCGATCATGAGTTGAGTAATTTTTATTATGTTTCTCAATCACGTCATGGTAATTACTAAGCCTTGGAACGGCACAAAAAGTTGTCCGTTTAATAAATTATCCATCCATTCCTCAAACAGTCAATGAAGTGCAAGAGCTAAGTCTAATGATCTGTGGTGCTTGTATGGTGACAAGTGTGTTACATTCAATTTCTCCGTGTTGCCATCTCGCAAAGGTGGCCAGTAGTTTGTATGCATGTCTGACAGCATCTGTGTGTATGTGCGACTGGGTGAGTGTGCATCAGTGCTGGTTGGAGAGTGAGTGTGTCGCGACCCTTCCTGAGACTGTGTCTAAATCAGTGGTAATTAGTGAAGAGTTCACTGTAGGGTGCCAGCCGGTGGTAGACGCTGGAGGGAGTTATTGACTGTATGTCCTCAGTTACAGCCTATGCAAGGAAAAAATACTGCCGGCTGTCGGGTCCTTTTCCACAACAGTCATTTAAGACCCCCTAAATTACCTGTTCTGCTAAAAAATAAAAAATAAAAACTGTATGTCTCTAGGATTGCAAAAAGGAGAGGTTGCAAAATGGTTGTTTTTAGACCCGCTCACACTTTTTGATAATAATTCCTAAGAGTAGGAGAAGAGGGCAGCATCAGAATTGTGACAGGATTGCGGTCTTCTATGAGGTACTTCAACACAGACTCAATTGGTGCCAGGAAGCTCAAAGAATAACCAGAGCAAAGACCACTTGTGAGTTTGATGATGGAAAAGTTGTGCCATGGCATTCTCACACGTTGCAAACGTTGAAACACAGCTGCAATTGGTGAAGGGGGAGGGGGGGTCAAACAAGAGGACATTCTGAGGTGGTAGGGAAGGAGTGTGAAGGTGACACCCCTGAGTGTAGCAGTGAGGCACCAACCGACGAGTGAGTGAGAGGGTGTTTGAGCGCATGCCCTGACAAGTGGCTCCACTTCAGCCCCGTTGTTGCAAATGTTCTCACACGCTAATCTCTCCCGCAGATTTTATAAGCATGTCAAGGAAGATGGAGCCTTGGCAAGCGCCAGGCTCTCTGACCACCCCCTTCTTGGCCTCCTGCCTCCATCTCCACCCACCCGTCTGCCCTGCTAACAGACGCACTGCCTGGGCTTGAGTAGGCTATGACCTCTGACCCCTCTCTGCTGCTCCAAGCCCCTCCTCGTTCTCCACTCTGCGACCTGAAAACTCTCCTGCTATGAGGGGGCCTCCTGTGTAACTCAAGAGCCATTCCAATGTGACAAATTGCTCCCGAGTTCCAGGATAACTCTCGCTCTTTCCCTTTTTCTCCACCTCACCCCACCCTCACACAAACACTAACCACCCCGCCCCCCATTTGACAGACCCCCACCAAACAAGAACCACCCAGTAGTTGTGCTGCTTCTTCCTTCTCCTTCCTTCTCCCCTCTCCTTTTCAGTTACCCAAAGTTGTTCTCATCCCCTACCCTGCACCCCTCCTCGCCTGGCCAACTCCACAGAGAGTTGAATGACTCAATTGTCTCTGATGAAGTGAAAGACAACAGTCCTCTAATCCTTACATAGGGATGAACTCACCCTCCCTGTCCTAATTTTCCTGTCATCGGCTGCGGTCCCAAGTGCATGGAGGGGGCTGGTGACAGGGAGCTACAACCAATAAACAATTTATTTGTTGATTATTTGCAGTTGTTTCAGTTAATGTCCATGAAAATGATTGGTCGATAACAATTACATTCCCACCTGAAAGGTCAAGTGCAAATACCAAAATTTTACTTTTTTTTCCCTTTCTGGTAATTACATACCATTTTTGTTTTAGTGCTGACCAGATGCTTCCCTTTTGCATGCTGAACCACCGTCCATATAGAAATGCCTCCTGTTATACAACTGTTATATTACAGTTGGACATGGTCTGTGCTACAGTATGTTAACCCATATCTAGAATGACTGTCATCACAATGAAAACAAGCTGGAGCCCTGGTCGGAGTGTCACAGCTGAAAGGATACAGGGTAGAGGCAGATTGAGGAGTATCATCTTTCCATATCCTCATATTAACTAACATTTATGATATTAACTTAAACTGGTAGAAAAGAAATTGAACCTAAAATACCTGTTTGGTACTAGTGCTTTATTTCAATCCTCTTCTTTTTAATTCTGTCAAATTATAGCCAATTAATAGAATGATTGACAAGAAGAGAGCAGAATGGTTTTGTCTGCATCTTGTCAACAACCAGTTTCTTTTCCATCAAGCCCCCATCTGACGTGTTTATGACATGTCGGACGGCAGCCAGAGCAGCCGCCACCACACAGTTTGTTCGTTTTATTTTGGATTAAGAGCAGAGGGCTTGAGACCAATCAAACAAACTGAGCTCCTTATGTGCCAATGTGGCTCCCAAACACTGGTTTCGTTTCCAACAGGCACCATGAGAGAAATGATGAGGACCACGGGGGTATTTTAAACATTTGGGCAATGTGAGCAATGGATTTGGAAGGGGGGAAGGGGGGTTAGACAGGGGATGGCAGATAGCAGCTTTGGTTTCGAGTCAGCATATGGATGCTGGGTGTTGCTCCAGAGAGGCCAGCAGAACTTCTGACCATCTGTGGCTCCCACATATCGCAACAGCAACATAGCTCAGCACAGCCACTTGGATAATACATTAACAGTGACCCCCTCCATTTTCACCCCAACGTTCTGTACATGCTTATAAACCGATTCACACCTGAACAACAATGTTCATCCATCTTTGAACAACATCCCAATGGCTGAATGGCCCATCTGGAGAGCTTTTAGAGATTGATTGACAGCTTGCAGATTACACCAATCACTACTATAAAGAGCTTTATTTAAGTCTGGTAATGATCAAGCCTTGTAAGAGATGCCCATTCAAAAGCGATGTAAGTAAACAACTCAGAGCTTAAAAGATTAATCAATCCAGTTTGACTAAAATTTTATCCCTTTAAAATGAAATGAAAGCCTAGCATATTGGCAAGCTTTGTTTTAGCAGATAACGCCGATGGTCTTTGTTGTCATATACACAGGTGCGAGAAACAAAGCAATGGAGTCCTTATGCAAACACATAACTTATTGAAAGGTCAAGTACTATTTTGTAATTGAAAGACAGAGATGCTTAACTTAAACGCTTTCAAATGCTTAGGTCTATTTATGCATACAGTCTTTTTGTGTGGAGAAGGTAAGAGTAAAAAGAATGAAAGCAGTGCAAGAATTTCTTGATAAAATTGAGAGAAAGTTAGTAAACACTGGAGGGCCCATCATGGCTCCTTTGGTTCTACTAATGCACATTTTATGAGTAAATATTAAAGAAAAAAAAGAACCCCACCTGCTTTGATAGCCAGAGGCATTTTGCAACCAGGAAAATAAAAGTGAAATGTGGGAAGGCCTGGGGTTTGCTTGCCCTGGGGCGGGAAGGGGTCCACTGGGTCCGTATTTACTCCAAAGCCAGAACCGCTTGGGGGTTTCACTGGCCCTGACAGCACTGAGGCTGCCGACCTGATCCAAAACCTCCCCTCCTCACCTCCCATCCCTTTTGCCAACAATCTCCATCTCCACCTCAAACTCCCCTTCACCCTCTTTTGCAGAAAATCTGAACCTGATACTTTTGTACAAGCTTTTTCCCCCTACAGGGGAAGAGCACGTGACTTTTTCTTTCCTTCCCTTCCACAAGACTCAGTTTGTTCATCCTGTAAAATTAGGCTCAAGATGTTGGATTGTACGACTACAATTATTCCATTAGCCGTCCTTTGAGGAGAAAAAAAAAAAGTTTACTGATTTGTTTTTTGTGATTTCTGTAGAATATATTTTCAAGAACACTTAACTTTATCAAAGCCATTTTGAAAGTTAGTTCCACTTTCTTAAAGTCATGTGACAAGTATAGCTCTGTTCCGACACTATTTACTTAACAGGTGTGGGCAAACGTGCTGTTCAAACACCAGCCGATTGACCAACAAAGTTGCAAAAGATTGCCCTTTACACAGGGGACAATTGGTTTTTCTATAACAAATATCCAGATAAATTGTAGTCAAAGCTTTTTATTCAGATATAATATATGGTGACAGGATGCAGCAACATTTTCACAGACTCAAATATACATACTCAGCTTTTAAAGGAAGTTTGAGATTGACATGACTACATTCCAAAATGCACCAACTTCTCAGGAGTCTCAGGAAGAAAACAGTGTTCCATATCTGACTTTTGCTCCCGCTCCCCCTTTACCACTGTCCTGAGTCATTAGGAGTTTCTCTTGGCTGCTCTATAAATAGTGGCAGAGAGGGTGAAGGCCAGCAGGAGTTGGCTGGTTTTCCATCAGCCCTGCTAATGAACAGGCAGTATGGCACCTTTAGCATCAGGAGAATCATCAGAATGCCATTTCAGGTGTTTCTCCTACTTCACATAGATGCTCTCACTTCTCTTCTGAGTGACTCTTATATTTTCTATCTTTTTTTTTTTTCATAGATACAAAAATAGCCTGAGCTTTGTAATGCTCTCATTGGCCTATATAATTACCAGGGTGACTACCCAAAGAAGCAATGCTCAGGACTGCGGCTACTTAAAATGCTGACCAATGCAAATTAAACTGAGTCGTCAGTATAAATAATGTGGTAATCATAGTAATATACAGGTAGTCCCCGGTTAACGGCCGAGATCCGTTCCTCCGGCTCAGCCGGAAACCGATTTAGCCTTAAACCG
>JARVGV010000527.1:18494427-18508675 GCA_031762435.1 Hypsolebias longignatus
CATGTATATACTGTATATTATTGTTATTCTCACCTTAGCAGCCTGACTGGATACAAATAGCTGATGCAGATTCAGCTGCTTCTTATTTTAGTCTGAAAGCCACAAATGAAAGGTGTTTTTTATTTTGTTGTTTTTTTGGGACTGTTTGCAATAAATGCAACATTGAGGCCATTTTGACATAATGTAAGCTAAAGATTCTGATTTTATTTTCTTACTTTTGGCTATTTAACACTAATGACTGTTGTTGTCTTATTGTTACTTTTGTTTTTTAAAAAACAACACATCTGAACGATGTGGTAGTTATGGGTAAATGTTAATTAAATAAATGCTAAAAGTATGTTTAAATTTGAGAGAGAACTCCTGGAGCCTGCAGATGACTACAAGCATATACTGTATTAGTTATCTCGTCATCTGGCAAAATGCAGTTTCTGTTATCCGCCAAAAAACTGGATGCAGCAATCACAAAAACATCAATTAATTTTTTTTTTTCCAGCTGCATGAAACTGAACTAACACGCTCACATGACGCTGCCTTGCAAAATGACACGGTGCAAGATCAAACCCAGGCACAGAAGCGTTGATTAAAAAATATTGTCTCATGTCTCCGCGCTGTAAGATGCATGAAAACAACTATTATGACACTAATTCTTGTGCGTGTAGGGCTGTCAGACAGCACTGATGGGGAATTATGTGCAGCTCTGAGGTGCTGTGAGTCTGCCCGGACCAGGCAGCACCATGACAGTAGATGACTGCACTCCCTGATGTTCTGGATCTGGACCAGGTGGAAGCTGCTTGTGTTCTAGCTGGCTGCAGCTCGTGCACACAGCAGTGTCGTGCATGCAGGAAGGGGCTGCCGTTGCATGGGTTTTCATCCAGGGCTTGTGGTAGGTGGCCTCTACCTGGATTGCTTCAGCAGGTTCCTGAGAGTTCAGGCTGGCAGGATGTTGTGGGGACACCTGCATCATTCTGATCTACATGATGACTGATGCTGCTCTGGAGGATGGAGCACAGTGGCTGCTGCTTTTCTTTAATTCTGTTCTGTGCTTTGCATGTTCACCTCTGCCCCTTGTGGCTGAGGACTGTCCCCCACTGTCCCAACTCAAAATGTAGACGACATCACTCGTAACGGTTTGTCCACCTCAACAACTTTCAAATTACCTAACAGAAAATGCAAAAACAACATTCCTCATGTAACTGCAATATATGTAATGTGTTTACTTCTGACATGTTGAGATAAACATATTTGTAAAAATAAATACAGGTACTTGTTTTTAAAAATTACTGTATACAGTATTTAGACATTTATAATGGATAAATCAGTTTAAAAGTTTAAACTAGAGCTCTGTTTCTGAAGTGCTGACATAAAAAGTCTTTACTAAACTTTTTTCTGATTTGTACTTTAAAAAATAACTAAAATAAGATGCCTGTTTCTGCCTTGGTTGAAAAAAAAACATGCATAATATACACAATAAGCATTCCACCTGTAATGCACATGATTTTATCATTTAGCTTTTGTTGTTTTTCAACTTTACACAATAAAAGTTTTTTTTTTGTTTGTTTTTATTTAATGAAATTATTTTACTTCCATATCAAACCACTTTCAAGTGTTATGCATAACTTTCAATAATGTTATCAGTTCTATGATTAAGTTTTATTACAGC
The DNA here is from genome assembly GCA_031762435.1 of Hypsolebias longignatus. Classification (NCBI taxonomy): domain Eukaryota; kingdom Metazoa; phylum Chordata; class Actinopteri; order Cyprinodontiformes; family Rivulidae; genus Hypsolebias; species Hypsolebias longignatus. Next base: position 18,496,088 of record JARVGV010000527.1, read on the forward strand.
ATTTTATGGCTGTGGGAAGTAAGGGTGTAGCGGGTGCTGCAGCACCAACTGATTGATGCTAGAGGGCATGGATATCTAAATACATGAGTAACTAAATACGCAAAACAGCAAAACTAATAAAACAGATTCAGTTAGTGCTGGATATGTTTAATTACAACACTGTCTTCATACTAATCAGTTTTTGTGCTTTTTTTCCCTCCATATTTGGCTTCACATCATTAGCATCCTACAGATAAAACACATTCCCACAGCTATGCAGCTAAAAAGAAGTATTATGTTTTTCACTGTATAAGTCACAGTTTTTTTTTGCATAAATTAGCATGCCTGTGACTTATACTGTAAAATGACGTATTTGTTTTTTTCCCCATATTTATAAACCAATTTTTGGCTGAGATCTGACAATTTCATTATTTCTGACTTGAAAAATATTGAACATTACCATTTTCAGCCACTAGAGGGCGCTTGACCTATATGGCAAGCCAAGTGTCTCATTAATAGGTAAAAGTGGCCATTAATGAGACACTTGTCTTGCCATACAAAGCCACCTTCATCTTGCTCCAGAACTCCTGAAGCAAACGTCAAATCAGCTGCATTTCGCCGCGCCGCCCAGGCGAAATGCAGCTGATTTGACCGTAAAAGTGCATTTATTAAGACGAAGTTAAACTGAGACACATCTTTGCTATCATTGTGAGCAAACAAGTAATTGTTTTTAAGTGTTAATCTTGTTAAATTCTTGTTAAAGTCCTCCCGTGCACTCTCCCGCGGCCGCTATTTTGCAGCCAATCGATTTTTGGCACAACATCAGCCCGCGTTTCCGGGTTGTCAGCGGTGATGCATAATAGATGCGACTTACACGGCGAAGCAACATATTATTTTTTTCCACTTTATTTGGACTGATGCGACTTATACGGTGGCAAGTACGGTAGTTCGTGCACTATTTGACCCACTTTTACTTATCGATCTTGCTCATTTGTTTGCAGCTACTTCCAGTCGTTGTTAAGAAGCACGCTTAAAAAAATAATTCTGCCTGAACGCTCATTGTCTCCGCCGGTGACAAAAGTCGTTGTACAGAAAACCCATATTATAAAAAAACAAACAAACAAAAAAGCACGCGCTTCGAGCCTCAGCCGCACGTTGCACTCATCATCTACGCTCTTAAACAGTTAATTATCCATCAAGCCTCCATGGTGCCAGCAACAGCCAGTAAAAAGTCTCTCATTACCTGATTAACATTTTACCACTGGACATTTTCTGCCTTTTTTTCCCCTCACAAAACTCGACTTCTTTTACGGTAACAGATTCACTCCTGCAGTAATGTTTATTTCCTAATTAAGTTTTACTATATAACCTCAGCTACTTTTAGCTGAATGCCATTTTTCCCCATTGTTGGGCGCCATGCTGTGCAACAGTTTTGGCATTTATCGACAGTACGGCTAATATAAATTCTATCAGTGTGACAATACTGTAGTTAGCTGTAATTACATCTATACTAATGGTCCTCGTCATTATTTTGGAATGGGAAATAGAAAGTAATATTAGCTGATTATGAAAAGCATGTTTCATGCTGTTCATAATTCATTTGAGTAAAAACAAATCAGATGACAAATGCATTTGTAAATGCCAATATGGTTGGCACTGTTTCATTTCTGCATTAAAGTGGTTTTTATGTGCATTTTTCTACAAACGCGTGTTCTTTCTGCTCCGCTGGAACAGCGAGACGTTTCTTCGCTCCTTCACCTCCCATCGTTAAAACAGGACAATGTGTTTGAAAAAGTTTAACGAACCTGCAGTCACATGTAAACGGTTTAAATGTCTTTTTTTTAATATACGAATCAACGAATGGTTTTTAATGCAACTTTCAAGAATCACGACATTTAACGCTTCAGTGGCTCATCTTTTGGAGCTAGTCCAATTCAAGATGGCCACCACTGCCAACTGTCCTTCAAAAACACAAACATTTCCATTTTACAGAAGTAAATTTAACCACTAAATATATTAGCCAACGCAAAAATGGTTATATTTCAGTCAGTTTTACCAATTTTAGGCTCATATTTGCTGTGGTAGTAGTTGAGGACAATGCATTGATCATCCTCCAATAATTGCATGAGATTGTGCATACTGTTGTTTTAAAGGTTTGACTAAAACAGCGACAACTTCTCAACATAAAATGATTTCAGTCTAAAATGCTGGAAAGGTCGTAGGTGATGTGCATTGCTTCAAGGTATACAAGTTATTCCAGAGACAGAAATGTTGCCGTTATTTAGGTAAAAAAAAAAAAAAGGAATGAAAAGTTTGTGTTTCTGCTCTCATCTAAAATCAATACTTTCTCCTTGAGACACAACAGACAGCACAAGCTTTTTATTAGTTTGTAAATTAAGAAGTAGACTAGATCAAATGTCAAAGCTTTTCTTTTCTTAAAAAAAAAAAAGAAAGCTTGCGATGGGTCAGTTTTCCTAAAAAAAATAAAATAAAAAAAAATAAGTGAAAATACAAAATGTATGTGTTGTTTTGGAGACACCGAGCGTCTCCAGACCTCATCCACTGTGGGAACCGTACGAGCCCGGCTACGTGAGCAGTCTCCCGTCGCCTCCAGAAGCAAACAGCCAGGCGTTTCTCAGAAATGTATGTGATAGTCATTAATCAAGGTCCCGGGCTGGGCAGGGCCCTGGACTCTCCAAACATGGAATCCACCTGAGAGGCGACGTATAACCCACACACACACAAACACACACACCGTCCACCTGTTGGTCACGGCAGCATCTCGCGGCGAGCCAAGCCGCTGCTGGCTGCTAAATGTTACTTAAAGGTCAGCGGTGTCTAAACCAATGAGGTGGTTTGAGAAATGTTTTCACACCGGCTTTCACAGCGAACGCATCAGGTGGCCGGGAGGGTTTTATTTGCTGCTTCATTTGTTAAAAAGAAAGAAAATGTGAATTTTTTTTTTTTTTTTTTACTAACTTTGGAGTCCATTACACTGGAGGATTGCAATCAGATGTGCAAGCCCTGGTTCATTTTGTCCTGCAGGGCCCACCCATGAAGTGATGAAAACTCTTATCGCGGTCTTTCAATCACAGCTGATGAATTTGAGATGCTCGTCGTGTCCTTTTGTGAGCCACAGGAAGGAAAAGTCAGGCGACAAACTCGATCTTTGACCTTTTTTTATCGCCAAAGCAAAGAAGCAGATGCACGGAACAAACCTGGCTGAAGCAGCTTCCTATTGACCTCTGCTTTGTGCTCGTGGACAAAATAAGACGACTTTCCATTCTTGGGGTCTTTTAAGCAAAACCCTCCTCTTCTTTATGCCTTCTGATTTTTTTTTTTTTTTTTTTTTGGTTAAGAGTGAGAGCATCTTAAAGAAGGTACTTCCTCAAACAGGAAGTAGGAAGCCTCATTGTGAGCAAATGGAAACGAAGCCACCAAGTCGTCTTCAAGTTTCTGACAATGGGAAGTTAATTAAAATCACAGCGAGCACAAGTTGACCTTTTGTGGTGCCCCGAACTGCGCGCAACGTGGAGTCTTTGTGTGAGTTTTGAGAAAAGTTTTTTTTGCGAGCGTTCGTTCGCAGCTTTCAAAAAAGTAGCCGGAGAAAGCTCCGCTCGCACTTTCTCATCATCTTCACGGAAAATCAAGTCAAAGCGGACGCCAAATTAACAACGTACGCTCGTTTGAACTTGACAATAATGCTCATTTGCCAGCTCGTAAAGTACATTATGTGTTTTTCTTTCAGTGCCGCGAGTTCTTGGAAAAGGTTCAGAGCAGCGACCGCGTCTTTAACGCGCCCGCTTATTACCGAGCGACACGACTGAGACGTGACCTCGAGTCGAACGAGTCGCCTCTCGGCGTAAATCAGAAGCGACGTCGAGTTGTTTTTTTGTTGTCACAATGGAAGATGAGCCCGCTAATGAGACATCAGTCTCCGTGCAGTCCAAAGAACGCTAAACATCATCCGAGGTTAAGTTGAGAGCAGATTGGAGTCAATGCCAAAAGCTCATTTCTCAGCTGACTCCAATTGTTGCTATTGTTTTTTCACATTAAGCACAGGAAAACAACATCTGAACTTTAATTTGTTCATCAAGGTGTCAAATGCAGCTAATTGGATGAAAACCAGCCCATTACTGGACAAAAAGGCTTCTTTTTTTTTTAAACCAATGTGATAAAACTGAGTAGCCAATACTTGATTTTAAAAACTTGAGTCCACATGCCTAAAAAAAAAATCGAATTACTTTTTAAATTCTTGAAATTAAACTATATTATTTAAATTTAGTTATATTAGAAGAAGAATGACAGAAGTGGAGGAGGCGGGGGACACCCTGGACACGTCTCCAGTCCATCACAGGGACACATAGAGACAAACAACCGCTCAGTCTCTCACTCACGTCAAGGGAGAGTTTAGACTTACCAATCAGTCTAACATGCATGTTTTTGGTCATGTGGGAGGAAACCAGAGTACTCTGAGAAAAACATGCGTGCACGGAGAGAACATGCAAACTCCAACCAGAAAGGTCCCCAGCCCAGATTCGATCCGGCAACCTTTCGCTGAGAGGTGGCAGCTCTACCAACTTCATCACAGTGCCCCTTAAATACTCTAAATACTCCTATAAAGTTAAGACCATGCCTTTAAAAATATCAAAAGTAAAAGTGTTTATGATCCATCCATCCATCCATCCATCCATCCATCCATCCATCCATCTACTTTACCCTCATTCACCTTTTGGGGTCACAGGGAGCTAGTGGCACAAGAGGTGGGCCTGGACTGGTCACCAGTTCATCACATGGACATTCAGTCTCTCACACACATAGGGACTATTTAGACCAGCGCTTTTGAACTGGCGGCCCACGGGCGGGAAATAGCCTGCGGATGACTTCAATCCAGCCCACCAATGACTTCATAATTTTATTTTTTTTTAATTCTGGGGTGGTTCTGTGTTCTGTTTATTGCATTTATGATTCAATGCAATAAAACAAACACATTTAAAAGGTAACAGATCATTATAATACTTGGTTCATTTACGTAATGACTTTAATTGCTGGATGTCTGGCCCCTGAGGCACTGGCTTTAAGAAACTTTGTCCCACTGAGTAGTTTTGTTGAATAGTCCTAATTTAGAGTTACCTTTGAAGCCAACATGAAGGTTTTTTTGTCCGAAGAATAAAATCAGAGAACTGGAGAAAATCCACACTTATTGTTTTTAAAATATTCCTGGATTATTGATGGATTAATGTGTTCATTAATATTAATGTTGAAGTTGGCAGACATGACTTAAATACTTTATCTGCATTGATTTCACTCCAGACCTCATTAAAGTTTGATTTAAATTTACAGAATCACATCCTGATCAATAAAACGAAGGGGAAAATTACAGTAAGTAACGTTTTCATATGATTCTGGACTAAATCCTTCATTCTGCCTTTGAAAAACAGAGGAATAGAATGTATAAGAACTGACTGCATATTTAAAGAAAATGTCTTAAAGTGCTTCTGATGGTTTTGTTGTAATTTCCTTTATCATGCACTCACTCGCTCAAGGATGTGAACTTGGGAACCCCACGTGTCAAACCATGATTCGTCCTGAGCCACAGCTGACACTTAGCACCGTTCACGACAAATGGCACTTGAGTAAAGTTCTTTGGTTGATGTGTTTTGTTACCTTTATTAAGCTTATAAAGCAAAAGTTCAGTTCTTTTGAAGCAAGTTTCTGTTATGGTTTTGAACAATTAATATCTTACCTGTTGTGGACAGCTTTACAACAAGGGCTAGAAATGGTTTAGTTTTGATTGGATTAAAGAACTGAACTGAAAATCAAGGTGGATTGTTGTCACCATAAAACAACTCCAGTCTCAAACATTTTTTTTATTGCTGCATGCATGGAACAGACGTCAAAACATATTAAGAATAGATAGTGATTTATTTACAGTGATATATCAGCAAAGGCACGAGGAGGAACTGGAACCCTGGAGAACAAGGAGAGGGGTGAGTATGGTTCTGAATATGATTGATTTTGCAGACATGGTTTCTCTCTTACAGATGGGCTTTGAGGCTTGTCGAGGAAACAGGAGTCCAAAAGTTCCAGACGTATAAAGGAAGGTGTCCAAGGTAGAGTTGCAATTGGTTCCATAAAATCCGAGCCGACATGGCCCCAACCCGTAGCCATAATTTCCGAACCCAACCTGACCACCAGCTTCGAACATTATCAACCATTAAATGGTCATTATTGGTTATTATCAGCCCCATAAGTTGCGGTCAGACTGCCCCTCCTCTACCTCCTAGTACGTTTAAAGTTACGTTGTTAGCTTAGCGCTCATTATAGCTTCGCATGGTTAGGTTTAGAGTAAAGGGTCTCGTGTTAGGTTTCGGGTCTTGGTTAGGTTTAAGCACAAGGGTAAGGGGGTTAAGTTTAGGTTTGGTCCTCTGGGTCAGGTGTAAGGTTACATTTAGGAACAGGGTTACATAAGCCAAAAAAAACACTTCCTGGTTTACCCACGTCACATGCTGCCTGTTATCAGCGAAAATAACGATAATAACGTACCTTTACACGTGTTAGGAGGTACAGGAGGGGCAGTCTGACTGCTACACATGGGGATGACAACAACTAATAACGTCCATTTAATGGACTGATAACATCCAAAGCCGCTGATCCGATGAATTAACTGTAATTACAGGTCGGAACCTGAAAAAACCTCTGAAATTTTTTATTAATCTTTGACTGCATATAGTTATCAATGGTTGGCAGACGCACACAGCTGTGTAAAGGGGACAGAAGATCGGAGCTGAGGGGGGTGTTTATCCTTTTATGACCATCAAAGCGCATTAAATCCTTGCTTATTCCTGCATTCTGCATTATTCAGACATGGACACTGCTCTGACATATTCATGGGAAACATTTTTGGGATCTCACCTGTTTGGGTTGTCAGCTGCGCGCATCCGCTGAGTGCAGAGGCTGAACATCTATTTGGGCTTTGATGGATCACTGCCTGGTAGTACCAGTAGTCCCATCTGAAGCTTAACTGAACTTTTTTTTTTACCTATTTCAAGGCTGGTCAGCGCGAGGTTAAACGGCCGCGTGTGGCTGGTGATTGTATGTCAAGCCATGTTGCTATAGAACTGGATCGCCAACCGTGCACGTCCGCTGACACAATCAAAAGCCTGACACAGACCAGGCCCGGCCATCCAGCATATTATTATGTCCAGGCTTTGGGCCTGTTAGAAATGACAATCCAAAGAATCTAGCCACAGATACCAATCCATCCACCTGGATCCAGCTTGCTGTCAGATCTGGCGGGCCTCCTGTGTAGCAGGCCTGCCCGACTCCTGGGTAGAATTCCTCCCTGAGCCATCGCTCAGGGTGTGTCAGTCCTCCCAGCAATCTGCCGAGCTTCTCATCACCACGGATAGCTTACGGTGCCAGGGGAAGATCCTGGTCCTCCCATTGTCACAAGCTGAGTTTCCCACCAGCTCCATGATCTTGGTGGTCAGGTACTCAAGCACAGCTGCCAGGTTGATGGGAATTCAACCACGTTGCCTCCTTTTCAACTCACTTGGAGCTGAAGCCGAGATATTTGAGCTTTTAAGATGTTAATCAGCTGCTCCTGATTGTTAAAATAAAAATAAAAAACACACTGTTGCCATGGTTACGCATCATAACAATGGGTTTTCTCCGGGTACTCAGGTTTCCTCCCACAGTCTAAAAACATGCGTGTTTGGCTGATTGGTGACTCTAAATTGTCCCTAGTTGTGAGTGAATGGTTGTTTGTCTCATTTGTCTCTGCGTCCCTATGATGGACTTGCAATCTGTCCAGTGTGTACCCCGCCTCTTGTCCAGTGACTGCTGGAGATGGATACCAGAGGCCTCTGCAACCGTGAATAAAAGGGATGGATGGATTTTCAATTCTTCATCAAAATTCACGTCCTTACACACAGCATTAACTTCACATTTGTGTAGTTGACATAGCAATCTGTGTCTCTTCACAAGCACGGCAGCAGCAGTTAGATGCAGCTGTTCAGATGGAATCATCGTCATTTTTCTCTCAGAATAATAATTTAATGTGAAAATAACTACAATGTAAAAGTTTGCAAAACAGCATATTAAATCACTTTGCCATTTTTGAGATTGCAGTTGATGGCAGTTCAGTTTTAGTCTCAACCTGTTTGGACTAGCCATCAGCTCATGAGTACAGTCAGAATCAAAGTCTATTTCCCAAAACTCTGGTAGATCAAAAAGCTATCTACAACAGGTAAGATATTATTTCTTCTTCGTTTTTTTTTTTCAATAGCCCTATTTCAAAAGATCAAAACTATCCTAAAGTGAAGCACAAATCTTGCAATTTAAAGTGGGAAATCTTCATAATCTTTGTGTGAAATGTAACAATTCACATTCTGCAGCATTGTTGCTCATTATTCACGTTTCTTCAGCTTATGGTCAAATAGCATTTAAAATTTCAACACTCTGTTATCAAGTTTATGGCCCAAATGTGACAGTTCCTCAGTTGCTGATTTGTAATTCTTTGCTAACAGAAAATTCTGGAAGAATATATTGAACAAACCCAAGGACAAGTTTTCAGTGTAATTTCTCTTTTTATTGAAATGTTTTTTGTTTGTTTTTTTATTATCAGTTCGACACACACTCTTTACTTCCAGCTGCTGTTGGGCCTTTTGTTCTAACATTTGACTTTGACATAAGGATAGGGAGTGAAAGAGGATCGATTACCTCTCAGGTACTTTCCCCTTAAAATTGATTCTAAATTCATCCTAATCACACAGAAAGTTGTGCGATAGGTGGATCAGATGTGGTGCTGGGCACATAATGAGCACATACACACAGTTTGTCTTTCTATCTTTACAGGGACGTTGCATTGACTTCCATTCATTTTCCATTCATTTCTTTAGCTTAACCCTCACCCTTAACTATTGCCAGTACAAACCTAACCCCTCTTCAGTTCACAGCTTGGTGTTAAACCTAACCCACCAACAGCACTTCTTCTTCTAGGGCTTTGGGCCCCATAAGGAGAAGTCGGTCCTCATGATGCTGTGTGTGTGTGTGTTGGAAAAATGGGCCTTACAAGGTAACAAATACAAAGACACACACACAAGGCCCCAAAGCTTCACTCTTCAGCCTCAACCAGAGTGTTTTGGCTGGAGACCTCTCGAAAGGCCCTAATTGAGAAATTAATGCAGAAAAATCAATTGGCCTAAAGTTTTTCTGTCCAATCGCCTCCTGAAGGCTTCAAGTGAGGAAGAATCAATGTTTTCCACAAGGGTGGCTGCTCAGCTTTTGTTTGTGCTCATAGCTGGAGGTTTGGGATATATGAATTTCAATGAAATAAACATTAATGAGTTCTACCTTTTTTACAATCCCGCATGTTTCAAGATGTATTATTCAGGCTGTGAAATCATGTACTTGGTCATTACTTAGGTACAAACGAAGCGTTCGTATTGGGATATATATTATGTAGAAATTGTGCTCTTAAGAGGAGCACTTTTGAGGTGGCCTTATTTACACTTCAAAATGCAGATCTTTTAACGGTCTGTGATCATCTGTGGCGTTGTAGGTGGATGAATTTGTCGGTTTTAGAGCATCCTTTTTGCCTAAAGGACACCAGCTTATGTGGGGCTATTGGAAAGCTCAGCGCATCATCATCATCAGGCCAATAAAGCGTGCAACCTTGAATTCCTTTTGACACAACTGTCTTTTTCCAGTCTTCCAACACCAAAGTGAGGATGCATCACCTTGTTAGGGCTGGAGGCAAAAAAGAGAAACGAGGCCAGATGAGAACGAGGCCTTTTGTGATAACAGTTTTACTTCCAACACAACTGTGTTTATCCGTTTCACAAAAGGAGAAAGTCGACATTCGCTTATGGCTGCCGGATGGGGAAAAGCGAGCACCGTGCTCCTCTTTGTGCTTTTTCACCACCTTCCAGATTCATCACAAGCCCAGAGATCAGATCACAGTAATATTTGATCAATATTAATAAGGATAGGCAAACTCCTCCAGTAATTACCACAGTCTCCGAGCTTTGATTTCGACCATTACTAACGCCTCTGCATCTTTTAGATTAAAAAAAAAAAAGCGACCCCCTTTTATTTTGTAACATTAAATCCCGACATGCATCTTCTAAAAGCTCTAATAAGACAAAGATAAGATTTGCATCCCCATACAAGTGTCTTTTTCAATTGATTATGAAGCCGCCATTGATGTGCGAGAAATTGATGTTTTCCTCTGTTCTTAAGGGCGGCTAATAGAAGGGGCGGGCTTCGAGGAGGAGACTTTGCCACTTTGATCTTCAATCAGTAAAAAATCCCACTTCTTCTTTGTCAGACTATATTTGGTAAATAACAGTGACAATCTACCCGGCCGGGAAAGACGGAGAGGAAAAATAGATGTGCTGAAGCGATAAAGAGGTGAGGGGGGAGGAAAAAGAGGGGAGGTGGTGAACAAAAAGGCCACTAATGGCGCTCTCATTAACATTTTTAGTGTAATAAAGAGATAAGACTGTAATAATATTTTTCTACATGCACCAAAGTTCTGTGTGCAACATTCTCAAAACCAGAACAGCATAAACCCTGTGGTGGCCCTACCTTACACGGCCGATGACAGGAAATATTTCCTGCCCTCTTGTGTGAGCGACACTACATCACGACAGCGGTCTTCTAATTAGACTCCATGAAAAACAACAGGTGGATGTGAGAAAAGTGATAAATCAGTTTGCAGAAATGGACGCCAAAAGGCCTGTTGGCCTCCACTCCCTCCCTGCTTTCCTCTTGATGCGTCTGCAAAAAAAAGAAACTGTTGGCGGACATGCACTCTGAACAGATGCTCAAGGCGTTCATGTGCGTCCCACGCAGATTTGTGCTGCACATTGTCTCAGGCTGACAGTTTTTAATCAGATTCTCACTGATTGGATCTATGTCGTGAAAGAATTTGGCAAGAGTAGCTCGTGCTTACGTTCTATGGGATGAATACGAGTACATGTGAAAAACTTAGCGTCTTGGAGTTTCGCTGCCTAACACAAACATCCAGACTAAACTTGTTCCTTGAACTTGGATTCATAATGACAAGTCTTACGTTCTGAGTTCATTTCTTGCTGTCGTAAAACAAACACGTGCTAAGCTTTGTATTTGCTGTAGACCAGAAACTGGCTGGGAAACATCAGCTTTGTGTCTGTTCAAAGATGTTTTTGTTTTTTAATGAGGAATGTAACACACTTTATTTGCAAATTTAAAATATGGATTTATCTATCTGTTAAAGATTGTAAAGCAATATAACAAAAAAAACTAAATAATAATGATAATTCTGCTGGGGATTTTTCATGTATGTTTCTTGCGGGGGGGGGGGGGGACGATAACTGGTGATTTTAAATTGGTTAAATGTGAGAGTGTGTGTGTGTGCATACACACGTGTGTGTGTGTGTGTGTGTGTGTGTGTGTGTGTGTGTGTGTGTGTGTGTGTGTGTGTGTGTGTGTGTGTGTGTGTGTTGCTCTCTAATAAGTTAGTAAATAATGTGGGCCTACCCTAGTTTTGAACTAATAGTAGCTGAAAAAAGCCACAAAGATGGAAACTTAGAGATGTGGAACCCAAATCAAAAGATGGATGGATGGATAGATGGATGGATGACAGGAAGAATAATTGATAGATAGATGGATGGATGATATATAAATGGATGGCTAGATGGATGGATGACAGGAAGAAGAATGGATGAATGGGTGGATGGATGGATAGATGATGGATGGATGATATATAAATGGATGGAAAGATGGAAGGATGACAGGAAGAAGAATGGATGGGTGGAAGTAGGATGGATGGATGGATGGACGATAGTTAAATGGATGAATAGATGGATGGATGGCAGGAAGAAGAATGGATGGATGGATGGATGACAGATAGATGGGTAGATGGCTAGATAAATGAATGGTAGGAAGAAAGGATGGATGGATGGGACTGTTGGATGGATGGACTGTTGAATGAATGGATGGATGAATGATGGATGAATGGATGGATCAGTAGATGCATGGATGGATGGATAAATGAATGAGTAAATGGATGGATGGATGCATGAATGGATGGATGGATCTGTAGATGAAAGGATGTCTGTATGTATGTGGGTGGGTGGATGGATGAAAGGCTGACAGGAAGAAGAATGGATGGATGGGTGGATGATGGATGAAAGAAAAATTGATGGATGGATGGATGGATGGCAAAAAGAATGGATTGGTGTATGCATGGATGGATGGATGACCATACAGATATACGGACAGATGGACAGGCAGACGGGCAGATGGATGGATGGATTAATGTATGGATGGATGGATAAATGAACGGATGTATGGATGGTTGGGTGGATGGATCAGTAGGTGAACGGATATATAGATTGATGGATGGATGGATGGATAGATGTATGAATGGTTAGTTGGATGGATGGATGATGGATGGATGGATGGATGGACAGATGAATGAATGAATAGAAGGATGGATGGATTAATTAATGGATGGACAGATGAATGGTAAATGGAGCTTACTTATACAGGTCAACCCCGGTTTACGACCGAGATCCGTTCCTACGGGCTGAACTTAGACCGGGAGGGTCGTAGACCGAG
>JARVGV010000527.1:18513316-18530385 GCA_031762435.1 Hypsolebias longignatus
GACTTACGACCGCCTCCCCAGTGACGTCATCACACCTCACGTTGACTTTTTTATGCAGCATTTTATGTTTTTTTTTTTTTAATTTTTTTTTAGGGTATTGTGTTAGCTAACTGCTTGAAATATAGCAAAACAGCGTTTTAAGTACGCTGTTGTTGTGGTACATTGAAAAAAAAACGTGTTTAAAACGCCGTTAACGTTCGCCATGTGCTTTCAGTTTCGGGTTACGTTCAAATCGGTATACGACCGGGTCGTTGTAACGGAACTCGAATGTAAACCGAGGACTACCTGTATGTAAACGTCTTCAACATCCTCCTGAGACAGGACTGAGAGACACATCACCTGCCACACTCCCCACAAGTCCATGACATATCCCGCAGCGTGCGTCTCAGCTGGACACGCCGGTTCTCCAGGACCTTGCCGTTTTGTTAAAAAAAATCTTGTCGATAGAGTCGAACGTCCAGGATTTCAGATCCATAATCTTGATTTACGTTTGGGAGATGTGTACCAGGCGCTTCAGACACACAGAGAGCAGAGCAGGAAGAAGGAAAAACGAGGGAGGAAAGGCAGAAGCAGCCACCTCGAGCTGAGCCAGGGAGGGGAAAATAAAATTATAACACAATTTTTGACTGATGCTTTAAATTTTTAAGAACTGAAACAACGAGTCCTCCAGTGCACGCTCACTTCACTCAGCTGGTGCAGACGGAGGAACGCTGGAAAGCTAATGACTCCGACCACGATGGATGGATGGGTGGGTGGCGCTGCACCATCCAGGCAAAATGAAGCCGTTTTGACCATTAAATTAACGCATGATAAACACAACGGGTCAGCAGTGATGCATAATAAATGCGACTTACACGCTGAAGCAACTTGCATGTTTTTTTCCTCTGCATTATGCTTTTTTTGACTGATGAGACTTATACTCTAGAAAATACGCTACATCCATGTCCTCTCTAACTGCACCCACATATCTCCTCTGTCTTTTTCCTGGCAGCTGCATTTCTATTGTCCTTCTACTATGTTTCATTTTCATTCACCCTTTATTTATACAGATAGTCTCATTGAGTCATGAGAACTTATTTTCAAGAGAGACCTGTTCTTTTTGGGGAGAGATGATGGGGGTCAGGGGCCCAAGGTGGGGCAAATGAGGGTGGAGTTAGGTGTGGGTGTTTCGCCTTTACCAAACACATTTTGATGTTGACGGCACTGGGAGTTGAACCTGTGACTTTCCGATCACAGGCCCATCTTCTCTAACCTCTGCACAACCACTCCCCTATGATCTTGTGGTATTGTGAGACCTGTTAGCCCTCAGAGTATGCGTTGAGGATGATGATCAACTACCTCGTCAAACATTTGCTCTCTCTATATATTCAACTATACAGACAATTTTTGTTGCTTAAAGACCAGTTGGCTGTGGCAGACATTTTGAATTGGGGTGAGCCTAAAAGGTAGTAATTTGCAGATGCACATCCAGTGATGTGTTGTGAGACTTTCATTCGAATTCATTGTCATGTTGTAGTAAAGATCAAGACAGAGTTCTGACTGAGACACGACAGACCAAACAGCTGAGTAAAGGTGTTTATTTACAACATGTGGACCACGGGGACACTGGAGGGAGTTGCAGGAGAGGAGACAAGGAGAGTTTGGTTTCTTGATAGAAATACTGTATGATTAGTTAATTGTGTTTTCCTCTTCTTTTCTTCACAGGTTGAACGGTAGATGTCCAGGGGATTCCAGGGCGATGAAGCAGATCAAGGAGGACCAGGTAAGTAGCGTATGGATGAGATGTTTGGTGTTTGTCTTATGGAGGATGTTGTAGGTGACAGCTCCAAGAGGAGGTCTAAGAAGACTTACGGTGCTTTGCCAGAGTCTTGGCTCTCATTGGTGCCACAGCACACTGCACCAGTTAGGGCCCACTCAGCCTGGTTCATTGGACCACCTTGTTTGATGTTCCAAACTCACTGTGCCGAGGTGGCGATTTTGACATAAGCAGACAGCAGCCATTGATGAATGATGAAATACAGACATTTCCAACGTAACGTTACCCGAGTTACAAGCCGTCATTTCCAACGTCGTTGAGAAGCTAATAGTCGATAGCACTTGGCTAAGTTTCACCACAGACATCTGGACGTCAAGTGTTAGCCCCGTTATTATGATTGGTCTTACGGCACAATGGCTCGACAAAAACTCTGATCTTAAAAAGGCTGTCCTTCATGCACACGAGTGCAGAGGATCCCACACTGCAGCTAGGAACCTGGAACAAGCCTCCACAGGTGAGACAGCATCATAGGTGATTAATGCTAATAAATAACATTTAACACTTTTCATTTAATATAAGTCAAAGTGCTATACATATCATATGGCTGTTACTGAATATATGTCACCAGCTCTTACAGCTGTTGCACAAGTTTTGTAGCAAATAAGCCTAAATAAGAGAGATATGTTCTGATAAAGGAATGTATATAAAACATTGGTATTGGTTATCGACCAAATGTTTTAACATATCGGCAGATTGGATACCGGCCAAAAATCCAATATCGTACATCCCTAGTCGGCTTGGCTCCAACCTGTTACGATAACGCCCACAGAGCGGGGAAACAAGTCACGGTGGCAAATCACCTACACCTGAGGAGAACAGATAACAAGAGTTGAGTGGAGTCGCATTTATCAAGGGCAAAGTGGCTTTAGGGAGCTAGACGAAGAGATGTCTCGAGGGAACAGTACAGCAGGAGCTATGAGGAACACAAGGAAAGCACAAGTTCGAGTAATCTTTGGTAATAAAAATCTTCAAAAGTGATGGACACAGTAGCAGAAATTGGACAATGCTCCAGTGGAGTCTACAGTAGTTGATCCAAGCAGTCTCAAGTACTAAATTGACCTCCCCTTGCCACCCAGGATTTGCAAGAAAAAAACTAAACAGAATCTCCACATTAAGGCATTTATGAGATATGAACAAGCAACAACATAATCATGCTTTCTTCTTGGGCTGTAAAAATTAAACAAGGAAATTAAATGTTGAAGAACGCAACTGCTATGTGCGCGTACGAGATAGAAACAAAGAAGGAGGATGAGCGGACTTCCAATAAAACGTATGCTGCAATTCAGTTTTCCGATTTTTAGAGCGCATTAAATCTATAGGAGTTTGTTTTGGTTTGGGAACAAGAACACAATATCTAGTGTTTCCACCATCAGGCATTCTCCACTGCACAAACCCGTTTCCTACTCAAGGCCCAGGCCGAGCCTTTCCAGCTTCCTCAATATTTTATGGGATGAGCCCACACTGACTAACTCAAGGCCATGCAAGCAAGGCTCCCTGACCAACCCAAATACTCACAATGTGCTCAGCTTCCCAGATGTCGATATCTGCGATGGTGGAAACATTTAACTGCACTTCCCAGGAATCAGTGGCCTGAGAGCAAAAACAAAATAAAATAAATGCCATAAATGTAAATTATGTTGGATTTTTTTTTAAATTCTTTCTAGATTATCAATGAGCAAAGATATATGAACTTGTTTTGGTGCAATAAAACGTTAAATAAATTGCCTAGCTTGGTCCAAAGATGATTAGAAGAACCAATGACCCGTGGGTCTAGTGGAAGGAAAAGTTCTTGAGTTCAAACTTGTTTTTTTAGATGATTGCATGAAGTTACCTCATGCAAAGGTTTTCATGGCAGTGTTGTTGTTCCCACTCTGCCCTGATGGTGGTCTTTAAAAAGTTTCACTGGTTAATATAATAATTAGCCACTTTGGGTTTCTAAAATCTCCTGCAACGTACTTTGTACAGTAAAACCTTTATTTATTGGTATTACAAAGAAAACATCACCTCCCTGGGAGGTTAGAGAGGGGGTGACGGGATAAGTCACTGTTTTTCTGTTTTGTGTAAGATCATTCCTTGGTGAAGTGATTCTTGATTCTAATTTTAATAATTGAAGCATTTCCTGTGATTTTGTTGGTGTAATTATTTTTCCTGTGAGCTCGCTCACTCGCAGATTTAGCCGCAGTCGTCCAGATGACGCGAAGGATCTGGAATCATTAGAACTCGGACTTGGAGATCCTGATTCAGTGTGAGGATTCAGATCTTTAGCTCAGGTGAGTCAGTAATCAACCAGCTCTGCTGTCTGAGCTGTGGATCTCCAAATAAGACTGGGTCTCATACATTTCGCCAAAATCCCGTGGATCTCCGTTACTTTTTCCTTGCAGGTTTTTGCACTTTTTGCTGCCAAACGTCAGCACTGTTGTCCAACGAGTTGCCTGTTTCTTGCTGTATGACTTATAGGAGCATGTAGGAGGTAAAGGTGTCACATATTTCCTTCTACAGGTCTGAGACCTGAGCGTTCAGGTGAGCAGAGCTGTTACTGTGTTCTGGGCCCGCTCGTTGTTTTCCACTCTGTTCAGCGTGGATGTCGAACCATCAGTGGTTTCAAATTTTCCCCACTCTGCCTTGTTTTGTGTGGATTTCCTTCGAGCTGAGTGTCATTGGAGAGTAAACTGTGTTCGCTTTCAGTCCTTTGTATTTCTCCCCTCCGCCTCTCTTTTATTCCCTTCCCTGCCGGATGTGTGTGTGTGTGCAAACGAACGTGTGGAAGCTTTGTTTTCCTTTTGAACATCCCTTTGATGTCGCTGTTTATTTATTTATTTCGCTGCCTGCAAAGGCCTCTTCTCAGCGGTTAGGGCTACATCGGATTGAGCGTGCGTTGCTTTCGGTGCCATCCATCAGCGAAGAGGCTCTCTGACGGATGAACCGGTGACCTCGGCTTCTTATAACGCAGCAGCACCGAGCTGCGGCTCCGCGGAAGGAGTTTTGTATTTTACGAAGACGTCGTGGAACCAGGAGGGCCTCTGCTTAAATCAACACCTAAAAACTGAGTTAAACATTTTCACTTTGGCTGCAAAACAGCTTTATGTTAGCCGTTCAGGGACATTTAGGCATATTTGATAGGGGTTTAGTTTAGCTTGAAAGAAGTTTGAGACAACCTAGTTTAAATAAAATTAAAAAATTTCTTATAAGGCCCAACTTATTGTATGATTGTTTATTTTAGTCAATACTGTACTATGATTTATATTATATAACCCATCATGGTGCCACATTTTGATCAAACGTGTCATGATGAATAATCTTGACTTTCAAAAGGTTTTTTTTTGTCAAAAGTTCTTTTTTTTTTTACTCTTTACAACGCCTGCTGACAAAGACAAAGGCAAAATGTCCAAGTGAGTTGCTATGTGTCCGTTAGCAAAATATCTCTTGTATCACTCAACAGATTTTAACAAATCTTTCAGGAAATTGTCCATGGATGCTTGTCTACAGTGGATGAACTTTTGGTGACAAACAAATCCAAGATGGCCACCGCCATTGCATTAGCTAACACATAACTGGTTATAACACATCTTTTATGACATGGGATTTCATATAACGGCCACATTTTTTAAGACATGAAGCATGTCCTTGTTAAGATATCTTGCACATGAGAACTTGGTAAACAGGGTGACACGGTGGAACAGTGGTTAGATCTGTTATCTCTCAGAGTGAAGGTTGCACAATCAGCTCCCAGCTTTTCTGGGTGGAGTTTGCATGTTCTCTCCGTGCATGCATGGTTTTCTCCGGGTGCTCCGGTTTCCTCCCACAGACCAAAAACATGCATGTTAGACTGATTGATAACTCTGAATTGTCTCTAGATGTGAGTGAGACAGTGAATGGTTGTTTGTCTCGTTTGTCTCTATGTGTCCCTGTGATGGACTGGAGACATGTCCAGGATGTCCCCCGTCTCTCACACAGTGAATGCTGGACCTTGACACCAGCTCCCTGCAGCCCAGAAAGAGGAACCAGTAAAGAAAATGGACAGATTTGGCAAATAATGTAACTGTCCATGGTGCTGAAACAACCTGACCAGTGGAAAAATTCCTTTCTATCTAAATATTTACATCTTTATACCAACTGGCCATCTTATAACCATTTTAAACTTGTCATTGTCTAATTAAGTTTCATTCAAAAAATTTATTTAGCTCATGTGCATTTCCAAACCCGACTGTGTAGCCTAACGATTCAACAACGTGCAGTAAATGCAACTGAAGAGCTCCAAAACTAAAACTTTGACTATATTTTTGCTGCAAGATCAGTTCATCTTCATTTTGTTGCTGGTTTCCATATTTTTGATGCAATACTTTCAAGCCATGGTCTCCAGCTTCATGTTCAGCTTCTCCTTTCTGCACATAAGCATGTCTGGTCTTTCTTGGATGGGGTCCTCTCAGGTGGATAACCATCATCCATCAGTCAGGACGCTATAATTCATGGAGTGAATCCTCCGACAGATGCCCGCTGAGGCATCCTGACAGTTTTTAACCCTTCAACAGCATTTCTCTTCACAATCACAAGAAGTTTCTTCTGATACTGTTTAAGGATCGAGAAGCTGTGCATCACTAAGAGTAAATAACAAAACTGAGAAAAATGAGTTTCATTTCCCCGTCTGAAGTAAAAATCTCTTTCTCCAAACTAAGGGAATTCAAAACAGGTGAGACACTAACTGTTCATATCCTTTCAACAGAAACAAACTTTTTTTTAAAAAATTGAACTTTAACTTTTAAGTAAGCTTGAAAGAACTTTGCGATAAACTTCCATTCAGAAAGTGTCAACTTTTTCAAGTTAAAACAATCTTTCCATATTTTATTCTGTGAAAATATTTCCATAATCAAACAAATATGATTTGAAAATGAACGACCATGAAAAATATGATCATCAAACACTGTTAGTGTTCAGTAACCTGCAGCTTTTATTCCCCAATGTATTCTTAATTTGAATAAATAAATAAATAAATAAATAAATAAATAAATAAATAAATAAATAAATAAATAAATAAATAAATAAAGGAAATTGCCTGATAAGTCCCAGTTTACACACAGTCCTCAGTAAACACTGACCCTTGATTCTGTCTGCACTGTTTAACTTTTATAAGGCAAATATTATTTTGGTTTAAGCTTCAAATACAGTTATTCTGATATCTGGTTCAGCTGCTACATTTCTTTCCCTGTTGGAAGTTGCTCTGATGTGTGAAGGTTTAAAAAGTAATGAAATTAACCTAACAGAGTTTAGTGCCAACATCAGTAACAGCTTGTACTTTTGTAATGTTCCTCCATTCGTACCAAGTTGAAAAAGGCTGAATTTAATGAGGGGAAGGTTTTATTTAAGTGAACCTGTGCTCATCAGAAAGATTCAGTTAGTTCAACATGAGTCAGCGTTCACGCCAGTGTTTGTTTACAGTTTGTTTACTCTTCATTTTCTTTACAACATCCATATCTGCTTCAGCAAACTGCCTCCGTTTGTGTCTTCGTATGCTTTTACCTTTCATTCTGCGCCTTTTAGCTACAATGTAGCTACTTCTGGCTATCATTTAGCTACTTTTAGTTATAATTTTGCTACTTTATTTTAGCTACCATTTTCTACCATTAGATATCAATCAGCTTAGCCACTATTGCAATTTTTAGCTATTATTTTGCTACTTTTTATCTATCATTTTGATTTTCTTTTTTTTTTTTTTAGTTATCATGTAGATATTTTTTAGCTTTATGCTACTATAGCTTTTAGCTATTGTTCTTCTACTTTATGCTTTCAGCTATGCTTTTGCTACCTCTAGTTATCAATCTGCTTCTCTTAGCTACTATTTTGCAATTTCTAGCTGTTATTTTGCTACATTTACCCATCCTTTTGCTTTTCTTTAGTTTTTAGCTATTATTTCGATACTTTTCGTTTTAAGCCACTATTTAGCAATTAGCTGTTGTTCTTTTTCTTTGTGCTTTTAGCTAATGTTCTGGCCCTTTTAAAGTTTTGCTAATTTATCTACTGTTTTGATCATTTAAAAATGTTAAACTTATACCGTACTCAGTTTTGCCAATTTTAGCTCATCTTTTGCCATGTTTAACATCTGCTAATTTTAGCTAGTTTGTTCATTTTACATTTAGCAACTCTTTAGCTATTTTTAGTTACGGTTTTCTTAGCTCTTGATGTGCTCTTTGTGGCTTTCAGTGCAGATTCTTTGATTTAAGCTTGTGTTTTGATCATTTTTAGCCTCTGTTCTGCTCAGTTTTAGCTTCTTTAACCAATCTTATCAAAGCCCTTCAGCCCTTAGCAGTCAGTTTAATTTTGCCAGCCATGTTTTCTAATTTCTTCAATCTTACTTTCTGCATATACTGTAAGTTAGGGCTTCAAGTTGAATTTATATGCAAAAACATTTGTTTTGTACAAATCAAGCTAACCATGATATCCAAACTTAATGACAGCTCTGGCATGCTAAAGGCTTTACTGATAGCTGGTTAAGTGTCTAAAAGAAGGGAAGACGTTTTAAGATGGTTTAAAAACTCAGCAGAGTAAACAGAAGACGTCCGTTCTGCTCCAAAGCAACCCAGGGTCACAACACAATCCCTCAGAACACACAGAGAAAAGACGAGCCTCTGCAGCTGCTGGCCTCCCACTATAATAAACAAGAATAACAAATTTGTATCTTAGTTACACCAACTCCCAATTTCCCTTACCTTTTGGTCACATTGTCTCGTTCTGGTGAAAGAACACCACTCCAGGAAGCATTTTTCTCTTTGAGTGAGCGCTTCAGCTCCGAGCATCCATTTAAAGGCTGGAGATGTGTACCGCTCTCAGATCGTTCCCCTTTCCAAATAGTTTGTCCTTCAACTGCTGCCATCGACTCAAATGCAACATTATGTTGGATTTCAATGGCCGCAAACAGGGGCTTGGGTTGAATGAGCAGTTTGCTTTATTTAAGTCCATACAGGACGTTTTCTCTTTTTTATCCAACAGCAGTATTTCTTCAGAATTCACATAAAAACCACTAAAGTAATCCTGCATTGACCATAAGACATTTATTCCACCCATAATAAACACAGTCCTTGACAAACCCAAGAATAAATACAAAGTATGGAGTTTATGAACAGTTAATATTTATAAGACTTAAACGCTGTCAAAGAAGAAGTCAAGTTTCCAACAGCAGAAAAAAAAAGTCTGAATGAAGCTCAAACTGGAAAAACTAAGTTTCTATCTGCTAAAAGTGAAACGTTTTGTTGGAATGTTGTTTTATTCTGAGTAGGTATTAGGAACAAAATATGGTGACTTTCAAAATCTTTTTCCTTCCAGTTTTTAATATGTTTCATTTGAAGGCAGAGGATTAATGGAACATTAAACGAAATGAACAGAGGGGGCAACGTTTCTGTCCTCAGGGGCCGACGTGTTAAAGTTGGAAGCATCACATTATCTGCAAAACACACAAAGGATGTCACACAAAAATGTGTGTCATGTCAGCATTAATACTTAATAACTATTCTTTAAGGTAGATAAGTCAAAAGTCAGTTTCAGTTTTTAAAAAGTATTTTCTTCGGTAAGTTTAGTAACAGATGATATGCCAGGTCAAAAAACAACACTTTTAGGATATTAGCTGTATGGCCTGTGAACAAACACCTGTGGCATTTCATTTAGACTTTGACTCATGGCTTATAAAAACAATATTTTCTTTTGTCTATAATCGTCAACATCGTCTCTTATGAATCATTGAACACATTTCAATGAAACTGGTGGAAAATGTTCACCAGATGCACATCGACAACTGAATCATTTTGGAGTCAAGCTAATTCAAGATGGCTACCACAGCCAACTGGCCTTTAAAACCCAAAATGCATATAAGTTAGTCAGTTTCACAGATACTGAGCAAAAAATGTGTGGTAGTAGCCGAGAGTGATTTACAATAGATAGTTTGAGCGTGGCATTCTTGTGATGTCACACAAGAAAGACGCATTATTTTTTCCAAGGTTTAACTAAAATGACTAAAACATTTCTTACACTTAAAGTAAAAGAGTCTTTAGTTGTTAATTTACTTTGAAATGTTTTCTTTCTGTGTGAGGATGCCGAGGGCCGGAATGAGATGGCACAAGGGCCACTTCTGGCCCATGGGCCTTTACTTGCTGACAAACAGGCGTAGATGCTTCATATGAAAACAAACAAACAAAAAACTCAAAACTTTGTTTAACTTTACAAAATACACTGCCTGGACAAAAAAAAAAAAAAGACATTAATATTTTGTTGGACCACCTTTACTCCTTACTCCAACTCCTTTGGGGGAGTGGCGGCGCAGTGGTTAGACAGTGGGCCTGTGATCGGAAAATCACCGGTTCAAGCCCCAGTACAAACATTAAAAAAATGTGGGTGGAAAAAGGTGAAACACCCACACCTGCCTCCACCCTCATCTTTTCCACGACCACGCGATGTGTCTTTCATCGTGGTTGTTTAAGAAATGAGAAACAACTCATTGCACCAGTTCAGGTTAAATAACTTGTTGCCAGCTGAAAGATAATTGTCCATGCACTAATTATCCAATAGGAGGCTCGTACCTATTTACTTAGTTAAATCCAAGGGGCAATTTTTTTTTGGCCAAGCAGTGTATCTCTTATTTGTCGTGAAGCTTAAACTGACATATTCATCTGAGCTTTATGAAAATAATCTTGTTTTATCATGCCAAAACCTTAGTGTTTCTAAACTTAAAAGAAAAACAAGTGCTTTCACATCTAAAAACAGGTTTCATTCTACCGTATGTTTCACACTAAAAGGAGCACTGGATTATATCAATGAACAAGTCTGTTTTCATACAGAAAACACACCAGATTATAAGGCGCATTAAGCAAAACAAAACAGTCAGATAAGTCAAACTTTATTCAACTCATTCACAATAACCACATAAAATCAGTTCAAGGTCAGTAAGCACAACCAGAATTAATATAGAAGGAGCACTGTCTGTTTTTGAGAAAAATTAAAGGATTTTAAATGCGCCTTATAGTCTGAAAAATATGGTAATTTATTGTAGGCTCGATGTTACTTGAATCCTTCTTAAACAGCTGAGAAAGTGTTCGTATTCAGATTTCATCATTACAAACTTAGTTTAAACTGGAAGCTTTGCTTGAATTTCCCGTCTCAGTCATGAAACAGTGAGCATGAATGAATGATTTATTCTCCCAACACAAAACCCAGAGACGTGGCAAACAAAGTGCTGGTCGGTGTTCAGGATCGGTCTGCTGCAGGTCTCTGGACGGGTCTTTGTCTCTGCGGACGTCGGGGGGGGGGGGGTGTGAAGTCAGCGTTTTGATCCTCGAGGTGTAATTGAGCGCCTCCGTGTTTGGAGAACCACTGAGGGATTGAAGCGCGATCAATCACCTCTGGACTCAAATCTCAGGACTGTCCGGCAGTTTTACATGTGGCTGAGTCCGAGGTGCTCAATCGTGGGAACGACCAAGGAGGGAGAAATAAATAAATAAATAAATGCATGATTTTTATTTTTGTGAAAAGCTGATGTTTGATCCTGGTTTATGATTGTTCTCATTGCACCATTGGAGCATGATGCTCACTTTCACTAGAAGAAATAAAAAAATCTGCGCTATTTCAAGGAATCTGTATTCATGCCAGAGCTTTTGGTTAAGATCATCTCATGCTGAAGAAATTTAGGCAGTTTGGCTCCACCTTCAAAAAAAAATATTGTGTAGTTTCATATATTAATGATAATAAAGCTTATTCTGATTCTGACGATATTGTGATATGAGTTAGAACTCTGAATAAATGTTGTAAGCTACTCTCAGCTACTACCACACCTAAGTTTAGCTCAATATCTATAAAACGTCCCAAGTCATAGCCATTCATGCGTTTCCTAAAGTCAGTTGGCTGTGGCAGCCATCATGAATGAAACAGACTTTAAAAGGTAATCGGCTGTGGAAGTACATCCTGAAAGTTTGATTCAAACCCTTTAAGCGATTCATGAAATATTTTGCTAACAGATGGACAGAGTTGATTCTAATGGCTAATGGCGAAGTTTTAAACACTGATGTTGTATGACCATTAGCACACAGAGAATGTTAGGGACCACTCTCTGCTACTACCACACCAAATTTGACCTCAAATCTTGTAGAACTGACTGAGTGTATAACCTTTTATGTGATGGTAAGATTTATGCTGCTGTGGCGGCCATCTTGAATTGGGCTGACTCCAAATGTTAGAGATTACGTTATAAAAGTTTAATCAGTTCAAAGACCCATGAAATATTTTTGCTAACGGCACCGACAAACAAATCCACACACAGGTGATCAATATTATAGTTAGCCAATATGATAGTTGCACCTTCAGATAAAAAAAAAAAAAAAAAAAAAACAGGCCTCCCAGTAGATTTTAGGGACGGACTATGTTACATTTATATGAAAGTTTTTACTTAAATGTTTTTCCAAAGAACAAAAAAGCCTAAATGTGTGGATGTGGAGCGGCGCAGTGCGATGCGCTGCTCTCTCTGTTGGGTCAACCTTTGTGGTTCACTGTAACAAGCACGCCTGGAAAATAATTAACATGTTTTTTTATTCCCTCCTACATCTGGTCAAAGGAAGACCTGCGAGCTAAAAGTGCTGTTAGCCCGTTTAGCATAAAACGAGTGCATTAATATCCGGAGACTCAATTATTTTCCAAATACTTGGTTGACTCTGCAGCTTACAAGAAGCTGCTCACTTTGAAGACTTGTCGCTGGAGGCAAACGCCGCTTTTGGTGCTAATTGTAGAAAACAGCTTCGGCACAGATTACCTGAAACAATGTTTTTTTTTTTTGTTTTGTTCAAAACGCTTTAAACTCTTTGTTAGAGAAGAAAAACTTGGATCAGTTTAGGTGGGTTTTTTTTCTCTCCTTCCGTTGTTTTTAAATTGACCCTTAAGAAAAAAAAAAATCTCCAAGCGTTAAAGCATGACTCAGACTTACAGGGTTTGTGGTTTTATCATCCGCCACCAAAGAGGGAAGATCACGTTGATGTGTGACGTATTTCAATTCCGTTCAATTCAATTCAAAAATACTTTATTTATCCCAAAGGGAAATAAAATGTTGTAACTCATTATCCTCGTTTCATTGAGATGTTACAGATACTGATGGCTGTAGGCAGGAAGGATCTCTTGTAAAGGTCCATTCCGCAGTGGATCCGAAGAAACTGGCCGCAGATGCTGTCCGATTCATCCATCCAGACTCAGTTGGCCTCTCGGTTCCCTGGGCTGCAAGACCGCCTGAATGCCAGGCAAAACTCCTCCCAGAGCGATGGCCACTCCTTCCAGCAGTCTGCCGAGCTACTTGTTGCCGCGGACAGCCGGTTGGCTACAGGTGCCGGGGGACAATCCCGATCCTTCTCCTGTCACGAGCCACGTTTCCTGCCAGTTTCAGGATCTCCTGTTGTCAGGCACTCGAGCACAGCCGACAAGTAGACGGGAATGCATCCACGGAGCCTCCTTTTCAACTGATTTGAGATTTGGGGCTGTAGTTGAGATATTATTTGAGCTTTTGAGATCTTAATCAGCTGCTCCCGGTTGTTAAAATAAATAAATAAATTAAATAAAAACACCTTGTTGCCATGGTTGTGCATCATAACAAATGTCCAAAAGTAAAAAAGGTTTCAGTAAAAACCCTTCCAGCTGCACAGCATCTGATACCAGAGGAAGTAATTGTCAGAAAAAAGTAATTTACATCCAGAAAAAACAGGAATTAACGTTTTCAAAAGCAATATCTCAGAATGAATGTAGAGCTACTCCAACATGCCGCCACACCGAGCGGCACAATTCTAGAACATTTATAAGGTTTGGGCTAAACGGCTACAACTCCATCAGACGATCTTCGTTGCAGCAGCAGGTTAGTCTTAGAAATTTTACATTTGACCACCTGATTGCACCGACTTTTGTCCCGCTTTTGCTTTTCGCCCTTTAGATCTGCACTCTTTACCCACAATCCCCCCTGCTGACTCCTTCCCCTTCCTCTCACCTGATTAGAATTTCTGCCGTGGCCTCTGGGAATGGGATGATTCCGACATATTTTATTTAACCGCTTTTGTAAGCCCTAATATTCAACAGCTGTGATCTATGGCTGCATTACAATTTCCAGGGTCAAGATGGGATTCGTCTGCAGAAGAGGGGGCGAACGCAACTGCTGCGTCGATGGGAGGGCGTGCGTGTGTGGGTGCACGCGCGTGGACGTTGGGTGGAAGTGAGGGGTTATGGAAAAAGGAAAAAACAGGAAAAAGGAAAGTATGAATCTTTCGAGTAGTCTTTAAAAATAAATGAGAAAATGGGGTAATCCCAGAGTCGCAGCATGAAAAGAGGTAAAATCAATAAGGCCTCTCGGTTCGCCTGGGCCCTCACAAGTCCTTGAGATGAACAAAAAGTTGTGCATTTGGTTGCCACATCCGTATGTCTCAATAGAGACAGGTGTGTGCGTTTGTGTGCAAAGCAAACGGAGTGTGTGTCTGTTTTTCTGCCTGCAAGCTTGTTTTTTTGTCTCTTCCAGGTGTGCAGAAATGTTCAGTTTGTAGTTCAGCGCTCGAGTTCATGATGTAGGTACACGAGACTCGTGTCGTCAACATGGGGCTTGAATGGGGTTTGAAAACGGGTCAAAGAGGCTCGAGTTGGACTTGAAAGCTTTTCCTGAAATGAGACAAGAAAAGGGGAAAAACAGGATTCTTTTGGGATTCAGGACGGGGTTTAACTATTTTTCTACAAGATCCGGACAGAAGACATCATACGGGTTTTGTAACCTTTAAGAGTCTTGATTCAATTGACCCCACGCACCAGGCTGCAAAAGCCACCCCCCACCCCCCCTTCTTTTAAGATCCCAATTCTGCTTGCTGGTTGACATGGAGCTAACTGACCAGAGAGCTCTGGGATTGGATCACAGCTAATTAATTTTTAATTGCCACCAATCATCTGAGGCAGGGGTGGAGGAGGCCAGTTAGGTGGAGGCTTGATGGAAGCATGAAAGGGTGGAGGTGTCTTTATTCTGAACTGGAGAAAGGCCATTTCTGCAACTGAAGAAGCTGAAACTGACGTGTTAAAGCTAAAAGAAGCAAAACACTAGCTAAAAGCCACAAAGTAGCTAAACACAAAATAAACGTAACAAAATGCTAGCTAAAAGTAGCAAAACGACAGAACAAGGCTAAAGCTAAAAGTAACAAAATGGTGGGTAGAAGCTAAAAGTAGCAAAAGGTTTGTTAAAAGCAAACTGTAACAAAAGGCTAGCTAAAAATCAGAGTCAGTCAGAGATTCTTTATTCTCATTCGCACAAATAATCGCACCACATGTGGTACATGTGGTGGAACAAGATTATGTACACAGGGTCTCAGTTACAAAATGTAAAAGAAGAACAGTAATAACATCTAAGATATGAACTAAGAAAGACATCAAGTAAAAATACACTAAGCACTAATATCATTAAAAAAATTACTTCAAACAGCAGCACGAACATGAGTCTGTATGAGCAGATGGACACAGAAACATGAAACAGATCAGCAGCAACATGAAACAGATCAGCAGCAGCATGTGATATTTCACAGTGATTATTCTGGTTAAACATTCATGAGTCTAACATCTTCAGGGTAGAAGCTGTTTCTTAGTCTAGTGGTTCTACACTTAATGCTCCTCAACCTCCTTCCTGAGGGGAGTGGGTCAAAAATTGTGTGTGCTGGGTGAGTGGGGTCCTTCATGATGCAGGTGGCTCTCTTCCTGCATCTAGAGGTGTAGATGTCTGTGATGGTGGGGAGGCTGACTACAGACTTCTGTGCAGCCTTCACCACTCTCTGCAAAGCTTTTCTTCCTTCCTTATGATCTTGAGGCTGCAGGTTCAGGCCCATGTTGTAAAGGTGAAATTTTAGGCATAAAACAATCGCTAAGTCTTTTGTCATTCACTCCAGTAACCCCTGAAGAAGGGATCAACCAACAGAACAACAACTATATTCATTGTGAATAAAATACGGGTGTATGAGATTTTTCATTCAACCTTTATTTATACAAGTTAGTCTCACTGAGCCACGAGGACTCATTTACAGGAGAGACCTGTTTTTAACAAAGAACACAGACGAGGCACAGACAACAATAGACAATCATATAAAAACATACAAGATGAAAAGTAAGTAGAATAAATTATATAAAAACAAAATAAAAACAGCTACATTATGAAGTGATGTAAAATACTAAAAACAGGGACACGTTTGAATGGTTTAAGGTTTTGCCTAATTGACATCATTTTTGTCATTATATGTCATAATTGTCATTATATTATGTCATTATTATATCATATGTCATTTTGTCATTATTGTCATCATTACTACATATATTATGCACATATTTCAAGCTATTTATTGCATTGGTTAATAGGAGATTTGCAAATCGTTGTGATCTTTTTGTATTAACATTTAACACAATGTCCCAACTTTTTGGGGGGAAATAATGTTGCAGCAACCCTGCCAAACAAGTCACACTTGTTCAGTCTTTTCTAACAGCTTCTGTCATCAACTATAACATTTAACATGCAAACTAAGTTTGAAAAAAAAAAAAAAAGCTCTCTGGGCTCCTGTAAACTCTTTAAACATCACAAGGTCTAAACTAGATATTCTTATATAAAAATAGTTGCAAACAACTTGTGTGTGTTTACTAGTTAAGATAATATTGAAGGGTGTTTGAAAAATAAGCTTATACCCTTTTCTGATTGTTGGCAGCATCAGTTGCTTCTCTGTGGTCATTACTGAAGTTTTCCTCCTCTGCACTGTTAATTTACATCTAAATGCTCCAGAGCAACAAACTGCCAAAACCTCGGCTGTTCTGGAGGTGTAAACGCTGCGCTGCTGATCAGTAAAGCAATGCATTTGATCAGCAGCACCTGACTGCACCTTACAGTCTTATCTTCTATAAAAGCTAAAAGGGTGCACCTGTTTGTCCCACTCAAACCACCACTCTTTTGCATTTTGGCTCAGTTTTAGTTAAAATATTCAGTTAAAATATATGTTTTTGTTCATGGGGATTTCATATTTCTGTCATTTTAAAAACTATATGGAAAAAAGTGGTTTTGTATAGTGAACTTAAACCCTTGTATGTAAATGTTCCTACTTGAAGTGCAGCTCCTTGAAGGTGAAGTGAGTCTCAACAATGCCAGTGGTCTTAACCCGAGTTCGTAGCACGTCCTGCTGCGTGGGGATGTAATCCGCTTTCGCTATCCTCTCCAGGTCATTCAGGTAACTAAGAGGGGGGGGGGGGG
>JARVGV010000527.1:18545038-18559886 GCA_031762435.1 Hypsolebias longignatus
CCGTTTTGCTGTATTTCCAAGCAGTTAGCTAACACAGTACCCTCAAAAAAAAAAAAAAGCTGCATAAAAAAGTCAACGTGAGGTGTGATGACATCACTGGGGCGGCGCCGTAAGTCAGAAATGCCGTAAGTCGGGGACTGCCTGTATATGTATGTGTAAAGGCATTTTAAACCCTTTCCACGCTCTTGCAACATTCCAAACAATGTTTCTAAACTCTAAACGCTTGAAAAGAGCACAGCATGTCATGATCTCAGCTCTCTGCCAAGGCTGCACTCTGCACTCTCGGCCACACCCGTTTCTCAGCTGCAGAACGAAGATCAACAGAGGAGGAGGGAGGAGGAGCTGCAGGAAGATGCTTCTCCTGCAGTGTGGGCTGCACACAGGTGCAGCAGGTGATAAATAATTAAAAATAACTTATTTTAAATAAACAATCCGTGCTGCTTGTGCAGCTCATCCATCAATCAGCCAATTGTGTGTCATGTCCAATCTTACTTTGAAAAGCCGCGATAGAGCGAGTCTGCGAAAAATGAACCGCAAAGTAGAAAGAAACACAGGAAAAACCAAGCGGACCGACTTCTACTCTGGCGTTTTAGTGATTTTTACTACTTAGTTGTAATTACTTTCTATCTTTAGGGACTTTTATTGTAATTTTTAATTGACTGCATTGCCTTTTGTTTTGTTTCTGTTCTGTTGTAGCACTTTGGTGCAACCTTTGCTGTTGCATAAATGGCTATATTAACCAACTGACCATGACATTAAAAACTGAGTTTCACGGACATGAGATGAAGCTGAATGCACTCAAGGTATTTAGGATGAATTAAATTGTGATTAGAGCTGCACTGTACATAAAAAACTGCACTTCCATTGCATTATCAGTTTGCACAATATCAATGATGCAAAGAATACTGTACTTGGAATTTCAAAAACCTTTTATATTCCAACTTAATGCTCTGCAAACCAATAATGTGACCAATCGGATGGACTCTCACCGCCTTTGACTTCCACAGTAGATTTAAAGAATAAAGGCCAAGATGCTAAAGCACATACACACAAAAAAAGTGGATTACAAATGATAAAGTCACTGCAAGGTTCAACAATACTGGAGAAGGATTCTAGTCTCAAATATAAGTTTTGTTACATGAGTACAAACATACGGATGGAGCTCCTTCCCAATTTTTTCTGATCATTGTCAAATTTAAAAGCTTTGGAAAGAAAATATCTGTATAAAAGAACTAACTTTTGTTTGTTATAGGGCTTTGTTTACTTGCTGTGCAACACATTTCAAAGAATAAATCTGCCAAATGTCTTAAAAACCTGTGTCTTAGTCACCCGTGACTTTTTTAAAACTAGTTCAGAATTTTATAAAATGGTTTTATTGATGAAAGCACTGTGCCTTTACCTAAAGTGTAAACCCCAATACATGCATTTTAAATTTAAAGAAAAAATAAAAATGGCTAATTCTTTGTTGGATGTCAACTTTTGTTGAGAATTAGACATACTGTGTGGCTGCCAGTATTCCCACACTTTACATTTTGTATTATTTATTTTTTCTTTTTGGGAAAAGAGAAAGTAAATCCTTTAATACATTCTGTACAGACCAGAGGCCAGCTGCAGATCCGATTACTGGCTACAGTGAAGAAGGTGAAAAAAACAGCAGCCATCACAGCTGCAGGCCTCCAAAACCACCGTGTCCACAACGTTTTTACAGTTTTTTCAGTGTTTAAATCATTAATCGTGTGCACTGTGCCCAAGTTTCTACCATATGCTGACAAGTGTCCATTTCAATAACTCCTATGTTTACAAACAGATAAGACAATAACAAATGTACATTTTTTACACCTAAAACCAACTCCACAACTTGATAACTTCTTTAACTTAATGAAGAAACGTTCAAACTAAAACATGAAAATAGATTTTCAAACATCTATTCAATTCAAAAATACTTTATTAATCCCAAAGGGAAATTAAGTGTTGTTGTAGCTCATCATCCTGGTTTCATTCAAGACTTGTTACAGATGCTGATAGCTGTGGGCAGGAAGGATCTTCTGCAGCGAATCTGAAGAACCTGGTCACCTCAGTCCACCTGGATCCAGCTTGCTGTCAGATCTGGCAGGCCTCTCGGTCCTCCAGGGCAGCAGGATTGCCCGAATGCAGGGCAGAATTCCTCCCTGAGTGATGGTCACTCCTCCCAGCAGACTGCCGAGCTTCTTGTCACCACAGAGACGGCTGAAGGTGCCGGGGGATGATCCCGGTCCTCTCATTGTCACGAGCTGAGTTTCCCACCAGCTCCAGGATCTCGGTAATCAGGTACTCGAGCACCACTGCCAGGTTGACAGGAATTCATCCACGGAGCCTCCTTTTCAACTCATTTTGGATTTGGGATTGTAGTTGAGGTATTTGAGCTTTTGAGATGTTAATCAGCTGCTCCTGTTTCTTAAAAAAAAAAAAAAACACCTTGTTGCCATGGTTACACATCATAAATGCCCAAAAGTAAAAAAGGTTTCAGTAAAAATTCTGTCAGTTGCACAGCATCCGATACCAGAGGAAGTAATCAGCCAAAAAAAAAAAGCGACTTACATCCAGACAAAGAGGAATTAACGTTTTCAAATGCAATAACTCACACTGGATGTCTCAGAGCTACTCCAACATGCAGCCACCCCGAGCGACGCAATTCAAGAACCCTACTAGGGATGCACGATATTGGATGTTTGGCTGATATCTGATATGCCAATATATTAAAACTTATTCGGCCAATAACTGATGCCGATACAGATATTTTATATGTTCCTTTGTCAGAACATAGCCCTCTTATTTAGGCTTATTTGCTACAAAAATTGTGCAACATCTGTAAGAGCTGGTGACATATATTCAGTAACAGTGATATGATATGCATAGCACTTTAACTTATATTAAATGAAAAGTGTTAAAAGTTATTTACGAGCATTAGTCACCTGCGATGCGGTCACCTTGTGGAGGCTTGTTCCAGGTTCCTAGCTGCAGTGTGTGATCCTCTGCACTCCTGTGCATGAAGGACACACTTTTTAAGATCAATTTTTGTCTATCCATTGTGCCGTAAGACTAATCATGCTAACGGGGCTAACACTTGACGTCCAGATGTCTGTGGTAAAACTCACCCAAGTGCTATCGGCTATTAGCTTCTCAATGACATCAGAAGTGACGGCTTGTAACTCTGGTAACGTTACGTCAGAAAAATATCAGACTGGGGACGATGTAGCGAGGCTCAATGTAGTCCATAAATCTTCGGAATCCGACATCCTCACCAACAAAAAAGAAAACTTCCACACCACTCACATTTTGAATATATACCCTACCCTACATTATCTACATTACTTTATCATTAGTTTTCCCTTAAAACACATTTCAATCAAACAATTTATTAAGGCCGGGATGTATTCTGATGTATAAACTTTTTTTATTTTTATTTAAAACGAAGCCATCACATAAACACATCATCATATTTAGGCCCTGAACAATGTGCATTTGTGATTCCATGAGAAAGACGAGGATATTTTTGTTTACGTTCGTTTCTTTTTATATCAACTGGTAAGGAAGATCCTCTGCATGCTGTTTGTTTGCCATTTTTAATCAACTCTCTAAATATTTGCTTCAAGTCCCGTGTGGTTTTGCATCTTGTGTATCTGTAGATACAGCGATGTGATATTGCCCACCACATAAACACAAGCGCACACACCCACACCCACACCCAAACAATTTGGCTCTGTTTTATACAAACGCACAAAATCCTCCAAGTCACAATCACATAAACATTACTGTGAACAACATTCCAGCAAATAGAACATTACCATGGTCCTAAATTCTTCTTATCAAGTCTGAATGCATTAAAAGCTGACACACTGATCTACACAGACAATGTTGCTATAATGTCCAGATTATTTAAGAATACTAAAGGGACCATGCATTTACAGGAAAAATAAGACAAACTTTCAAACTATGGACTAAAGTGTAAGGCTATCATTTCTTCATCTGCAGATTATACATTTTTGTGGGTTTTTATTTTTATGACAGCACTAAAGCTGTGAGTTAAAATGTATGTTTTCTTTTGGAATCCCTAAAGATCACATCTGTGTGTTAGTGCGGACTGTTTTGGATATTGGGGCCACATGTGAACAAGAAAAATGGGGTATTATTTGAATTTGAGAGAAAGGAGACACTCTTGCTTCTTGCTTAATCCTGCAGAGGCAACAGAATCAAACCAGGGAATGCAGACAGTGTTAAACTACACATCTGTGTGTGATAAACAATGGTAGTTCTGAGCAGTGCATCGGGTCCAA
Organism: Hypsolebias longignatus; assembly: GCA_031762435.1. Classification (NCBI taxonomy): domain Eukaryota; kingdom Metazoa; phylum Chordata; class Actinopteri; order Cyprinodontiformes; family Rivulidae; genus Hypsolebias; species Hypsolebias longignatus. The sequence goes on from JARVGV010000527.1 coordinate 18,549,352, forward strand.
CGGTTAAATATGTGAGCTTTATAACCATTTTATTCAGGACATAAGAGCTGAGAGAAGGAGAAAGATGTAGGGGTATTATGTCAGCCTACAACCTCCCCATTTGACACTACAAGGGAGACTTTAGTCAGCCTAAATAATCCATGCTGTTCCATTAAATTTGCAGACTAGCTCTGTCTTTTAGCTGAGAAAGACACTAGAATGGTCCTGAGGTGCAAGACATGCCTGTGCAATTAAAAAAATGATTTGTCAAATTTGAAATGTGTTGCAATTTGCAGAATGGAAAACAGATATTTATTAAAATAAAAATAAAAACTTATATGAACGGACCAGAAAAAAAAAGGAGAACAAGAGTGCAAAAAACATGGTTAAATGCCTCACCAAATCTCTGCTCTTTCCTCACCCCATGCAAAGTAACCACTTTAAGTACCGGTAATGCGGGGGAAGCCACCGATGTGACAGATATTGTTGCAGTAACAGCATTATTGACTTGTTTCTCCAGCTACATTTGCTTAGTGCTCTGGAGGCCCAATCAATAAGACTCTGAGCTCTGAAGACCTGCTAATCAGAGCTTGCATCCTTGCAGGGTCGACCTTCTGCAAAAACCCAAAGTAAAAAAAAAAAAAAATAAGAAAAAAGAATGGCTTTACTGAAGAAGCAAGGAAAAGTGAAATGATGGGGGCCAAAAGAAAGGGAAGGATATAGGGGGTGATGATGACAGCCAGAATTTATCGACTTCAAAATTTCTTCCTCCTCCTGTTAGAAGTAAACTCGTGGTGTTCCATCTCTCCATCTCAGCTACAGCGTGGGCGCGAAGCGCCACGAGAGATGTAGATCGTTGCTTCACCTCTGCTTTTCCTGTGAACCATGGTTCAAAAGTCAAGGGGCATCTGGGTTGCTTTGGGACTTTTGGAAATAAAAGAGGCAAATCATATTTGCAGAATCCAGTTGTGAGATCTCTCGAGGATGCACAGAGCAAGACTTAAGATATAGAAGGAAGTGAGTTGATTTGAAACAATATTCATGGTGGAATTGAAAAGCAAGCCTTTTGATAAAACCGTGTGCTTAATGTTGCACATGCATGATTAGTTTGGGGGAAATTAAAAAACTTCAGTTTGATAAAAATAAAAACCTAGCACAAAATTTGGATGTGTTTTTAAGGTATTTTGTTTGCCCAACTAATCTATCTGGTCACATTGAGCTGACTGTGTGCTTTAAGTTAGAGAATCTCTGCAGGCTCTTGTACATCACTAGCTAACTACGGATGCTATAGGAAATTTCAAGGGGAATCTATTCATTAAATATTAATGGTGTAGTTTGAGCGAAGCAGGTTTTCTTATAGTTTTTTCCCCTGGTATGTATAGTCACTGCCAGGTCCGAGAGACTTTCCACAAAAATAGAAAGGACGAAAGAAGAAAAAAAGGGCAAGAAGAAAAAAAGGGCAAAGAAGGGTAAAGAAAAATAAAGAAGACTGTGTGGGGGTTCAATAGTTGCTTTTGAGGGGCCAGAGTATGGTTACCTTCAGTGCAGACAGAGTCTTGATACATAGGTCCCAAGGTGTAAAGACAAACTTGTACACTGTGTCATTGCTTTTTCTCTTTCTCAACACTTTTCAGTTGTGTTGTCAGCTGGTGAAAAGGGATTATTGTGTCCAGAGACCAAAAAAAATAAAAAATTGCAACAAAGAAGGGAAGTTTTTACAGACTCTGAGGTTTTCAGTTCTTACGTCTTTAGAAAAACTACAAATTACTGGTAAGTGCAAAAATAACAACAGTTAACATGGGAAACACCAGATCAAGGCCTGGAACAAATACTTGTGCAAAACCTCAAAACTCTAAAATAAGCCCACGCTCTGATGGAAGTATTGAATCTGCTCATCAATAGAGCGCTATTCTCCATCTTTTCCACAACCCTCATAACACCCCCTGAAATACCAACACCCACCATTGCTGTATAAGTAGAAACTCAGGGTCAGCACTGTCCCCTCTGGCGTTGCTGACCAACAGATATTCTTATAATCACCTTTCTTCAATACTTTCAGGATTAAAACCAATGGATCCCTCATCCTGCTTTAGCACTCTGTCTCTAGCTATACCGGGGGCTTTATGGAGCGGCGTTGCCTCGATACATTCAAACTGCTGCCCCACGATCAAACGAGCAAATACCTCCCGGGTCAGCAAAGGGCTACCCCACGTCAGTTAACAATGCAGCATTTAAACATCAGTCGTATGCAAAGCGGCTGATTCACAGGGGAGGAGATGTGCGGCAAGAAAAAGCAGTGAAGCAAGGTCTGGACTGGAGAGATAATGAGCGCAGGAACCGACAAGAAAACATCAACAGCAATTTAACGATATTGTGTCAGCACCTACATAGCTTCGTGATTTAAAATTCATATATGAGGCGAGGCTGCATCAGTATCATAATAAGGATAAACTAATAATTGTACTTTTATCTTTAAGTGTTTTCCTGTAAAAAAACAAAAACAAATTCCACATAAACTGGAAACTATATTAACGTTCATTTAAATGTTTAAAGAAATTCAATGACTGAACACAAACTTTTTTTAACACCATTACAGGTGTAGGGACAGTCTGGGTAAAGCAACTTTATCGTGTAGGAGAAAAAGATTACAGATTACTGTCGTTCCTTGCACTTGTTTATCTTACATACTAGTGGTATGCTTTTGCCAGCCTGAATGTCTACACAAAGCTATGAGGATATAAGCCCACACTCAAAACATACAAGTTGAGGTCATATTTGCTCATGAGCACACACTCAGACCCATGTCTGGGGATGTGCAGGTATAATAGAGTCCTTCAAATGCGATGCACAAATACGTCGAGCCACTAACGACCATGATTGTTTGCTTTTACGTTTTCTTGAAGTAAATGCATATTTGTGTATGTAAAACTCTTCAATTTTGAAACTTATAGAAAGTAGGAAAGAGTTTTTTTTTTCTTTTCTGCCTTATACCCGTCTCCTGCCTACTGCTTGGTTAACCGACTGACCTGCTGTCAAAGGAGCCTTTGTGAGTGTGTATTGGCGGAAGGCCAATCAGATCCTCTGGCTTGTCTGTCTCAAGGAGCAAAATGGCGCCCCTGGTATGCCATCAGCAGCAGAAATGTGCAGACAGTCTGACTTTAGAGACAGCCTTTGCTTGCTGTGGCCCTTACAAAACTATGCCGGAGGTAGTACCTGTCTGGCCTGCAGCCAGAGGGACTCGATCTGCAAATGCAGGTTGTTTAACTTTTTATTCACTTACACCTTGTGCGCACTGGCACTTTAAAAATCATGTTCACTGTTTAATAGCCACTTCTACAGGTCCTCCTTTGAACTGCACCGGTACACGGGATAAAAGCCTGCGGAAGTTGTTTATTTTACTGTATCTATTATCCGATATGTGACACACGTGATTTTAATCCAAAGGAAACGCATACGGAACGATTATGGATTGACTTCAAGGTTAAGATTTTCCTTCTACATTACTTTTAGCTCTTCTTGTTTCAGCAAAAGTTATTTACGTTTTCATCATTTTCATCCCAATCAAATTTCCCGTCATTCCATCACCTGCTAATAATCCCTGTCTGCATGTATCAGAGGTATTTTTGCAAAGATATGAGAACTTCCAAATGCAAAATAAATAAATAAATAAATAAATCAATCAAACACTTCACCAAGCACGAACACTAAACAACAATATTACAAGTTCTGAAAGCTGAAACAAGACTTTGCTCACTGTATATCCTTGTTCATTTCTACTGTGTAAAACCTGCCAAAGACAAATACAACTGCACAACAAAGTGCCACTTGTGACACATCATCCAAGGAAGCAAATGTTCAGGCTCCCGCTTCAGAAACAAACTTCTGACAGCAGAAGATGATGAAACGGAGCAGATCTTAAATTATTCTTGCACTCCTCAGAATGTGCTAAACCTGCAACAGCCTGAAGCATGCCCCTCACCCCGACACAAACAGAACGATGGAAAAGAAGTAAAGAAACAACATGTTGATGTAGGAAGAGTCTAGTTTTTAAACATTATTAGGACTTGCTCTCTTTGCTTCAAAAACATGACACCCTTCTGCTGTTTATATGGTATAAAAAATAATGAATCTTCTTCATACACCAAAGTTAGTCATGGAGTTCCTCAGGGTTCAGTGCTTGGACCAATAATCTTTAACTTATATATGCTTCAATTAGGGACATATTTTAATTGTTATACTGATATATAAATAAACTGAATTAAATTAAATTTAAATAAAAAGCTTAATGTTAGTAGCACAGTATACACAATACAGAGGTCCAACTCTCTAAAAATGTATACACGCAAACATTCAATTAATCACTGTGACAAACCGCACGACTGCATGTCAAATAATACACTTAGCAAAATATAAATCTTGTGTTTGGATCCAAACAGAAAGACAGCTCTTTGCAGAGGTCTTATCATGCAGATTTGCTCATTTCACACTGAAAGGTGAGCCGGCAAGTAGCAACCAAATGTACAGAAAAAGAAAAAGGAAGGGGAGAAGCAAGGATGACTTTAGCTTATGGTCTCCATCTTTTCCAGTTTTGTCTCATGTGTCCATGCTGATTTAGGGGTGGAAGGTGAAATCTATTTTTAGATCCATCCCATCACTGACATGGAAGGTTCTAAATCATGTTTCAAATGTCCAAAATTGACAACGTTAATCTGTGCTGCCGCTTTAAGAGAGTCAGGAGAGTAGTGGCTACACATTAGTGTAGTCTGTCCTAGTAGAGTTACTGTACCATTCTGTAGTACAATCGCGTTGCAGTAAAGCTGTGATTTCACGTCTTTTCTTCACAGAATCCTGAAGAATACATATCTAAACATTTAGTCTGCTGTTTAATACACCATATTATATTACATTATTATTGTTTAGCATATATTTGATCCTGGTACCGTTTCTTTCTTTATACTTTTGCTACTTTTGGGTGTTACTGGGACCTGGAGTACACAATTTCGTTCCACCTCATGTACCACATGTGATGCGAATGACAATAAAGAACCTTGAAAAGTGGAAGTTATCAAAACATGACTTGGCATGTAGGGTACAGATGAAGAATATGAGGAAAAGACCAAGCAGTGACATATATAAAGATAAAATAAAGCCAGAGTAAAGGTGAAAATGTTTGAGGTCAATATTTTCCACAAAGTATAATCACATAGATCAAGAAGGGCCCTCACTTGTCAAGTGCTCCAGTGACTGTGCCACACTGTTTCTGAGGCCGCCTTACCGAATTATTCTATTCTAGTCTGCCAGCCGCAGTGGTGTGTAAAATGAGAGGGAATGCTGTGCTTTGGGAATTCTAATTTGAGGCCCGTGTTTGTTTTTCCTGCCTTATTTTGAAATCGGGAGGCGGCTTTCAAAGTAGCACAACTTTCTCTTTTCCCTTACTTTCACAACAATGTCCAGCACTAGCATCCAACAAAGACCCAATATGCACCATTGAGGCAAGGGCATGATTCTGATACTGGTCTCTTTTTTCTTGTTTTCTCTGAATTAGACAGACAGTTAATTGGGAGGGTTTTTGTCACAGGAACATATGCCTACACACAGATATATTTAAAAAACAGAAATGTTAACCGTCATCCTTTGGCAGCTAATTGCAACACGCTCCCTATGGGAGGAGAGAGGGGTCCTCTGTCGATAATTAATCCTCGTTTAAAAGAGTAAATGACATTCATTAGTGGCGAATCGAGCCAAGTGCCACTATTTACATGGCAATAATCTTGAGCATGCTGGTGGCAGTCTTTTAATGTTACAGAAATAACTGAGACAGGGGAAGAGTACAGTTGCATTCCTGTCTTTTTTACATTTATATTTTTTTACGTCTTCGCACGCAGGAACAATTAGGCCCAGAAGAACAGATGGAGATGCCTTTGAGTGTGAAAGCTCCTCTTCATCTCATTCCTAGCTCAATCCGTCGTCCACATACACTCAGGCATGAGTGCACACACACACACACACACACACATGCACGCTTGCCTTTTTCACAAAACCACACACAACCACCTGGCCAAATTATGAAGTAATACACAAATTCTCTTCATAAATATGCACAAATACACACTGAGAACATGTTTATTAGCACCCATGGCTAACTTTAGTTTTAACGCCTGAACACAAACCTTATCAGGGTTAACAGCTTTGAAAATAAGAGCACATTGAAAACACAATATCTAGCCCTGTTAAAACAGTCATCGTTAGAAGGACACGTGTTTTAATGTTGATAGAAAACAACAATCTACAAGGTTCTACTCAGATGTTAACAAAATCATGCTCTTTTACTGAGGTAATTATCATTGGCATCCTCCTCTACAGTTGTACGTGCTGAAAAACTGTAATCATGAATCAGTTTTTTCTGTTAGCTCTGCTGAAGCTGCTTTAATTATCAAAATGTTATATAACGGGTCATATTTTTGCACAAGCACAAGGTTTTGTCACAATAAAACTAGTGTCTGCGCAATGAATTGTTAGGGATTAATTAATAATAATAAGGTGGAGCAAAAACCACTGCAGAGAAAAACAGCCAGTGTTGATCACAAACCTCAATAACAATAACGATGTGGAGAGAGATAGGGAGCAGAAGCTATGGACTTTACCAACATCAGAATATAATGAGCTTTTGTCTGGACTCTGTAAACCACTGCATTGAATTTTAATACCAGTCGTGGCCACTAGGGGCTACACCCTAATCTCTGCCTTCATTAGACTCACTTTTAAAAAAAATCACTTGTTTGGAAAAAAACAAAGTCACTGCAATTTTACAGAAGTTGTTTTGATATTAGGAGGTATTGAACTACATAACAGCTACTTATAGTTAATAATGAGAAAAAAATGGAAATAACGGGTGATCACTGATAATAATTATAAAACTAACAAATTTTGTCCTCGCTAAATGAATGTTTTTCAGGAGCCTATAGCAGTAATTGGAAAAATACACTGCCAACAAATGAAACAGAATGTTGATGTGTTCATTTTTATTACATTCATATTATTAAATTATTTTATGACAAGTTGTTTCAATATCCTTTATCTTTAACTTCATATTTTTATCCTCAGCAAACAGTTTAGCTGTTTTCTTGCCCCAGTCGGTTCCTGGTTTACCATAACACGTCTTATTCTTTGGTTAGTTGGGGGTAAACAACCCTATAAATACTTGCAAACAATTTTGGTATGTGAGTCAAACCTTTATTTCTTTAAAACAATACCTGCCAATTAATCTTGTTTGCGGGATCATTGTTCCCGGTGACCTGTTTCTGAAGGGTTTCTTTCTCACTTGTCCAATATCAGACAACAGGTCACACAAGCAAAAGCTAACACACCTGTTATTGTACAATTTGTTACCATCATTGTCTCGCTAAGTACAATGATTAAAGTATCAGTCCTTGGGGAACCAAAAGACAAAAACTGACGAGACAGCACTGAGTATACATAACAGTTTCAGCATGCCCTTAGCTACCACTGTGGACATGGGATTGTCCCAGCCCCCTCTGGTCATGCTTTTAGACAGGGAGTGTCCCACCGTGCAGTCCAGTCCCCTTCTTTACCTACAAGATTAGGTATCATCATCCTGTCTGCTGACACCAAGGTAGCAGCCTGAGCCCCACAAAGTCTCCTCCTACATCATATCCACTTACACCCCCCAAACAATAAACCTAGTCAAAAAGATAAACACTACTATCTGTGCTGGCTTTACTTGTTCTATTTTATCTGTTTGTATATTTTTGCTATTTTTGGGTCTAACTGGGACCTTGCGTACACAATTTCATTCCACCTCATGTACCACGTGATGCGAATGACAATAAAGGAACGTAAACTTGAAAGTAACTTCTTTTATTTTGTCTTTATTCCAATAGAAAGCACACCTGGACCTGTTATTCTGTTTGTTTGATTCTACTTCCTGTCCTCTCAAACCCCAGCAGGTCGAAGCAGATGGACGCTCGGCCTGAGCCTGGTTCTGCTGGAGGTTTCTTCTTGTTAAAATTGAGTTTTTCCTTTCCACTTTTGCCTTTGTGCTCGCTCAGGATGGGAGACTGAAGAGTCAACACAATCTGCTGGCTTCCTTAGATAAATAACTTTTACTAGTTGACTTTTTTAATGTATGTGGATGTTTCTGTACAGTGCCCTGAGACGACTTCTGTTGTAACTTGGCGATGTATAAATAAACTGAATTGAATTACGATCACTTTATTTATGTTTATCCATGTCAATAAAATTTAAATAATCTATAATCTAATAAACTAAACCAATTTTACTTTATCATTCCTGCTTTTATTGCTCCATTACACTGTAAAAATAAAAATGATGTTTGCGTATGTGACTAAACCTAAACTTAAATCTTCTTTAAACTGTCTTTCCTCACCTGTTTCTGAGAAATGTCAGTCTTGTATCTTAGATATTGTGAGAGTAAAAGACAAGCTCAGCCTTTTGACGCGTGAAGGAAAACTTCAGAGAAATTCAATAAAATCTCGGGTGTGGGTCTGGCTAACTCGTGCATCCAACTAGCCCCACTTTCACGATCTCCTTTCCTTCAACCACTCCTCAACAAACTCTAATCGATCTAATTACTTCCTGAGATCAAAGGTTAGTGCGGCTCTCATACATTTAGCCTTGGCTGGGTCCTCCTACATCATGTGTAAATATTAATGATAATAAAGTCTCACACCCATCCTTGTGTCAGGCAATTACAGCCAACATTGATCTTCGGCTCTCTGCTCCAATTAGAACTCACCTCTAGTAATGCATCTTGGCACATCAAAGGAAAACAGCCATTGATCCACTCCTAGATCTGAACATTTACTGTTAGAAGAGAGTGGAAGATGTGGCTTGGCAATGGGGGGGGGAAGCAACATTCTGACTACAGGAGAAGAGAGGAGCAAAAAAATATATAATCTAGCAAGTCAGGTAAAGGAAGTCAGAGGGTAAGGCACGGCAGTGGAGGCTCAATGATAACAGATATTCTGACCATTCAAAGAGCAGCACACATCTGGAGCCCTGGAAACGGTTTTTCACAACAGGAAACCAAAACTAAGTACGATAGATCTGCTTTTTTATTACAGATTTTGTGTATAAAAAAAATGTCATCTGAAAAAGTCACTTAAAAAAAAAAAGAAGTAAACCATTAAGAAGCATAGAAGAACATTTATAAAAGTTTATCTTAATCTACTCATTAACTATAGGGGTAATTTGTGTTGAGCATTGATGATGCCAGAACTTGGCTGAAAACAAAACAAACTTAAACAAAAAAAAAAAAGATTTTCCTACTAGGCGTAAATAGTACAGGTCTCAGTGGGAGGAGAAACTGAAAGTATCATGTCATTTCCTGCCATGTCTTTAGGCTAACTTTCACTGACCTTTCTGACTTATGAAAGTTTAAGGAAAGCAACAATCCTACATCATGACAGAGCTTGTAGAACGATACAAAATACACTTATGGAAGCACGGTCAAATTTGACCCTTGGAGTCGATAGACAGCGACACGTCACCATTAAACCGGGGACATTCCTTACACAAATGAAGCAAAACAATCCCACTGTTGACACCATTATTCAACTGGGGCTTGTTGTTATGGTCTTGTTCTGCCAGACTAATAGCACTGATAGTCTTGGCCTCGGTCACGACCTCACTGCTGCCTTTGTCACTAAGCTGGAAGAAGGCTTGTCCATCGCTCTGGGGTACAATGATACTCTTCATGCCATTATAATACACTGAAACACTGTGCAACTGGAACACAACCCAGTGGTTTGTATAGCTATAATTAATTGGCTATGACTTGCCTCTTGAGGATAAAGTGAAATATGTGAGCTATGAAAAAAGAAAGACCAGTATAAAATATTAGCACAATTTTTATCAGTAATTATGCTGTAATAGTGCTGAGGTCCATCGCAAATCTTAAAACAGATTTTGACTGACAGTAGATACTTGGACATTTGATGTGGACTTTCGTCTTGACATTTTCAGGTTCACGGAAAGACCATAGCAAATGACCTGTTTCAATTACTATATTGTGTTTGCAGGAATATTAAGAATCCTATAAAATTAGATGGATGAACAATGACTTGCAGTGCTTTCTACATACTTTCAATTAAGAAATTATCATTACAAAACAGATGGTTCATCAGAAATTAGGATTTGTTGTAAATCACTCCAATTCTTTCTTGAATCACAAGTAGTTTGTGAAAAATCATTAAAAATAATTAAAAAAAAACACTCCACGTATACCTTGATTCATAACTTTTTTAAGGGTTTGCCCTTTTCGCAATAAGCTGTTCTCCAGTGGTGGTATCCCTTCCTGTTATACGTTCATGAAACACGTACTTCAAATCTCTACATCAATTACTACAATGTATATGATGATTAGTGCGATGAAACAAGTGTTTATGAATGACATGTCTACAGGCGGTCCCCGACCTACGGCGCCATCGACCTACGGCGCCGCCCCCAGTGACGTCATTGCGCCGTACGTTGCCTTTTTTATGCAGCATTTTATATTTTTTTCTTTTTTTTTTAGG
>JARVGV010000527.1:18566089-18580485 GCA_031762435.1 Hypsolebias longignatus
CATCGAGGAAAAGGAAGGCCATCACCATGGACTTACGTCGAAAATCGGTTTACGCACTTGGTAAAACAGGTACGTCATATGTATTTACGTACGTTCCGACTTACGTCACATTCGGTTTATGACGTCGCGTGAGAACGGATCTCCGTCGTAAGTCGAGGACTACCTGTATTAGTCGCTTCGGTGTATAAGCCGCAAGACTTGCAAATTTATGCAAAAAGGTGTGACTTATATGGAGAAAACTAGACGCACAGTAAAGCATGGCAGAAGTGCTGTCATGATGTGGTGCATGGTTTCCCAACACAAAATCACTGTTAAAAAAATGTTTTGAACTGGCCTTTCATCCTGACCATTTAAACAATTAAAAATTCAATCCAGCAGTGACTAAATGAAATTGACTTTGTGGCTCTCGAGGAGTGGCAAGACGTGTTTGAAAAATAACTTCAAAAAACAAGTTTTTGTCAAAAAAACTGGACACAGCTTGCAGAGTGTGTCGTGTGATGAACTTCCACATCCTACTCATGTCCTGCCACGAGTCTCGTTCGTTTGTCCAATGTTCTTATAGAGGTCATAAACGTTCCAGCCACCTCTGGTTTTTACTGTTTGCCAAAGTTCTGGTCATAAAATCAGCACAAGGAGACGAAAAGTTGGTTGTGGTTTAAACTAAGGGTTGAGCTGAGAGCTGTGATGCTTTGAGTGTGAAAAGAAGATGAACGCCGTCAGAGGAGCGCTCTGAAGTGCTTTTTCCGGAGGAGACGGAGCCAATGATTTATGTGTGATGTGTCAGGGCTTTTACTGCGTTTGTTTTTGTGTGACTAATTTAACTTCCCTGAAGTTTGAATTTATTTGTTTTTGTTAACGTTGTTACAATCATTTTGATTAGTTGTATATAATCCAGCTTTCTGTTTATTCGTTTTTGTTCTCGTATTATTAGTTGGAGTTTTCTTTTATCAGATCGTCGTAGCTGTCTATTGTGTATTCAGACTTTCAAGCTCTTCTCTTGATTTTTTTTTTTTTCTTGGAATTTGCATCTGGAGTGTCTCCATCGCTCTCTTTCCTTCTTTTGTGAAACTTTTTTTTTCCTAGTCCTCTCTCCTCTCTTGTCCACCTCACTTCACACAACTTTTCGTGACAAAATGTTTATCGAACAGGGCCGAGGCTTTCCAAACTCACGTTTCAACTCTTGACGTGTGAATGATGGAGGTTTATTCTGAAAGCAGGGTGGGGATCATGCACATGCATGTTTTGCTAATGGAAAATATTTGCTTACTGCAAACGAATATGCTCAGATCCTGTATAAGCTAAATCCTTATCATGAACAGATGAAATAAAAGACTGTTTCAGCTTGAAAAGTATATTTGTGTTCATTTAATTGGGCGTTTTCTGCATTGGCTGTTACATTTTTCAGCCCAGCTCAGCTGGTTTCCCACATCTGTTTGATATATTTGAAAAAGACGCTGCCTACATTGCACATCCCCTCTGCTCTCCTGGTGAAATGAACACTGGGTGTGTCAGATGAGTCTGTAGCAAATCAGTGCTGAGACTGTTCAAAGAAAGCAACTAAATAAACATGTGAAACTTTAGCTTTGCACAAAAGCCATTGGTAAAAAGTGCCTAAAAGAAAAGTTTAAACCAATCTTGACAGTGTTTTATGAGATGCATTGTGACTTATTGGAGTTTCCACAAGGCCTCTGCTTGGGTCAAAGGGTTAGCCTTAAACACAAAAACATTCCCAACCCCAGTTTTCCCTCTGGCCCACAGTAATGTCTTTATTGTCCTCTTTTCTTCTCAAAAGTGCTCGTTTGATCATCTGTATCTGCCTTTCTTTTCCTTGACCAATGGCAAAGACCATTTGCATCTTCATTATGTCCAACTTGGAACAGTGAATCAATTTTAAAATATATATTTTACATCATGTTTTCATCACATCAGATTGAGGTCGTCCAATATCACTCAGTCTGCTGCTGCGTTTATGGCAAAATGTGCACTGAAAATGCATATCAGTGGAACAGGGAAGTCTTCTGAGCCATGATTTGATAGTGGGAGAAAAAACAAAGCTGGTTGGTGCAGATAAAAGTAAAAGGGCGAGGAAAAAAACTGCAGTGTTTGTAAAAGTGGAGGAAGGAAGAGGATGAGTGTGGTTGGAGGAAGATTACGAGGCACGAACTGATTGAACGAAATGGAAACATGCGTAGTGAAATGGTTCATGACGTGCTTTAAAGTTTAAGAAGTACCGTAACGGAAATGGTTTCCATGTAGCTCCCATTCCTTCAGGAGCAGGTGAGTCCGCCTTTAAACACAGGAACAGTCCAACAACATGAAACAGAGGGAGAATTACCACAGAGACAATCACAGGTGACTTGCAACTAAGTCAGAATAGTAACTATGACATAAACAACAACAAAAAATAAATTTTTTTCCAGTACGGTTTCATTCTAAGCTCCTCCACAAACAAATGAGAGCTGCCTGATGAAAGGAAAGCCATACAGCACAAAGAATGACCAACAGCAGCACTAAACAAGTCAGATGTGATGAAGTGGAAGAAGAAAATATGAGCGATAAGCAGCTTGGTAGTGCCCAGTGTAAAACCAGTCCATCCACTTTATCAGTTTGTCCAGGCAGGATTGCAAAAGCACTGGCGCCTATTTCCAGTGGCCATTGAATAAGAGTTGGGGCACATCCTGTACAGGTCACCAGTTTATCACATTTATTTATGTTGCACTAAAGTGACACTGTGGAACTAAATAACAAAACTTTAATAAGTCTGTTCAAATGATTCAAAATGAAGGGGATGTTCTTAAGGCTGAGCATTTAAATGAACATTGTAGCCAAGTGCTGCTAAATATAAAGAATAAAGGATAATCTGTGGCCAATGACAGCAATTACACAAATTGTAGTACTAGGGACTTGTTAAATAATGAAGCCTTACATTTACTTTATAACACAATTGTAGTCCCACATTTAACTTATTGTGCCACTGTCTGGGGCACAGCATGTAAATCCATAACAAGGCCTGTTTTTATTCTGCAAAAAAGAGCTGTAAGAATTATAACAGGAAAGAGTTATTGTCATCCTTCTAATGTTTTGTTTAGTCAATTAAATTTACTTAAGTTTTATGATTTGGTGGATTATAATATTCTTCTACTTATGTTTAAGGCTCAGAATTGTTTGCTACCATCAAACATTCAAGCATTTTTTGTCAAAAGAAAGAGTTGTTATAATCTGAAGGGAATAGAGATTTTTGTTAAACCTAAATACAGAACTAGTTTAAAGGGTCGGTCTACTACTATACATGGGATGGGTTGTGGAATCATTTGGAGGACGATAAAAAATGGTGGTCAATGTTTATATTTAAGAAAACGATAAAAACTATTTTGTTAGAAAAATATAAATAACTTATTGTTTAATTTTTTAATGAAAATTTTGTTGAGTTATTATCTTTGTTGTAATATATGTGGTTGACTTTTTGTTTGAACTGATAGTTGAATTGATCTGTTAAAAAGGGAGCAGATTTATAAGAAATTTTTCTTCTTCTGCTTCCTTTCATTTTATGTTTATTTTTAAGTGACCTAAATTGTATTTGTGTTTTTTTTAATGGAACTGAAATTAAATGAATAAATAAATAAATAAAAATAAAATAAAATAAAAAGTACATTTTTGTTAGCATTTAATTCCCTACCATCTCCAAACAGCATTAGAATTGCCAGATCCACAGCCCGTTTCCAGCCTGAATCTTTCTGGATTGCGATGCCGTAGCCGGTGGAGGCGAACACCTTGCCGCTGCCGATGGTCACCAGCTTACATCCCTCGTCTCTGCCGGCCATGTAGTTCAGCACTGCTGCGTCGTAGATGAAAGCATCTAATTTTCTGGAGATCATGAAACATAATTAAAAAAATGAATTTCTTCATACAATTGAGACATTTGTACCAGAACACAGATATAGGCCCTATTTACATGGACACGGTAGGGGGAAACATACCGGTAGGTTTTTTCATATGTTAGAGGGGAAAAAAATCTGCGTTGACACGGACAAATTCTGTGTTTACATGCATCCGCAGGAATCCCCCCGCCCTACCAAATCCACTGTAGTTACCATGCCGGGTCATTAGTTGGCGCTGTGAATTTTGTACCTTCACCCAATGTGCATGCGTGCTGCCTCAGTCTGCTTGCCTCTGGGCTAAAAGTTCAGCTAACAACAACTTAACAACAAGTTAAAGCTGGATTTTGGATGAGTCGACAGATTTAACACCAAGCGGGACCTGCTTCATCTAACAGCTCTACACCGATCGCCGAGTGGACCAGAACTGAGTCGACGATGATGTCGGACTTTACTCCGTGATAATCAGTAGCTGATTTACAGCAGGTAAATCAATGTTCTTAATGTTTGCTTGAGTTTGCTTAGGTTACAAAACTACAGACTGAGTTTTTAATTTTTGTTTTTTCCTGTGAGGTCGAGAAGCTACCCTTCCACCAGGTGGACCAGTTCTAAATGAGACTCGGCCCAGGTGTGCAGTTCAGCAAGGACGTCGAAGAGAGATGTCATGTTGTATAATTATATATTTATAATTCCACTTATTACTTTTCCCCAATCCATTCAATGTTTTAAGCTGCATTAAGCAAAGGAGTGACAGCCTGAATGAGCCAGATGAATAATGTGGGTCCAGGATGAAAACAGAGCAGAGTTCAGTATATTAATGTAGCTTACAGTTCGGTTAACATGTTTTTAATAGTGTTCAGTTTAACTATCAGTGTTTGTGTGACATACAGTTTGTGGTGTTGAATAAATTAAAAATAAACCTGGTGTCTACATTTTCAACTTTAATAACACACAACATGTTATGCATTGTTTAAATGATGTAACTTGAGTCCAGACAGTTTCATTTAGCTCAGATAACTTCACTGCCTGTATATATCTCCCACGCTAACATTAATAATGTTTATTATAGTTAAACTCTTATCATATAGCACATTTTGTATGTTATAGTGCAGCATGGCACATGAAGAATCCGCCTGCCTCGTTCTATAAACGTGACATTAGAACTGGATCCAGCCGTGTCTCTTCCAAAACAGATGTTTGTCACATCAGCTGCATTCAGGTGTAGATTAATTAAATATGAGACTCAAAATATATTCCATCAGTCGTAGTTCAGAAAGTGGTGTGTGTCCGCCGCCATTGTTGTTGATAGAAATGCCGTCTGTCCACGTGTGCGTGCGCGCATGTGGTTTAACACAAAGCCTCAGCGGGAGATGTTCATGTTATCAGCGGAGGGTCAGCGAAAAACCTTCACTCTGAGAGGTGGGTTAAGAAACCTCTGGATTCAAAGAGGGGGGCCAGTGGTGTCGTGTAAATGATCAGCAGAACCGCAGAGAGAAAGGTGCGGTTTCACTCAAAATACGCGCCGTGTAAACGGCCCCTAAGTAAACAGCTACTTTTAAACACTTGAAGCCTTGAAACAGACTTCCAAACATCCGTCCATCCATTATTCATTATCTTGCCATATCTTCCAAACATGCTTTCACATTTTCTATCCTCCACTATTCACCATAAAGTTATCAAGTGTGTTACAAAAATATTAATTAAACAAAGAAACACCGTTTCCTGTTCATTGTTTAAACAGTCAGTCACAGTCGGACCTAATTAGTATTGACCGCAACTGTTTTTATTTCCATAAATAAGTAAAGATTCCAGATAAACTGCATTTAACTGAGGACAAAAACGATAACAATACTAACACTAGAATGTAATATTACTAAAACTAGAATATAACCATACTAACACTAGAAGATAACAATAGTAACACTAGAATATAACCGTACTAACACTAGAAGATAACAATAGTAACACTAGAATATAACCATACTAACACTAGAAGATAACAATAATAACACTAGAATATAACCATACTAACACTAGAAGATAACAATAATAACACTATAATATAACCATACTAACACTAGAAGATAACAATAGTAACACTAGAATATAACCATACTAACACTAGAAGATAACAATAGTAACACTAGAATATAACCATACTAACACTAGAAGATAGCAATAGTAACACTAGAATATAATCATACTAACACTAGAAGCAGGGCCGGCCCAAGCCTCCATGGGGCCCTAAGCAAAATTTGGTTTGGGGCCTTCTATTTCTGCTAATCATGTGAATTACTGCAATCAAGAGTCAGATGATCAGATCATTCATCCACTTAACATAAACTCACTGCAACTCTGACAGCCCTGCTTACATCCTATCTGTATATACTGTATCATCTAGTGGTATTAAAAGTAAAAAATAAAAAAAAATAAAAAACTGTATGCAATGTACCCTGATGCGTGCTCAATAATCCAGGTAGAAAAATGTAAAAAAAGCTAAGTCTGATCCTCTGGACATTCAAAAAACAAATGCAATGTATTTTACACCAAAAGTGTCATCTGGTTTAGTTCAAAAGAACTGCAACAGTAATGTTTAAAATAATTTGTGATGCAAGTTCAACAACAAACAACATATAAAATAACTTAGATCCATAAGAATAAATTGTGCAAAAACAGACAAAACAAATTAAAAATAAAACATCAAGGACATACTTAAATAATATAAATGAACAATTACTTGAAACCAGGTAAAATTATTTTAAAAAAAGTAAAATAAAACAAAATAAAGTTGAATAATTACTTTTTTACTAATTTGCAAAAGTTGAATTTAAAATATTAAATACGTAGAATAGAAATTGTTGTTAAAAAATAAAAATAAATAATTATATTTAGGGGGCCCCCTAGTGGCCCTGGGGCCCTAAGCAGCCGCTTAGTTTACATATGCCTTGGCCGGCCCTGACTAGAAGATAATAGTAACTCTAGAATATAACAATACTAACTATAGAAGATAACAGTAGTAACACTAGAAGTCAGCCAGACAGACAGACAGGTAGGTAGGAAGGTAGGTATGTTTTACCTCTATGTTAGATTTAATGCTCTGGCTAAAGTTTTACAAACAGCCTATGATTGGTTATCTAAATGTTAGCTTGCGAACTTGGGAGGCACGTAGCTAATGGCTATGGATGGTGAATTGAAGAGAAAATATTATTGTTGACTTTTTTATTTTATTTTACAGATCAGTTACAATAAACTTACCATGCTCTGTTCAGGAAAATATGCTACACTGTTTGTCCTTACTTTGACTTAGATGAAAGTGAAACTTAAAGCGAACGGCCACGACTTGAAAGTAGTCCGCGTAATGGACACATTTTTAAGTTACTTCTCTTGCCAGTCAGGACACGGCTTGTTCCCAGTGTTATGGGATTTTTATCACAATACTGATATGTCCCCAAACATCTATATCAGCCTAAAAATATTGGCCATACGATAAATCAGTTGGGCTCTAATACAGTACAGCAGCTTTCAATAAGATGATGACACTTTGTTCCATTAAAGTTCACAGTACATCCAGATGCTCCCACAGGTCCTATTGGAAGCTTGTGGATTTACAGCCCAAATCTTTGATGGATTAACCTGAGTGAAATGGGAATTCACTGTGAAGGAAAGGGGCTTGTAATAGCAGGTGTTTACATGTGTTGGAATAAGCCGAGAACAAATTAATGAGTCATCACATTATCAGGTGAGTTTGAAAGTGAGGGAACAGAGCAGGCAGAGTGAAGCACGACAGCATTACTTCCATGTTGTTGTAGCCAGCATGCTATCACACAGCCAGTGTGTTTAAGGGTGTCATAACTAATTAGGTGTTCTCGGCTTTAGGCGTTGGTAAATTCTGACTGCTACTGCTGGGAATGGTAAGTAGTCTAATTACAGCCTCAGCATTAAGAATGTGTTTATTTCTTTGTTGTTTATATAAGTTCTCCTTGTTTTAGCATAGTTTGCAAATCAGTGAAGTCCACTTTTTTGCTAAAATGTTGCAAAACATTCCAAACAACTTCAGTCTGAGTGCTGTTCTTCTTCAGTGCAGTATGAAATAAAATTACTGCTTTTTGTAAATGCCACAGCCACTTGTCTACACTTTTGATTGTTGTTCCCTCTTGTGGACCCTCTGTTGCCCTGTTAGGGAAATTTGCCTGTTTCACTCAATTTGCTGAACTGCTTTGTAAGTATTTTTTGACCAGTTTCCAGTTGTAATTTCCCAGCCTTTACAATTGTTGAACACTCATGCAAAGGGGCAAGACTCCTTTTCCAAAACATAAAAAAGTAAGTTGATTTAACTTCAAAATTGCTGTGACCATTATTTCTTTGTATTCCTGATCAAATACGAAGTTCAATATAGTATAAAAATAGGAAAAACATAATATGTTCATAATTTTCTTCCATTTTTCAGTTATTCAAACACAGCCATGACAATAACATGATACTCTTTCACATACATGTGTTTTGTTGTGCAAACAGTATTCTGTGAATGAGCTAATGAGCTCAAATCAAACACTTGTATATGAAAGGAGAGCACAAAAGAAAAAAAATGCATTACAAGTGTCTGAAAACAAAGATTATGGGTCAGGATTCAGAATCCTAGCCAGCAATTAAATTATGAGAATGCAAAGCGTGAAGCCTGCTGTTGTCGGCTCCAAATGAAGTGAGGGGTAAAGTGCACTGACTCTGCTTTTGTGTTATAAACAAAGCGATAATACCCAGGCTGTGCTTCACCTGCATTTAATGTCTGTGCAGGCACGCAGGCAGATATGCTAATGAGATGTGGATGTGAGCAGTATGAGCAATTGTTCAGCCAAGCCCTCCCTGGGCAGAGTGTGCGGTAGAGTGAGAGCGGTGTTCAGCGTCCCCCTTTTTTTGTGTGAACAGTTCTGAAGCCAGGATGCACTAAGCATTCTGAAGTGGTGATTAATTAAATGCAAAAAATGGGATTAGCACGGTGTACTCTATTCCCAGTTTCCATGTGATTCCGACAACAAGAAATAGGTCGGCTAAAGCCAGGGATAAAACTGCTGTGTGCAGCACAGCTGGGATGCTTTCTTAAGATTAGGACACAGACATGTGTGCAAATATGACTTACTGAGTAAAGTTATTTAACTTTTTGTCAACACACACAATTCTAAAATCATTTTCAATGTGTCTTGACAAGTGGGATAACAGGAGGTCACTTTTATTATTTTATTCATTTATCATTTATTATTTTATGCACCGTCACATTATATATTACATATGTATAGAGACTAATGCTCTGACTAAAGCTAAATAGACTAAAGCTCTGCAGAGAGTGGTGAAGGCTGCACAGAATTCTGTTGGAGTCAGCCTCCCCGCCATCACAGACATCTACACCTCCAGATGCAGGAAGAGAGCCACCTGCATCATGAAGGACCCCACTCACCCAGCACACACACACGTTTTGCCCCGCTCCCCTCAGGAAGAAGGTTGAGGAGCATTAAGTGTAGAATCACTAGACTGAGGAACAGCTTCTACCCTGAGGCTGTTAGACTCATGAATCTCTAACCAGGATAATCATTTGATAAATCACATCATGTTGGTGTGTTCATTTGTACTCATCTGCTCACACAGACTCATGTTCATGCTGCTGTTTGGCATATTGTTTCTATGCTATTAGCGCTTAGCATATATATTTTAAACATTTTTCTTAGTTCATATCTTAGATCTTATTACTGTTTTTCTTTTATATTTTATACTTTTGTTGGATGAAACTGGGACCCTGTGTACACAATTTCGTTCCACCACATGTATCACATGTGGTGCGAATGACAAAGAAACTCTGACTCTGACTAAAAGAGCGACCTGTTTTAAACAAAGAACACAGATGGCAACAGTAGACAATAATAAAAAAGATTATAAATTGAAAAATACATGGAAGAAAATTATACATTAAAAAACAGCTAGATATTGGAATATTTTCTTTGGAATTGAAAGTCCAAGCACTTTTTTTTATTTTTTTATTTTAAGAATTGCTTACAAATGTCTACGAATGGTTTGCCTTTCAATTTTTAAGTAAAGCTAGTGGTAGTGTTTATATAGTTTGTTGTGATAAAGGAGATCTTTTATCCCATCAACAACATAGCAACAATGTTCTGCCTTTGTTGTGTTGCACCATCCTGGGGGTCTGTTAGAATGAGATACAGACAGACAGATGCACAGCTGATTGATGAGCTAGAAAAAAAAAAATACAATATGACAAGTGAAAATTGAGCTTTTCTAAATATTTCAAACTCTTGCACCTTTTTAAAGAAAAATGTAATGGGTGACAACTAAACCACAATGGACACAAGTAACTAACTTTGACTGTGTTATTTCATTAGAATTCCCAATTAGATATTTTACCAAGGAATTTAATCATACATGTAACAACCAAAACAATATTGAAGATACATTCACATTACAATTGAAGATGATTTAGATCATTATTGAGATAATGTATAAATGTAATGTATAAATATTGTAAAGGTAACATAAAAAGGGCATCTAGTGATGCAGTGTCGTTCCCCAAAATTCCAGAGCTGTTGCAATGCATGCCCAGAAGTATCTATGATGGCATGCTGGGAGGGAAATGGAGTCAAAGAACAGGTGATGTGATAGGTTCTAATTGCTTCAAAATGTCCTGAAGAAGACCCCCCATTACCTATTTAAATCAGCTGATAATGGGAGGATAGGAGGAGATGGCGAAGGGGGAGGCTTTATGTGTGTGTGTTTGGGGTGGGGGGGATATGCAGAGGGTGAAAGCTATCCTCTGCGCTGCTGTCGCCTCATTATTTTTTGTCTTGACGGACGCCTGCGCTCAACCCCTGGATGAATGGCCCTGTGCTGAATAAGTTATCGCCAGACAGACAAAGGGAATGGTGCGCTCCATAAACAACACAGCACTACTGCAAAGCATGAATCTCTTTTTCCTCCCCTCAGCCTTTTCTCTCCCCCCCCACACACGCACTATCCTTCCCCTTGTTCCCTCAAGACGAAAGGCAGGGCCTGCCACAGACTGAGATCTCACCTGTAATTTCTACAGAAGCTCACAGTAGGAGGGGAGATAACATAAGGGATATAATAAAATAAAAGGCAGGAAGGAAACCAGCATCTGTGTTTGCTGTAAAAAGATATACTACGTCCAAACCTCCATTTTGTTTCATCTTTCCTTTTTATTTGTGAGGCTCCTCAGTAAAGACAGGGACCTCCTTTGGACAGCATCTGAAGATGTCAGCGGATGTTTTCTGATCTCAAGACAAGGCCCACAGCATGATCATTGAGGATGTTTTGGCTTTATCTGATTTTTATTTTGTTTCCTTTGCTGATTTTTGGACTACCAGGGCTTGGTATATCAAATCAAGATGCCCTCTATACATTGCTCCCGTGGGTAGTGGGTGTCAAGAGGCTCTCCTATAGTCGCTAAATGGGAGCTAAGCACCAAGTAAAACTGGAAACAACTCAATCTCAGATGATTATCAAGAAGTTGTGCTCTATACCTGCCAATTCCTCACGACTGCTATCACGCAAAAGTAGAGGAGGAACTTTTGGACAGGAGAGCCTCTTTCCCTTCTGACAGGGAAATCAGAGGGTGCTGTGGCCCGACAGGAGCTTGACGGCAGATCAAACAGGGCGGGTACCCTTGGAGTGACACCTGGAGCCACTTCAAGGGATGAGAGCGCCACTGATCTCCAGTCATCTCGTCAGAATGACAGTCAGTCAGGGTTAAAGTAAGGGGGGGGAAAGAAGCTCTATCAGCTTGGATGGCATGAGCAAAGTCCAACGAAGCTTCACCTCAATGTCGATGTTGGATGACCCCTGAACATTTGGAGAAGTGATGGAGCCAAGACTGTTTTTCTGTTTGAAATGTTCTTGATCAGCTTTGAAGACATGTTTTTGGACAAGTTGAGACCTACTTGTCCCAATAAAAGAGTCAAACTCAAGATATGCTGGTAGTTTCTGCTCACATTGTTTTAACTTTAACTTGAAATACCAGCTGCCTTAAGAAAAATGCAAATATTTTGTATGAAATTTAAAGCTTGTTGTCTATATCCAACTCAGAGGTTTTTCCATGTGTTTCGTTTTCCTCCAATAACTTGAAAAAGCTATAACCAGTTAACTTTGTTTTGACCTTTGAAAATAACACTCCCACTTTGGACTAGACAGTAAAAATATGGAGATAGACTGTGAAAAAAGGAGGCTTTGGGTTCCAGTAAAGCAAGTCAATCCTCAACAGACAAATGCATCCCTTTTATAAACAACAACAACAAGTCTTTGCACTTGTCAACAGCTCCTTACTCTGCAGCCCAGGCTCGTGTGTTTCTTTTTCTTTCTGCAAAAAACGTCCCATCAGCACTCTCTAATGGGCGAGGTGAAGAAAAGACAAAAAAAAGACAGCGATAAAGCAGGAGGGTGAGTGAGAGAGAGGAACTGTTGGCAGCGGTGCATGCTTGACTCAGGAGAAGTGAGTAATGAGACTGAGGCACACCCCGTCATTGTTCCAGCAGCAGCTTGTGGCTACGGACACATATGCAGACGCACAGAGATAATACAGTTGTATTATCTGTCTGAAAAAGGACAGTTATGTGACATTTTGGAAGTAAGCAGTTAAAAAAAGTATCCTTAAAACCCATCTCTGAAAATTAATCTTATTTTACTGTATAACCATCTGTTTTCTTGGGGCCTTAAACACCAGATCACAGAACATTGTTGACTTTTATTCAGGCATTCAATTACTCAATTAGGATATTTTTTAACATTAGGATATGATTACTTTCCAAAAGTTAGATAAAGTGTTGATGCATTATAAATCTTTCTTTCTCATACAGAACTTAATAAAATGGCATTAAGGTCCACCAGCGCCTCTACTTCCTCAGGAAGTTGTGGAGAGCAGGACTTGGGAGCTCTGTCCTAAGGAGCTTCTATTGCTGTGTGGTGGAGAGCGTTCTCTGCAACTGCATCACCGTGTGGCACGGCAGCTGCACTGCTGCTGACAGGATTAATTCATTCAACCTTTATTTAGGCAGGTTAATCCCATTGAGCCTTGAGGACTCATTTACAAGAGAGACCTGATTTCAACAAAGAATGATGACAACAATGGACAACAACGACAACAATAGACAATTATAAAAGAGGCATACAGATTTTTTTTAAACAAATTAAAATAAGATGGCAAAAAAAAAAGTTGCAAAAACAGCTAGATTATAAGGCAAATGTAGAAAACTAAAAACAGGAACATGTCTGCATTGTTTCTTGCCAGGAGTTCAACAGATGTTTGAAGTCAGAGAGGTCAAGGTTCAGAGCTTCAGATCTTTTTTTGCAATATATTCCAGGAAACAGGAGCAGAGTAGGAGAAGGACCTTTAGCCAAGTTCAGTCCTCACTGAGGGAGCACTGCAGGTAATAATGTCCAGAGAGTGCACGCTGTAGCTGCACTCACGCAGAAACATGTAGAAGGAGATGTATGAAGGCAGCAGACCAAGAAGTGATTTAAAGATGAAAATGCACTGGGAGAGTCTGTGTGAAGCTAATAATGTCCAGTTAACCAGTGAGTACAGGGTGCAGTGGTGCACACGATAATCACAGCCAGTTAAGAATCTTAGTGCACCGTGATAGACAACATCCAACATCTGCAGGGCGCTTGTAGGAGCGTTCATGTAAATAATGTCACTGTAATCAATGGAGGGAAGGAAAGTCACAGTTACAAGGTGTTTCCTAGCCTTCAGAGTTAGACATGATCTGTTTCTGAAAAAGAAACCCCGTTTAAGTTTCAGTTTCTTTACTAGGTTTTCCACGTGGAGCTTAAAAGAGAGATGTGAGTTGACGATACCCAAATATTTATAGGAATCGACAAACTAAATAGGTAGGGACACTATCTGAGGATAAAATCGGAGGAAGAACTGATGGGACTGACTTCCTGTTTGAAAAAAAAGCATCCCTTTGGTTTTATCGGCATTTAGGACAAGTTTGAGATGGAACAAATCTAACTGGATCCCAAGGCGTTCCCAGGCCAGCCGAGAAACTTAGGGTGCATTCTTTCACACAAGCCCTGTTGTCCCGAATTCTAGCCCGTTTGCCTAGGAAGTTCGGTTTGTTTGGGGAGGTGTGAATGCACCTTCAAACTCTGTCACGGAACAAACAGGCAAACTCTGGCCCGCCTAAAAACCTAGGTCTCGGTCCGGTAGGAGAAAACTCGAGTGTGGTTCGAGTACATTGTGAATGCAAGCAGACCGGGCACCGCTCCACAAGCAGGAAGTGGACTACAGCGCAGGGCAAACAAACACGCATTTCTCTGAACTTATATGGAGCCGTCAGCTTGCCTTGTGTGAAAAACAACATTCTCCATGGTCTTCTGCCTCATTTCTTTTGTGTAGATTACATAGTGAGATGTCTATGGTTGTTGGCAATATGTTAGAAATGATAACAATAGAAATAATAAATAAAAATAATAAAAACATACTAATAAGTTGTGTATATCGAT
>JARVGV010000527.1:18674872-18692541 GCA_031762435.1 Hypsolebias longignatus
ACTTTAATTTTTTTACATTATTAAAGCAAAAATAATGATAAAATAGCTCCTGTTCTATTCACTCAGCTGTGATAAAAGTGGCAACAGAGTACGGCGGTTCTGTAAATAAATACACCATCAAATCCGAGCCCCCCCCCCCCTTGTTTATTGCAGAGACATGAATAGGCCCAACAGTGTCACAGAGAATGAGGTACATTTGACGCATCGGGGTAGACAGATCTCTTCTTGGCAGATTTGGAGGAAACTAATCACAATGCCATAACAAGACAACTGCAAAAACAATTTGTCTCTGTCTGCTGACTGCTTCGTTTTTTTTTATTTTATTTTAAACAGCAACATGAAGTCTTCCACCTGGAGATAATGGCTTGAAATGTGTCATAGGGGTGTCACTTAAAAGCAGATTACTGGAAAGTAATCATGTGAGGAGGAAGCCTCCTTTCTGCCATGTGAAGAGCGCGCATGTCTGCATGTCATGTCACCGCCAGGATAATACAGGTGCTGCTGTCTGGTGACGGTGAGAACTGCCCTCCCCCCCCATACACACACCCCACCTTCTGCAGATTCATAATTTAGGAAATGGGAAGAGGAGAAAATTACTGATCAAAGACGTACCAGCTCTCTGACTTCTTCAAGCTGTTTGTCGACATTTAGAACCAGCTGTGTCTTCTCCTCTGAAAGAGAAAGAAAGAGGCAACATATTGATCAACGGAGGAACAGCGCTTTGTGACAACAGCCCAACTCCCCCACAACGGTGGAAGAGATGGGGGGGGAGAGAAAACAACACACAGAGACACATTTGAAGATATATTTACACATTCTCTCCACAGGACGAGCCAACATTTGATGTCTCTTAGTTATGGCATGTATGAGGCTTTTGTTGGTTCCTGTTGAGGAGCGGAGAGACACCTCATGCCAACTCAAAGGGAAGGGAGGTGTCAGCTTTGCTCACTTGCCAGAAGTATGAGTCCCTCTCAGAACGACTAACACTTTGTTCAGCCCCTCACCCCATGGCTGCTCCTCCACATTACCCACGGAAACTCATTAGGACTTCAAAAGCAAAAGAGGGATGTAAACTACAGCACCTTCAACAGTTATTTAGGGCCGCAGCGCTGACGCGTTCTGGAGGTGCGCACGGCGTTGGTCTTTGCTCTAAAATTAGCTCTTTGCCATGAAAATAAGTGGCATGAAATACACAATATAGTTGTTACGGTGTAGTCTTCCATCAAACATCACAAGTAAGAGCTGAAAAGAAAACAGAGAAAACTTTAAATGTTTTAACTAAATGTGGTCATTTTTGCAGTTTCAAATTAATAACCTGATCATTATAAGGACATTTTACCAGGTAAAAGTAAAGTAAAATCAAATAAATAAATAAAGGTCACCTGAAATAGATTGGCGACCTGCCAAAGATGAATATCACATCCTGCCCATTCTGCTAGAGGCATGTACCTTCCCCCACGACCCTTAAGGTTTAAATAGGTATAGAAAATGGATGGATAGACAGAATCTGGCATATTTATCACCTGGCGCCAAAGGCAAATGGGTGATTATGTTCTTGTATGTGAGCGTACATTTCACAGTACAGTTAGAACTAGAATTAAACTTTTAAGAAATTATCATTGGGTGTAAATCTACAGCTGATTAACTTTAGAAGTCACTCAAGCACAGGTAAATGACAAAAGCCAACTCAAAGTTGTCTTATTTAACGTACTTGCCGCCATACACGTCGCTACGTCATATAAGTTGCATCTATTATGCACCACTGCTGACCACCGGGAAACGTGGGCCGGTGTTGTGCCCAAAATCGATCGGCTGCCAAATGGCAGCTGCTGCAGCGTGTGCACGGGAGGATTTTAACAAGATTAACACTTAAAAACAATAATTTGTTTGCTCAAAATTATAGCAAATGTGTGTCTCAGTTTAACTTTTCCTTAATAAATGCACTTTGATGGTCAAATCAGCTGCAGTTCAAAAGCCACTTCGCAGCTGCTGGAGTGAGCAGATGGAGGACTTGTGCATTTCTTTGCAATTTAACAAGATAAACACCTAAAAACAATTTTTTGTTTGCTCGACATTATAGTAAAGGCTGACTCAGTTGAATATTTTCTTAATAAATGCACTTTAATGGTCCAATCAGTTGTTTCGCCTGGGCGGCACGACGAAATGCAGCTGATTTGACGTTTGCTCCAGAAGTTCCGTAGTGAGATGAAGATGGCTTGTATAGCAGGCCAAGTGTCTCATTAATAGCCACTTTTACCTATTAATGAGACATTTGGCTTGCCATATTAGTCGAGGGCCCTCTAGTGACTGAAAAATGTATATTTTCCATGTCAGAATGAATGAAATTGTCAGATCTCAGCCAAAAATTGGGTTATAAATATGGGGGAAAAAACATAAATAAGTCACTTTGCTGTATAAGTCACAGGGCACGATAATTTATGCAAAAAGGTGCAACTTATACAGTGAAAAGTGTGGTAGTAAAATTCTGAATTATAAATACTGAACTAAATTTGATGTGGTAGCTGCAGATCACCAGTATACTCTAAGCACTAACATATCTCACAGGATCACGAGTTTGTGCAATATGTTCTTTAAAAAGTTTGACCAAAATGGCTACAACACCGACTTAACCATAAGATTAAAACTCGGCCATTAAAGGCGGCAAGCGATTTGCATTCCTTCAAAGAATGCTAGGTCTTTATTTTTAAAAAAGAAATGAAGCAAGACATCCCTTTAAGCACAACACTCCAAGAAATTCCAAGAATGGTCAATGAACTCTACACCTTGTCCTCTGATCACTAAAAAGTACAAATTACAGAAAGAAAACTGTTAAAACACTTTTTAAAATGTCCTATTATCAGTCTGTGTAAATGTAATGCAAATTAATGTTTAAACATTACCACTAAACACCTGACAAATTAATATAAACTGTAATCACATTTAGCTATTGTTGCAGATTTTCCCCCCCTTTTTCTAAGCTAGTTTACAGTGATATAAAACAAACTGACCATTACTGGTACAGGTAGTTGGCATTTTTCCCTCATTAGCTCAGCATATATGTTTAATTGTTACACAAACAACCTTTCATTTTAAACGTGTTCTTGAAAAGTCGTCTTAGGACTTAGTCATCCCATTAAAACTATTTGAAATGAAACAAAACCATGATCACAAGCAGAACCTGCTAAAATATTAAAGAACATTTAAAAAATTTAAACACAAAGTCAACAAACCTTAAAGCTCAAAGGCAAAAACACAAGGCTACCAGTTCGGGGACTGCAGTATTGTAAGAAAGGCCAAGCAAAGGTCTTAATTTCTTATGGCACCATGGGCCAAGATTACCTTTTGCCTGTCCTCAAATTCATTTTTAAAACCTCTGTCCAACCTCACAATCTGCTCAGTAAATATCCAGAGGCGATTCAAACAAAGGCGAGATGTGCTGCCTCTCTCAAACTCAAGCTCAAGCTGGACAGGTGTGAAATATGTATGGTTATTTACTAAGACCACAAACTGCTGACGGACAGATGAGAAGTTTTGCACAAAGTAAAACAAAAAATAAGAAGAAAGTAGAAGAAAGGGGAACAAAAGAAAGAGCTTGCCAATTTTTACTTAAAATACCAATATGAGCTACTAAGATAGATGTGAACTTGAAAACATATTTACAGTGACGCCTCACCTATCATCGCGTTGTATTTATTTTGTATGTACAGTGGAGAAAAATATTTGAAAGAGTATCAATTTTGCAAGTTTTCATACAAAGATTGAAGAGGTCTGTAATTATTATCGTAGGTTCACAAACTGTGAACGACAGAAGCTACGAAAAAAATCCAGAAAATGACATTGTATGATTTTTTTTTTTTATATATATAATTCATTAGAATTTCATTGCATGAAAAAAGTATTTGATCACCTACCAACCAGCAAGAACTCTGGCTCTCACAGAATGGTAAATGGACTGTGTTTATATACTGTAGTGCGTTTCTACCTAATCAAGATACTCAAAGCGCTTTACAACACAATCTGTGTCCTCATTTACCCGTTCATACAGCACTCTATTTCTCTACAAAGAATAATCAGCGCTTTACATCATTTCACATTCATACATTGATGGGACACACATCGGAGGCAATGACTCAGTAAATTAATAAATGACTCAGGGACACTGAGCTCTTGCATTGGAGGACTGCTCTAACCACTCAGCCACGCCCAAACTGTTAGTTTTTCTTTAATCCCTCATATTCTGCACTTATTACCAGTATTAACTGCACCTGTTTGAACTTGTTACCTGTATAAACACCTGTCCACACACTCAATTAATCACTCCACCATGGCCAAAACCAAAGAGCTATCCAAACACACCAGGGACAAAATTGTAGACGTGCATAAGACTGAGCTACAGGACAGTAGGGAAGCAGCTTGATGAAACAGCAGCAACTGTTAGCACAATTTATTACAACATGGAAGAAACATAATCAATCTTCTGGTCTGGGGCTCCATGCAAGAGTTCGCCTCGTGGTGAGATCTTTGTTGCAAAATGTTACAAAATTTGCAGTGTATCAAATAATTATTTTCCCCACTGTATATATTTTAAGTCTTTATAAACCCCTTCTCTTATTAACCTTGGGGGCTTGCCATAAACATTTAAAGTACTTAAAAAGATGGCTTTATGCATTTGCTTTTACCAAGTGCCCTAGCAATCATCAGTAACCTGATTACATGTTTGTATGTTTATGTGAAACAATACAAATGTCTAAAAAAATATAAAAACTTGCATTATACTTGGATAGTAAATGTAAAATTGTAACACAAAAAGTCATTTATTAAAATACTCAGGATTATGTCTCCAATACAATTCAAGGCAGCAATTTTAAACATTACTTGTTGGCTCAGCCATCCATTTATGGGCAACGCTGGTGTCTTTGCATTATTAATTAAACCTAAATCAGTTAAAATCCTACTACATTAAAGTGCCATGTGACACTTATTTTTTTAAGAATAACAAACGATAAAAAAACTGGCATTTACTGCATGTTCCTCCTTTGCTGGTTTGAAAACAAACCTCCAGAGATGCTTGGAATAATATCTAAAGAATGTACCGGGTAAGTCTTCTGTTGATCCAGCAGATCAGATGGAAATCAGTTGCTTCCAAAAGTCTCTGAACTCTCTGCAGTGTGGCGCAAACAACTATTTTTACACATTCAATAAATGCAGACTTGACCTTTTTTTTTTTTTTAGAAAACATTTTTATGGATTGCAAACACATCCAAATACAGTATGTGAAAAACATCACAACCAGAGTAGGAGAGCAAACACATTCACCATTTTTAAAATGCTTCAAATAAACAAAACAAAAACAACTATTTCCAGTTTACCCTCTGAGTCATGTCCTCTCTCTTTACACTCTGCCCAGCCATCAATCTGCAGAAACTCCACGTCAGAGTGGGTGAACTGCTGAACATTGATCAACTGAAGACAGCAAAGTTGTTTACTACATACAGTATTCTCAGATACTGGTCAGTAAAAAATTGGTTATAACTCCAGGTAGATTGCAAGATACTTGGCAAAGAGCTCATAATTTTCAGAATTACTCCACCAAATTATGAAATTTAGGGATGACGATCACTGATCAGGCACTTCAAAATCAAATTTTGTTTTCCAATCAGTGAACAAATCACAGCAAAGCAGCGCAATGACATTAATTATTAGATAATACACTTGTACATTATACATTACAGTATACCATTACCTTATTTTTTGCTGTATAAGTAGCTGTTTTTTGCATAATTTGCATGCCCTGCGACTTATAGACCGAAACAACGTAGTTATGGATTTTTTTCCTCCATATTTATAAACCAATTTTTGGCTGGGATATGACCATTTTCATTCACTCCGACTGAAAAAAAATGGAACAGTAACATTTTCAGCCACTAGATGGCAGCAAAGTAGTAAGGCATGCCGTTGTCTCAGGTAATAGATAAACGTGGCTATAATGACAAATTCAAAACATTTCAAGACAAAAACAACTGGGCTTTATTTATTATACTTTATACTTTTTTTTTCCTTTAACTTTTTTTGAATTTGCCATATCCTGGATGACAGAATCTTCACCAGCTATTAATGATACAATCGGCTTGCCATACTTGCCACTTTCGTTCTGCTCACTGCTTGGAGCAATCGTCAAATCAGCTTCGTTTTGCTGCACCGCACTGGCTAAATGCAGCTAATTTGACAATTAAAGTGCATTTATTAAGCAAAAGTTCAACTGAGACACACATTTGCTATAATTTCAAGCAAACAAATAATTATTTTAGGTGCTTATCTTGTTAAATTTCGCGTGCGGCATTCCTCCTTATTTTTTCCTCCTTGCACGCTCCTGGGAGCACTGAGGCAGCAAATACTTTTGAAATACAGCTGATTTGACTATTAAAGTCCATTTATTAAGCAAACGTTAGACTGAGACAAGTCGAGCAAACAAATAATTGTTTTTAGGTATTTATCTTGATACATTTTGAAAAAATGAACAGTGGCTCGTCCCTCTGCGTATGCCCATTTATGCAAATGGGGTTTTGAAATGCAGCTGATTTGACCGTCAAAGTGCATTTATTAAGGAAAAGTTAGACTGTAACACACCTTAACTATAATTTCAAGCAAACAAACAATTTTTTTAAGCATTACCGGTAATCTTGTTAAATTCTTGTTAAAGTCCTACCGTGCATGCTCCCACGGCCACCATTTGGCAGCCCATCAATTTTTGGCACAACACCGGCCCACAATTCCGTGTTGTCAGCGGTGATGCATAACAAACGCAATGTGTCAGCGGTGACACATAATAGATGCGACGTGTATGGCAAAGCGACGTATTTATGGATTTTTCCACTTTATTAGGCAAATATGGACTAATGCGACTTATAGGGTGGAGCGACGTTTACGCCGGAAAATATGGCATACTTTTTGGAGTTGACCATCACCTGGCTTATCGACAAATGTGGAAAATGTCAGCAACTGCTCTGGCATTGGTTAGGCTGCCTGGCATGAAGGAATGTACCGAGTGGTAAGCACTCAGACGCTGGATGAGCTGAGCCATAAGCTGGACACGACTTCTGAGAATCACAGGTCAACTTGCAGCTCCTGGACCTCACTGGCGGGAAGGAAATTGACTTTGGAGAAGGCTACAAGCCCTAACCAAATTATAACCAGATGTCAGTAGAATATGTAGATTGTATAGAAGTACTGTAAATCATCATCTGTCAACATGGGTACAAACCTAGGAGTCTTAATATCGGTCTTCTAAACACAAAGTGAGTATCATACCCACAGAAAACTTAGTATGAAATTACCTATTTGCAAAAGTACAAAATAGTAAAAGTACAAATTTATCAGCACTCTGACCAGTAAAAAGAAGTTTATTGTCAGACATTTATTTAAGAAGAGATTAAAGTCCTATAACCTGGTCCTGTTTTGAAGAAAATGTAATCAGTTTTATTGTAAATGTACTATTATAAACACACAATTTTTATTATTATTATTATTATTTTGTATAGTGTAAATTAAAATTACTAAAATATACCATAATCAGAATTTCTCTAAACATAGCTTTATAAGAATTAGAATTTGGAATTTGCATGGAAAACTGCAATGAGCGAGTGCATCACTAGTAGGCTGGTGAAGAATCTCAGTCATCCAGGTCATGATAAAAAAAATTTTAACATTAAAATATAAAAACTGGACTTCTATTCTAAAGCTAAAAACATATCTTCTCATCCAGGAGGCTTCATCAATTCAAAATGTCCGGAGTATGTGGAGTTCCTAGTTTTATAGAACTGCATGAGAGACCTGGTTGTGTCTTATTTAGATTCACCTGCAGATCGGACTAGAACTTCTCGCCCCACACAACGGCTTTGTCTGCCTGGCTCAAAGAGAGATATTTACCTGCATGAAGGTGTGAATTGGAGTGGAGCTGACCTGGAATCAGGCCTAAAGCTGCATTGTACATTTTTGAAAGTTAAAATCTGAGACCTCCTCTTCTGTTTAAAGTTATAAATGGCTCTCCCCCCCCCCCCACCACCACCACCACCAAAAAAAAAACATGTGTTCTCTGTCTCAAATGTGAAAATGTTGGTCCTCAAAAGAGTATCTCTTATCCTCAATGCACTGAACTGCAGACACAACACCACTTAGCTTGGGTTTGGGTAGGGTCTGTACTTGGGATGGACCAGCCTCTGTCTGAGGGTCCTGTTGGCTTTAAAATGTACTGGGATGTTGTGTTTGGAGAAAATTCTTCTGAGTTTTTTTTCCAGATACTCCAGCAACATATAGGATGACAATGTTTTAGCGTTTGCTCTTCTCTCTGTTCTGCAGCATGTTTTTTGGATTTGATGCTGATTTGACAGAGGTCCAGGTAGGATAGCCACAGGTTTGGAGAGCTTCTTTGATGTCTTTCATTTTCCCCTTCTCTTCTGTCTTTGTGGAGACATATTTGGCTTGGTGGTGTAAAGTTCTAAGGACAGAAAGTTTGTGTTCCAGTGGGAGGTGAGAGTTAAACAAAATATAATGATCTGTGAAAGTAGGTTTCTTGTAAACTTCAATGTTGAGGCTTCCATCTCTTTCCATGTTCACTAACAGTTCAGAAATAGCAGCCTGATTTCGTTAGCATCAACTCTGATAAACTTGTAGAGTTCTATAAAGCCTGGAACTCCACACACTGCAGAGATTTTTGAATTGATAAAACCTCCCGGATAGGAAGCAAAACAGCTTCAGAATAGAAGTCCAATTGTTTTTGTTTCATTTCTTCTTTTGGATTGTATCACTAGTACAATTTTTTTCTTCTTTCAGCTACTCCCATTATCAGGGGTCACCAAATCAACTAAGTCACACAAAGACTTGGCAATTATTTTTACGCCGGATGCCCTTCCTGACACAACCACAGACCACTGAACTATCACAGCCCTCTGTGTGGAGGAGAGAGCTGCTATCTAGGGCACCAGAGGAGCAAATGGTGGGGGTTACGGGCCTTGCTCAAGGGCCCAGAGTGGGGCAAATGAGAGTGGAGACAGGTGTGGATGCTTCACCAATCCCACCCACATTTTGATGTTGTCTGCACCGGGAGTTGAACCAGTGATCACAGGCCTACCTTCTCTAATCTCTGTGCCACCACTCCCCTATGTATCACTAGAATAAATATAAAAGATTATTTAGCATCCAAGAAATTATTTTTTTTAATGAACAAATTTTATAAATAAAATAAAAATAAAATAAATTCGAAGAATACTTGCAATTAGGACAAATGAGGTTTAGACTAAGACATCTGACATATCAGCTATTGAATACTTGAGCTTTGAATTTACTATTCAAGTTGAATTTTAACCAAAGTATAAGAGACACTCCTAACAACCCCCCAAAAATGTATATAAGCCAGTAACATTTGTTACAATAAATTTGGAAAGCTGCTGATCTGACTTGGGCAGAAGTCATGTAAATTCATATTTAAAATATATATATATCTTCAATACTATAATGAAGTGGAGCTGTGTCATACTTACCTAACAACCAGAAAATTACTTTACAGTAGTCACTACACCACACACGACAGATAGCAAGAATGTAATTTGTGTCACACTATTACAAATGATTTTTTAACATCCAATAAATACATAATAAATTAAACAAATCGCCTGCTATTATTCTCAGCTGTGACTTGATGGCTAACTAGCTAGCTAGCAGATCAACGATTCAAGTTTGACAGCCTTACCTCCACTTAGTTTAGGGATTTTTCCAATTTTATTAGTTATTTCTGCTGTGATGGTTCCAAAGTCCTGCTCGTAGGTTTCAAAGTCTGAAGACATTCTGGTGAATAAGTTAAAACAGAGAACTAGCTTTCTGGTTGTCAGTTACCTCAGAATAATAACAAGCCTCGAATGGAGTCGCTTCCTTGAGTTACAGTCTAAAGTGCTCGACAAGGAACTAGAGTTTGTTCAAGGGCTTCTGTTCGCCACACACATTTTTTTTCTCGCGGGCGTACAAATTATATTTTAAAATTACTTTACACGATTTAACTATTTAGATAAAAGTCTATGTAAAAACGTTTTAGGGTTTTGGTACATGAGGCACACCGAAGAAAGTCCTGATTTTTGTTCCTACCCTGTAGACGAGAGAAATCAAAGAAATAAGCCGAGGAAGTGACCAGGTTTGTCATTTAAAGTGACAGATTTTTTTTTTCCGCTTCTCGCTTAAATGTCAAATTGCTACAGCTTTATGTTAGTGTGTGTTTGCGATTTTTGGCAACAGTTCTTCGTGAAACGCTGGTGTTGTTAAAGCTGATGGGCAGCCTTGCTAACAAATAGTTCGCTAACCGCTACAGTGGGTGCAAAGCGGAAATGTAATTTCTGAGTCAAATATATAAACGAAATCACACATCAGCTGAATTTTCATCCAGATTCGTCTTACTTGTATAACTATATAAACAGATGACAGAGACGTACGTACAATGCTGCTTTTATTCGTCGTACAAATTAGCTAGCTTGGTTGGCAACAGGCTAATTATTTATTAATAATCAGTAAACAAGTTTTCCATCATATTTGCTCGTGTGGAGCTTTATGTGTTTTGCTACACAACTCATTTGTATGTTGTGTTTACTTTAAACCCATACAGCTACTTTATTAACTTAGAAAATGAGATTACTATAAAGTCGTTGTTGTTTAACATCAGCATGATAAATAAAAGTAAAAGCATATTCTCTGTTGGAAGTAGAAATGAGAGAAGCACAAGTTGTATTGTGTTATCTTAAAGTTTTGAGGTTTACTTGTAATCTTTTAAGTTTGCTTTATTTCTTCAGGCTTTCTGAAGCTTTTTCAGAGTTGTTCTTTGGACACTTTTTTCAAAACATATTTTTAGTCCTGCAACTTTGCTTTTTTTTTTTTTTTTTTTCAAGTGCTAAAAATAACAATTTCACAACCTAAATTTGACTGGATTTGTTTCTAACTTCTTCAGGATGTGAGCTTAACCAACTTCCTGCAGCCAAGAATAAGCCTCATGTGACAGCGTGCATCTGAAATGCAACGTTACCATTTAAAATGTATCTTTTTTTTTCCTTCTAGATGGTGAACTTCTGTCTCTCACGAGGATAGTGTCCTTCAGATGTCGACTGGAAACGATGCTAGTCTTCACCACAGCAAGGATTAATGGGACACAGAGAGCCCAAGTGGCTGAAGGCCTGGACAGTTGCTGGGTACTCAGAAGAGAAAAGCCATGTGCATACTGTGCACCCCTAGCTTTTCAAGGTAGCAGAGGAAAATAGTAGCACATTGAACTTGGATCAATACATTTCAGGAACTTAAAAGTTAAACTAATATTCCTGATTTTCCTGTTAAATAATGAATTTCCTGTCAACCATTGTGACATTTGAGAACCTCCATGAGGTTCGGAGATTATGCCACTGGGGTCCAATCATAGCTTTATCTGTTATTGCTATATGCTCAACCATGGCAATTATAGACTCCATTATCTGGTACTGGCCGCTAGATACTACAGGAGGAAGCATTAACTTCATCATGCTCATCAACTGGACAGTACTCATTCTCTACAACTACTTCAATGCCATGTTTGTTGGACCTGGATGCATTCCTTTTGGATGGAAACCAGTAAGTCACTCATGTTTAAACAGACACTACTGAAAATGTTACATCGTCATACCATTGAAGTTACATCTTATCAATTTAATCCTTAAACAGGAGACTCAACAGGATTTACAGTACTTACAATACTGCAGAGTGTGCCAAGGGTATAAAGCTCCCAGATCTCACCACTGTCGAAAGTGTAACCGGTAAAGACACGCATAAATAGAGCTTACTTAAAGTTTTCTCATCTGTGTTTCACACCTTAAACACATGAATGGAAATACTGTATTTTTTTTTTTTTATTGTACTGTAACTTTGAAAAATGAATCTTTGTTATTTTTATTTAAAGTTTTGTATCATGTCCTCTTAGAAAATCAGTTAAATATGACTTTTCTCCCCCCCTTCCTCAGGTGTGTAATGAAGATGGACCACCACTGCCCTTGGATCAACAATTGCTGCGGCCACCTAAATCATGCCTACTTCACCAGCTTCCTGCTGCTGGCTCCGCTGGGATGCTCCCACGCTGCCATTATCTTCATCATGACCATGTATACTCAGCTGTATGAGAGGGTGGGTGGCCTCTTCCCTTTCATGTTTGTCTTTACTGTTCTAGAAAGACTCCTGAAGCTGTTTTTTTAATTGATTCTAACTGCAGATATCATTTGGCTGGAGTACTGTAAAGATCGACATGAGTGCTGTCCGTCAGTTCCAGCCCCTCATGCCCTTCAGTGTCCCTGCTTTTGCTGCCACACTGTTTGCCTTAGGTTTGGCACTGGGCACAACAATTGCTGTTGGTATGCTTTTCTTCATACAGGTAGGTGTTTTTCAAATGTTCTCAGGGAGTTTTAGAAAACTTTAAAAACCAGGGAAAACTCAGTACATGTATTTTTACTTATTGGCTCTCGTGGCTTTTTAGTATTTGATGTTATATATAATATAATTAATTATCAGGAATAACTGCTGTGTGCACCTACCGTAGGTCACAGTATACTTGCTGTCATCTCTGAATGTGGCTCTGCCGTTCAGAAATTCAAAAGGCAGTTGAGTAAAGTTACCGTAAATCCTTTGTCCGCCACCTAAGAAGCTAAGTTCTAATGCATTTTTGTGTTAGTGAAACATCTCCTGGAATTTCAGTTTTAACTTAGAGAAACATTCAGTGAAAACTCAGGGAAATGTTGTTTTCATGAAATGCTGGGAACCCAGAAAGTGATGAATGAGATGCTTTGGCTTTAATCTTTAAAAGTTGTATCAAACGTTGTTTGCTCTGTTTACACTGTAAGATAAAAAAAAAATAATGCAACAATTATATTATTTATGAAAACGTTTAAATAACCAAGCCTGATCCAGCATCAACGTGTGGCATGGAGGCTGCACAGCTGCAGAAAGAAAAGCTTTGCAGAGAGTGTTGAAAACTGCACAGGAGTCTTGGAGCCAGCCTCCCCACCACCTCCAGATGCAGGAAGAGGGCCACCTGCATCAAGAAGGACCCCACCCACCCAGCACACACTTTTTGCCCCGCTCCCCTCAGGAAGGAGGTTAAGGAGCATTAAGTGTAGAACCACTAGACTGAGGAACAGCTGCTGTGTTCATTCATGCTCATCTGCTCACACAGACTCATGTTCGGTACGGTATACATATTGTTTTTATGCTATTAGTCCTTGGCGTATTTTTAGTCTATGTTTTTCTTAGTTCATATCCATCCATTCATCCTTTATCTTTTATCCGCTTCTTCCATTTTTAGGTCACGGGGGTCACCGGTGCCCATGTCCAGCAGTCACTGTGCGAGGGGCAGGGTACACCCTGGACGGGTCGTAAGTCCATCACAGGGACACATAGAGACAAACAACCATTCACACTGTCACTCACACCTAGGGACAATCCAGAGTTACCAGTCAGCCTAACATGCATGTTTTTGGTCTGTGGGAGGAAACCGAAGTACCTGGAGGAATCCCACGCATGCACGGAGAGAACATGCAAACTCCACTCAGAAAGGCCCCTGGACCGGGATTTGAACCAAGGATCTGCTCGCTGAAAGGCAGCAGCTCTACCAGTTGCGCCACCGTGCTGCCCCTTAGTTCATATCCTAGATCTTATCACTGTTTTTCTTTTACATTTTATTGTTGGAACATATGTGGTGCGAATGACAATAAAGAAACTGTCTCTGAGAAATTAAGTCATCCGGGAGAGACTCACAGTAGAACCACTGCTCCTCCACATCAAGAGGAGCCAGTTGAGGTGGTTCGAGCATCTTGTCAGGATGCTTCCTGGGAGCCTCCCTAGGGATGTGCTTTTGGCATGTCTGACTGGGAGGAAACCTCAGGGAAGACCCAGGACACACTGGAGAGACTACATCTCTCATTTGGCCTTGTAACGCCTTGGAAGAGCTGGAAGAGGTGGCTGTGGAAAGAGTCTTGGCCTCCCTGCTCAAGCTGCTGCCCCGTGACCCGACTTTGGAACAAGTGGAAGATAATGGATGGATTGATGGATCTTCAATCATTGTTTTCCTCTGTCTTGCAGAGTAATGCACTATAGAGCAGTGACAAATCCCTCAGTGATGGTTGTGTACCACTTGTTTGTACTTTTCTTCCAGAAAAGTAGGTATAAATTAGGGCTTTTTTTGCTGAGCCTTTTATGTTGCTGTAATGCTGTCTTGGTATTTCATATCTTGTATTGAAATAATACAGTAAACAAAGTTTTTTGCTATAGTTGAGCCACTCAGTTCTGTAGCAACTGTACTCTAGAACCTCTTTTCAAAACTTATTGTTTTGGGGCTCCTAAAACTCAATTTCCAGACAGCTGAAATAATTTAATTAAAAAAAAATTTAAAAAAAACTTTGCGGAATCACAAATTGCTGTTCCCATCTGGACAGTGGTACATAATAATCATTTTACCTATAAACTGACCCAAAATGACGTAGGTGTGGGTATGTGGCGGCAAAGTGGCTGCTATAGTCTGCCACCAGTCAACAGGATGCTCAGGCAGCGCATTTATGTCAAAGGGGAGGAACTCCTTCTACCAACACCTTCTTGTCATGCGTACAAACTTTCTGTTCATTCCAGCTCAACCATGATCATCTCAAATTCTCATGAAGACATGGTGTACCAGTCAGATGACCCTATTTGTTTCTTATTAGCTGCTTTTCAGTGTGTCACAAAGACAGTAGAGAAACCCAGCAGCTGCTTTTTTCTTAGAAACGTTTGTAACATCTGTGTGTCTTTTACAAGACAGTGAACATGCATGGTACTTCACCACGAGCTGTTTAGTCTTCTTTAACAAGCTTGTGCTGTTGATTAGACATTAAACATAATGAGATGTTTTGTAGAGAGTCCAGCATGGTGCAGAGGGGTTTTTGTTTTTTTGTTGAGGTTCTTTTCATGTTGGTGTACACATTTCTATACTGTATACGTGAAAGCTTATAGGTGCGCACATCTGGATCTGCTGGCAACATGCCAGTTTCCAGGGATATGGCTTAAAGCAGTGGGAGGAATTTTCACCTTCTTCGTTAATCAGATGATCTCAGATGACATGAAAAAGTAGCCGTTATGCGAGTCTCAACCCTAATGAGGACGAATGAATCCCAGACCGGCGGCAGATGACACCAGTATGTGTTTATCAGATGAGTAGTCTACAAGCATTCCTTATTTACAGCCCAGAAGGCCCAGGCTAGAGAGTGTGACTTAACACCTTAAAGAAAATAATGAGGTTTAAACCGTCTTCTCAGTGGATAACAGAAGTATGTCTTTTGTTTGACAATGGTGTCTAAGATTGAAACAATATAAGTCTTGACTTTGTAAACTGTGGTGAGCATTGCATGGTACAAGGTTGTGCTTCTGCAATAAATTTTTACATCAAAATATTGTCAGATATTGCAAACTTTATTTAATCAAATTGAAATGCACTGATTTTATTTATTTATTTACTTATTTATTTATTTTTGCAGAGCTATTATCCATCCTCCATTATCATTACACAATTGTTTATTTTTTGGGTCACAGGGGTCACAGTCTAGCCAGCACTGTGCAAGAGGCTGGGGACACCATGGACAGGTCTCCAGTCCATCCCAGAGACACACAACCATTCACACTCTCACTCACACAAAGGGCCAAGAGTCATCAATCAGCCTAACATACATGTTTTTGGTCTGTGCAAGAAACTGAAGTACCTGGAGAAAACCCATGCAGCACGGACAGAACATGCAAACTCCACCCAGGAAGTTCCCAGGCTGGAATTTGGACCGGCGACCTTCTCGCTGAGAGGCAGAAGCTCTACCAATTGAGCAACCTGTTTAAAACCCTAATTAAAAAAAAAATTGCTTTGAATTTTCCATTACACATACCAGTCCAAACCACAAGGATGCTTCAATGTAAAACCAGTAGATGCATTGCAGTAGATGTTTGCTAACAAACAGGAGTATTGGTGGGGACACCTCAGCTTTGTCCATAACATGGTACAATAGTTCCCCTGAAAAAATGGAAAGTGTTTTGATGTAAAATAAACTATGTGAAACCACATCAGCTAAAAAGTAGCTTTTTTATACAACATTTTCTTAATGACTCGTGCTTATCCTGTCGCAGTTCATATGGAAAAGCAATATTGTTCCAGAGGGCTGATTATATTAGTTTGGTATTGTGTTCTGCCTGTGTGGTGCCACGTTGTCTCTGTGAGGTTTATTTAGTCATTAAATTGAATTTCTCTTGCCAGTTTGACTCTATTTCCATAGCAAGCGCAAGTGTTGGACTGCAAGTGGGTACGTTGTTGATGTCATATGTTCTTTATTGTCATGAAAGACACTACAGATAGTTCTTCAGGCTGTGGGCTCAGTTGCTTCTGGGTATTAGAGCAGCTCTGACCATGATTTGTTCCATCGTTTTGTCCTAATTTTTCCCTGCATCCTCATTGTCTCACTCAGGATTTAGTGCCGTTTAACCTCCCCTCTGCTGCTTGTTGTTTTTTTGAAGAAGGAGTCCAATTCAGCTCTTTATCATTTCCAGCTGTGAAATTCAAGATTCACTGAGGATGCAGTTTTTCACCGGTGGATGGAACATTGAGATTCATGGCGGTGGTTGGATAACTTCAACAAGTCACAAGGGAAAGGGATGTAAATGGGATGGATTTATTCAGACCTTGTCACCCAGTTTTCATTTGTATGTTCTAAGATTTTTTCCCATTATATGTAATAATCTTGCCATGCATCTACTATAATGTTTTTATTGACCATTTAAAGCATAAATCTAGGAGCTACATTCAAATAATGTATATTTATGGCCTTTTCCCTCCCCAGTTTCTCTCTGATTGATTAGGAAAGATGTTTCGTTTTGTGTAACTCCTAAAACACATGAATATGGAAATGAAATCCAGTGTTGTTAAGGTCTGAACATTTAGTTAACCACAAATCTGGATTCAAACTACGACTCCAGGTCAGGGCTTATGTACAAGTGGCGTACCACT
The DNA here is from genome assembly GCA_031762435.1 of Hypsolebias longignatus. Lineage (NCBI taxonomy): Eukaryota > Metazoa > Chordata > Actinopteri > Cyprinodontiformes > Rivulidae > Hypsolebias > Hypsolebias longignatus. The sequence goes on from JARVGV010000527.1 coordinate 18,691,932, forward strand.
ATTTCCATGCAAAAGTTCAGAAAATGAGATGATCAGGGAAGTATGTGCAGATCAACATTACCTTTATAGCTGGTGTGCACACATCCACAGGTTTCAGTCCACTAGTGACACCAGAGGGAACACTGAGAAAATCTTAACGATGTGGAAACAATGACTGGACACACCTGAGTGATATAATACAAAGTGGTGTTTCCACCTTCACCAGCTATGTTGAGCTGAAAGTCAGAGTCAGTGTCACAAGGTAGTATCTGTTTGGCCCTCTGTGGTAACTGTTTTGATTAACCGCCAGCAACAAGTGCAGTCTGATAACTTTTTGTGTTCCTGTTATCATCTCAGAAACAAAGTGATGCTGTCTGATGCAGCACAGAGTAACGGGTCCTTGCAAGATGAGGGTGCAATTTCATCCACGACAAGGTGCAATTGTGGAGCCAGTGGGTGGCCTTGGTCACCATAGATTAATCTGTGGCCACACAAAGACCACCCCAATAATTTGACAATACAGGTAGTCCCCAGTTAACGGCCGAGATCCGTTACTCCGGCTCAGCCGGAAACCGATTTAGCCTTAAACCGGAACTGCTCGCACGAGCGGCCGTAAACGCGGATTTTCGGC
>JARVGV010000527.1:18692641-18705553 GCA_031762435.1 Hypsolebias longignatus
TTTTGTCCCGTGGAGCTGACTGAATTCAGCGCGAAAACGCGAGAACATACGCAGAGCTGTATAGGTGAACTGCCTGCATTCAGTACGCGCGTATGGAACGGCGTACAGCCATACGCAGAGCTATACTGGAGCCTTTAGTTTGCTTATGCCTTGGGCCGGCCCTGCGTTCTAACCTTAATACAGTTGTTTTTGTTCTCCCAGTGAAAACTTTAAATTTGAAGCAGCAACATCACTTTCATCCGCAGACATTAGCATAAGTAACTCCAAAATTGTATTTCTAGTCCCATTTCTCATTGTATTATTCAAGGAAATTCAGGAAATTAGATTTACTTATATGACATTTTAATTATCAACAAGAAAATATAACTTGCCTATTTCAAATGTGCATTGGAATTGCTTGCAACGTGAGGGAGAGGATCTGTGTTTTGTTTCTGTTGCTATATTCACCCTCAGTATACCTCCACAGTATTTCTCCATCCAGCCTGCCACCCTCACCTGCCCACAGTTCAGCCCAGGTGTTTCCACTTTCACTCACAGCAGCTTGTCATTTAAACCATCCCTTGTCACCACCTCACCGTCGGCTCATTGTTCTGCGAACATGTCATGTGTCTCTGTCCTCCTCGTGCTTCCTCTCCCTGCATTTTCATGTGTTTTGCTGCCACATCAGCCTTTTGTTTTTGTTATTAATAAATTAATCTTTATTTTGCATCCTGCTCCCTGTGTCTGCCTGCACTTCAGTTTAACCTCATGGACCATGATAATGAGAAACCATTTGGTTTTTGGAGAAATCAATAAAACCATATAATCCTTTAAAAACCAACATTCAATATGTTTAAATGGTAAAAAGGAGTCTTACCAATCTCTGCCTTAATTATTTCATTTGTTGGTTCATGAACTTGTGGAACCAAAAAGTACTCGTCTGAAAAACAAATTACATCAAATACATTTTAACCAACGTTACCATAATTCCATACTACATATTAAAAATGCACTGGTTAAACTTTATAAATGTGCGATTTTACAGGTGATGCCATTTACTAGCATCTTTATAAACAACCTTGGTTTAGCCACTTGCAAACAGCCTGAGCTCCAGTATTGTATTAGTCTCAGTAGCAGAAAGGTTTGCAGTGTTGATTTATTTTATTTTATTTTAGTTCCACTTGTCAAATTGTCAACAAAAGGGACAAAATAGACACTGGTTTTTATAAAGATAATTGATATACGGTAATCAATTCAGATTTGTCATTTCAGCTTTGTGTAGTACAACTTCACACGACGAAAACAAGTACTAAAAAAAAATCAACATCTAGTATAAATACTATTTAACACCTGCCCTCTGCTAGTAATCTAGCTGAGACTGTAGTATGCAGTAGTTGAGCTGTTCAGCTTGTTACCAGCTACATGCTCCAGTAATGAGCCGTGGCAGCGACTGCCCGGTGTTGCCAGGTTGTGATGGTCTGTGTTTGAACCTGTTTGCTTCACACAGGTTTGTTGTTATATTTATTATCTGTGACATTTTTATGTCTATATTCTGATTTTACTTTAATTTGTATGTTGCCTGTTGTTTGTTTGTTTGTTCAGCACTTTGGTTGGCCTTGTTGCTGTTTTAAGTGCTCTGTAAATAAAATGGTATGGTATGATAGGTTGGTCATGTTTTACCACTGAACTCCTTTTGCTGGCTTATTACTAATCCGATCTGCTTTCAAAAAGAAAATGCCAGTTACCTTGGTCCATTTTTCACATAGGTTGTTAACTTAATTAGTTTCTTTCAATTTTATGGGACTTTGTTGAGATTATGGTTGCTTTTCCAGCTAAAATCTGCATCTTTGACTAACCTGTAGCTTTGGTTTACTGCATTGTTCCCTTTTTATATGTTATGGGAATTACACATTCATGTATCAGTCTGCTGGTACCTTTGCTTTTGTGTTATTAGTTGTTTGAGACATTGCTTTTTTGTAAAGATGCTTTTCATTAAAGAAAAAGCATTATCAAAATCTATTCTTTCTAACCTCTGACCGTTGCTTCAATGGTCTCTGACACAGATCCTGTAACATCACCAAGGTTGAAGGTCAGGGTACAGGTATAGATGCCACTGTTTTCAGTTTCCACCTTGGAGATGGTGAGCTTGGTACTATCCGTGTAGGTATACCCACTCTTTCCATCCATTATGGGGTCACAACCCTAGATTTGAAAAATGACATAAAGGTTAGTCTTTTTTTATATACAATGACTCAACATTACAATAATAAAACCAACTCTCATGATGGAATGATGCATGATGTGAAAAAAAATCACATCATGCTGCTGATTTATTTTGTGTTGCTATGTTCATTCATACTCATCTGCTCACATAGACTCGTGTTTATGCTGCTGTTCAGCGCATTGTTTTTATGCTACTAGTGCTTAGTTTATTTTTATTAACATTTTTCTTAGTTCATATCATAGATCTTATAAATGTTTTTCTTTTACATTTTATACTTTTGTTGGATGTAACTGGGACCCTGTGTACACAATTTCATTCCACCACATGTACCACATGGTGCGCATGATATGACAAATAAAGAACCTTGAATCCTTGAATCCTGATAATAGAAGATGGTGTCTTTTTCAGATGAAAGTCATCCTCCGAAATAAGACGTCAATTGAGTCCTGGATTGAGGAAAAGGTCAGAACACCATTTTATGCATTCCATTTCGTTAGAACATTTTATCAAGCTAGAATTTTAGTAAAATCATTTGCAAAGACATATTTTCAGCATTGAACAATCATCTATTGTGAGTGAAAACCTGATTTTAGAATCATTGCTTGGTTGTACTGGTTAAATATATTTATTGCAGCACATAGTGACAGTTTTTTTGTTTGTTTGTTGACCAGGCCAAAGACAGAATACATCACTACCAAACAGGGGAGGAGTTCATCTTTCCATATGACCTTGGCAGCCGCTGGCTGAACTTTAAGCAAGTCTTTACGTGGTCAGGGACACCCAAAGGGGACGGCATTGTGTGGCCGGTTCATCCCAAGTGTCACCAGCACACCTTAACAGTAGGTTCTAAATAGCAATATCATCTTGTCGCATTTTGTGTTTAACATCCAAGTTAAGAGGTACAAAATGAAACAATAGTGTCAGCAGTCATTTAGTTTCTCTGTTCTTTTTGACACAGATAGAGCAGCTGAAGCAGAAAGCTGATAAACGAGTGAGAAGTGTAAGTTCCTGCTAAATGTGTACAGGGCTGAAGTCACTGTCGGCACTTCTTTTTCTCTTTTATTCCCATTCACTCACTGGCTATATGTGCTCCCATCACCAAAAAGTGTTAAATATGTCACTTTATTCCAGTACATCACATTATTATTGCAGCTTGTTGTATTATGAGACAACGAGGCTTATAACGTATTTGATTTGTCACACAGTTTGAACAGACTTTGTGTTAAATAATTTGAATAAAATAATAATCTGAGCGTAATAATAATCAGATGTTTGTTTGCTTTGTGTAGCAGGTCCAGTACCAGGTAGTGGAGGATTACAATGGAGCCTGCTGCCCCCTTAACAAGGGCATCCAAACGTTTTTCAGAACTCCCTGCACTGAGGAGCCCAGGATCCCCCTCATTAAAGGGGACATCATCCTGGCCACACGTGGCACTAAGTACATATACATATGCAGAACAAGAAACCAGACTTAAGTCATTTGCTTAAGAGTCTGGGTAGTTCATTATTGTGTTTACATTTTGTTTTTGTAGATGGTGGATGTACGGAGACAAAGTTTTAAACGAGGAGAGACTGAAAGGTAATAAACAAAAAGCTTTTCCTGCTCTAACTGGTCAGCGGTTACCATGGCGTTAAATTTATTTGTTTTTCTTTTTTGCTTTTTTTTAATAGCTGGGGAGCGCATACGAGGATGGTTTCCAAGGAGGTGTGTTGAAAAGTGCCATTATGACATGGCTACCAGTGATAAGAAAGTAAATTAACATGTCAGCAGAGGAGTTGGACCAAACTGTTTTCTGTCCGAGTTTATAAATGTACGTCTACTGAAGATGTCACACCTGAAGCTGCAGGCTCAAAGAATTTTATCCTTTGATTAATTATGCTCAAACTTTGCTAAGGCTGCATCAAAGTCTTATGAAGCACTTTGCTGGTAAATGTCTAAAGAAAAAAGTTTTTATGAGGGTTAAGCTAGACTTCTCTGACCAAAACCACCAAACAAAAGTCTTAATTTTCAAGATTTGCCAACAGGTCTTTATGTGTCTTCATTATAATTGTGGCTTTTTTTCTTACTTGAATGTATTCTTATTTTTGTTGATGTTCTTTTTCATTTCCTACTTATGCAATGCCTCTGCCCAACTAACCCCAGGGCTTCATGTTGCAACTCTTTCTACAGAATGGAGATAACACTTAATTACTTTTGTTTAAAAAAAAAAATTGGGTAAAAACAAGTTGTTTGTGTCAGAGTATAAATTGCAAATAAAAAATAAAAAAATCTTCCAGGAGTCTGGTTGTCTGTTTTAGCTTTTGTAATTGCCATACATTTTCTTACTGAAGAGCTTCAGGCTCATGAAAATTAATTGTGTAAGCACAAAGATAACCATGCCTGCTCTGAAACTGCTACTGATGTTTTCTAAAATTGCCTGAGTAGTTGGAAATGCATCAAAATGATCGCTGCAGTTTACAGTTGAATAAATTCCTTCTGGCTTATTTGGTCCTTTTTAAAAATCATTATTTCAATTAAAATAATCTTTTTTTTTTATCTAATGTGTGATACATGCCAAGGACATTTATATTAGTAAAACTCTGCTATCTACATAAACACAAACAAATCAAAGTCCCATGTAATGCTGTAGTAGGAAGACTTCTGTTGTCACTAATTGATTTCAAGTTTCTTTTTACATTTTTCGAGGTTTACTCTGTAAATTCATGTAAAATCTACAAGTCTCGTTTTATTTTTTCCTTCACAGCAATTTGTTTCCGTAGTATACTATAATCTTCCCAAAAAACAATATATATTTTAATATATTTTGTCCAACTTAACCTAATTTTGTTTTCTGTTGCACCTCCCGGCCGCCGTACTTAACCTAACCCTTACTTGGTAGTTTTCCACAATGGAATTTGGATGTTGTTCAGTGCATAGACATCATGATGTCTATGGTTCAGTGGTCAGGTTCACCTGCTCAATAAGACTATATATCCCATAATTCCCCCGCTACTATTATTTCCCAAATCCTTTGACAAATCACGTTGCGGCAAATTTGTCACGTGATCTTCCTACCTCCTACTATAATTGGTTCTGCTCGGTGTTTTTCCGCCGGAGTACGAGATGACAGTTGTCGACGAGCGCCACGGGAAGAATTTTTTAATATAACTGAGCAATACATAAACGTCAGCAGGAGAGGAAAGGGACGATCTTTCAAAGACAATGTTTGCTATAACATTAACTGTTGACACACGCAAGAAAAACGCAATTTGATTATCATTCTTCATTGATAAATTCACGTCTTGTCATCTCGGTGCGGCGATACCTAAATGAGGCAGACCAAGTAACTTCTACAGTTGTTCACTTGTCATTTAAACAATGTAACTGGGCCAGTTATGTGTAGTTATTCATCTTCACTGCACGTGCAACTCCTGTGCCGTCTTGCTTTAGATTTGCTCATCATAGGTAAGCCGCCGCTAAGTCCTTAGCAGCCAGGTTGTCAGTCCAGAACGACTTCTGTGTGCCACGAAAATGTCCGGAACCAAAAAAACAAATACAAACTGTGCATAATGAAAAGCATTTTACTAACGGGTTGACATGATTTTGCTGCTCGCTTTGAACTCTTTTATTTCGTGTCGTTGCTATTTCTTGCTCGCATTATCATTGTAGCGCTAGCTAGCTAGCGCCTAAGCACAAGTCAATCTCAGGATTTTCTGAAAGAAACGCAGTCCTGTTCACTGTTAGCCGCTTAAGCTAACCAAACTGTGAGCAATTCACAGTTATAAACACGCTTGAAGTATAAGTACAGTAATTGCCTGTAAAGCCATTAATGTGATCATGTTTCTAATCGGGGGAGTGGTTGTTTGCTGACAGCATATGTTTTGATTGTGCTTGTGTTTATGAAGCACTGTGTGAATACAGTACAGTACTATAAGCAAGGGATGCTACAGGGGTAAAACGTGAACTACACCCTTGTTTAAATGTAACCAAACGGTCTGAAGTCCCACAGAATAACCATGTTGTCAGAGTCTAAAAAAGCTAAGTCTGGTCCTGTCCAGAGGACCAGACTTAGCTTTTTTAGATTTTTCTACCTGGATTATTGAGCATGCATCAGGGCATGTTGTCAGAGTTTTTTTATTTTTATTATTCTATTGCAAAGTATTAATTATCACATATGTCACTAGTTTGCAGATGTTTAACCACTTAATATTGCTTTCCCCTCTTCTCCCCCTTTTGTCTTTTTCAGTGACTCCTTGACCACTGGGGCATCAGAGACTATCATGTTCAGCACAGGCATCCTTGTGCTGACGTCTCCCCTTCAGACTCTCCCTTTACGCATTGCTCCAGTCCTCAGCTCAGCTGCTCAGCTCGTAGACCGCACGCTGTACGTCCACCTCCACCCTGGGTTGAACCTGGGCAGTGGGAGCCAGCCCCGACCTGTTTTCATCCCCACAGTGGTGGACCTGTCCTCGCTCATCACTCGCCTTTACAGCAATGCGGCGGACGTATGTGGCCATTTAGATATTCGTGTTTTGCTGAGTAATGTGCAATCCTGCAGCGGGACGGCAACGCCAAACTGCCCCTTCCCCACGCCACAACCTCTGTCTCACTCCCCAGAGGTGGTGCTGACGGACTTTGCACTCCAGGACCCACATCAGTCCCATCAGGTCACGCAGTGTTTACAGAAGTACACCGGTCTATGCTATGTCTGTAGGCCCGGTATCCCATCGGTCCTGCTTCATTCACAGCTTGGAAAGCAGCAAAAGGAAGACCCTCTGCTAAATCAAGAGGAAAAGACAAAACCTTTGGAGACGTACAGTGATCTGGTGGTAGGGGGGACGTTTGACCGTCTGCATGGAGCCCACAGGACATTACTCAGCATTTCATGTCTTCTGGCAAACAAAAGGTTTGTCATCGGTGTGTGCGACCATGCTATGCTTAAAAGTAAGTATTCATGTGAAGTCCGTGAAAAGCAAAACCACAACCAGTTGTCCTGACTTCCTTTTATCTCCGGTTTTAGAAAAAGTTCTAAAGGAACTGATCGAACCGTACGCCGTGCGAGTGCAGAAACTTCAGGAGTTCCTACAAGACACCAAACCCTCATTGCAGGTGGAGATCGTGCCTCTTGAAGACCCATTTGGAGTGTCCATAGTGGACCCCCAGCTGAAGTGCATTTTGGTCAGCGAGGAGACTAGAAAGGGAGGCGAAGCTGTCAACAAGAAACGCATAGAGAATGTAAGTTTGAATTAAAACATTTAATTTTCTTCATGTTTGTCACGGGTGTGCAACTGCACTTTAATACAGTCAGAAGAAAGGTGAGCATATTCAATCAGATTAATTTTAAGAAAGGATGGCACCGTGTCAGAATCACATGAGCCGTAAAATGAACGATCTAGACACTAATTATATGGGATCAGGGTTTGATTTAAAACAACAGAATTAATCTAAACTCAACTGAGATCACTGGAACAGTTTATTTAAGCTCTTATAGTTCATTGCTTCAAAAATAAACAATGTCTATATGTTTTATTGTTTTCTTTTTAAACCAGGGCCTTCCACCTCTTGTCCTCCATGAGATCCAGTTGCTTAAAGACGCCCACCGCAATGAGATCGAGGAGGAGAAGATCAGCTCCTCCAGTCTACGCTCTCGTCTGCTGGGCACCCTCCTTATTCCACCTAAAGTAAGGGCTGCTGGGTGATCAAATTAATGTTGTAAAGATAGCTTTAAGAGTAAACAGTGATGGTTCATAAATTAACCCAGGGTTACTTCTATGCATCAGAATCGTCTTTACCAATAGAGAAGAAGGGGAGAAAATGTAGTTTTAATGTAAAACATAATATTAGATGAAAAACTACCATTACTGTTCAGCATAAAATACTTACAGTATCTAATCTCAGTAAACAGGACTGACCGTATTTTCTGGACTATAAGTCTCTCCAGAGCATAGGTTGCATCAGTTAGAAAAATGCCTCATGAAGAGGAAAAAAAACACTATATAAGTTACTTTGGAGTATAAGTCACATTTATTTAGAAGTGTATTTCATAATCTGAAATAACAATAACACAGAATATACCTGGGATCCTGAACAGGCTTAGTTAACATAACGAGCCAACGAGTCTGACAAGCAAGTTACTGGTAAATTCACCAGTCTCATTCCACATCAGTTTTGGGGACATTTGGTGTTAGCGGTAGAGGAACAACATATAGTTGTCAAAATCCTAGTGGGCCCTCTCACGGCTGCAAATGGTGATGTTTACTCTTTGGTTCATGTCTGTATGGATGAACATTTAATGCGTCAATCAAAAATTGTGTCATGAATAGGGAAGGGGAAAAAAGTTGCTTCGGACTATAAGTCGCAGGACTGGCCAAATTATGAAAAAATAATAATAAAAAGTGTGACTTATAATCCGGAAAATACGGTAGGTGTATCTATGAAAGTCATCGTGCTGCTTGTAACGTTATTATTTTGAATTCTGAAGGATATCGGTATGTTTTTTTTTTATTTTTAAAAAGTGTTAAGAAATTCTTTTAAAAAATGAACCTCTATGAACAAAGTGATTGTGCAGGAACAAAATAACCTTTTTATCTTTCTAATTAAGGGTAAAGTCTTCTGTAAAGATGAAATCTTCAACTTTAGTCAGTCATAATGTTGTGGCAGGAGCAGCTAACAAACATCCTGAAGTTGGAACCGTTCTGCACAGAGGAATGAACTCAAACTTCTTGATTTGCAGAAATGATCATTAGTTTCCCATATTGCTGTGCAAGAAGATATCAGTCACAAGGGCACATGACTATTTTATTAAATACGTTCAACAAAAATTCTGACCCTCTTATTTTTTATTTTATTTTTTGAGTTGTCTTCATTTGCTTTTAAAATCTGTGAATGGTAAAGTCATATTTAAGCAAAAGTGTTTGTGAACACATTTTATTTGACTGCTAGGCGATTATAATAGCTTTATAACCTCGGCTAAGGTTTATGTGAGAGAATCACTCAAGCAGTTGTTTTTTTCTTCCCTATTTTATCGATTAATACTTTTTTTAAATTTTTTTTAATAGGAAAACAATATTTTCTAATATTTTTTTCATGTCACCTTTTATTTAATCAGGCATAAACACTAAGAATAAATTATTTGCAGTGCAGGCCTGGCAGCACCAACAGGTACCTGTAGGGTCAAGTGAAGGGAAGTAAGGCAAAACCATTAAACATAGAAGTCATTAGCAAGCCATGAAACACAAATTACATGAACAGAAGTTCATTGTCAGTCAAACGACAACATTACTACCAGTAAGCATGAAAACATTTGCAAGTATTTTTAAAAATGGCTTTTAAACAATTTTTTACACTAGAAACGGAGACAAGTGAGGTCAGATCAGATCCATGTGTACCTTTGTTTATTCTTCCTAAAACCCTCCAATGAAACGATGCATTCTTTTGGGGGGAAATGATCCAAATTATTTATTTCTTTAATTGCTTACTGAAACAAAACATTAAATCCAAATGAATCATTTTCCTCCTTTAAGAAAAAAAATCTGCAAGAAATGAGCAAAGAGTGGACGTGGATCCATAATCCAGCACGTGTTTTTTTTTAAATAACACAATAATTCTTATACTGTATACGGTTATCTGATGTGAATTTTTGCTGTGAGCGTGCACATCCAGAGCAAGTCTGACGTGTTTTAACCTTTCCGTTTCACTTCCTGGGGCAACGTTTGTACATATGTCACCTCCACCTGTAATCTCGTGTTTCAGCGCTGCTGTGTTTGTTGTATCTCGTGTCTCCTCTGTGCCAGGACACGTCCCACCTCCCTCCTCGTCCCTATGTGATTGGTCTGACAGGAGGCAGCGGCAGTGGAAAAAGCTCCATTGCCAAACAGCTGGAGGCTCTTGGCGCAGTCGAGATCGACTGCGACAAACTGGGTCACGAGGTGTACCAGCTCGGCACCGAGGCCTATCACAAGGTGCTGCAAGAGTTTGGGTCAGGTAGGAGAACATCAGTTATATTTGGCATCCCCATTGATTAAATATAGAATGACACTGATTTATGTTAAAAAACAACTGTGATCACTAGCAGAATAAAATAACTCCACTGCTTTGATAATTTCCCTTTTTTTTTTTTTTTTTTTTTTTAGAAATACTGAATGAGGATAAAACCATCAACAGACGTGCATTAGGGAAAAATGTTTTTGGAAACCAGGTAACGTTCTTCTACAGAATGCTTCCGCCTTTCTGCAACAATGGAGCCAAGTTTTTTTGAGCCATGCGTTCGTTTCAGGAGCGTTTAAAATCTCTAACGGACATCGTGTGGCCTGAGATCGCACGGCTGGTGAAGAAACGAATCAACCAAGCCAGAGACGAAGGTTTGGAGTTTACTTTTATATTCTAAACACGGCTTCATTTTTTGTGTAAAATTTCTAAACATTTAATCTATTTTTTTCATCTGTGTTGGAATCAGTGCTATTATCATAACGGCCCACTGGGACTGATAAGCTACAAAACTTTATTTGTACCATCTTGTCCTCTTCTGAGAAATATTTTAGCTTAATCTCCAAGAAGTTGTTTGTATGTTGTCTTACAAGCAAATAACAGAAAATAATACAGCATCTGGGATTATGATAAATCACTGACCATCTTCCTATTTTTATAGTCTGTAGTAGAAACTATAAATTATCAAACTGGATCAAAAAAAATAATATATGCATTTAAAGTCGGAGGTATTATTAACAGCCTTTAAGGATGACTTAATGAAAACTGGGATGAAAGAGATGTTAATGGTGCTTATGAAGTATTCCTTAGTGTATTATTATTAGTTAACTATCCAGTTTTCAAAAAATACTTAAACAATTATTTAACAGTCAGTTAGAAAACATAAACTACTCTCTGAGAGTCAGTACGGGTTTACATCAAATAGTTAATCATCACTGGCACAATGAGACTCAGTAGAATATATGACTAATTCCATGACAATAATCTGAATGTGGTTTGGTTATTTGTTGATTTAAGAAAGGCTTTGGACACAATAGGTCTGGGTTATTCAATCAAACTGCTCCGGGGACCACAGTTACTGAAAGCCAAGAGCTCAGGGGCCGGGCATCCAACCGTTGTCATTAAGTAAGGTTGTTTTGTGATTTAAAATCTAGTTTTATTTAAAAATAAACTCATTGGTGGGCCGAACTGCGCACACCCATGGGCCTGATATGGCCCCCGGGCCACCAGTTGAATAGCCCTGCAATACATCATGATATATTATTTGATAAACTGGAATAATAGCTTTAAAATGGGTCAAGAGTTATGTTTTTAAAAAGGCAACAGTTTATGAAGCTAAACGATTGTTGCTTTTTATGTTTGGGCATTGTTTTTGGTGTTCCTCAGGGGTCAGTTTTAGGCCCTGAACTTTTTTATTTTATACATTAATAACATTTGCAAAGTGTTAAAAATGATACATATTTTTTGTGCTGGTAACAGTTGGCAGAATTTACTGGACGAAATGACTGAAATTTAAAAAAAAAATTTGAAGATCTGGTTTATAGAAACAAGTTGTCACTAAATTTGAATTAAACTAAAATAGCGTTATTTGGAAGTACTACATCAAATACACAAGTAAAGATTCAAATAAATGGGCTTGATATAGAAAGAGTTAGTGACATCAGATTTCTTTGGGTAATGGTGGAATGTATTCATTCTAAACATCAAAAAGCATTGCAGTACTGGATAAGACCGAGCAGGCATTAGATCAGGCATCACTCCATATCCTCTGTTTGCTAGTTTCACCTTATTTAAGCTATAAGGGATCTCTGTTCGTACAGATCAAAACACTGAAACTTCCAGATCTATAAAGTTCCAAACGCTACAAATTTTGTTCAGAGCCAAACAAGAGAATTTGCCTAAAACTATTTAAAGTATGTTTCTTTTTCAGGATGAAGATTACAGTTTAAGGGTTTCTGTTAGCTGAAAGTTGTTGATGAGCGCACTGTGAGGAATATTTTTTTAGTGTTTCAGTGTTTGGAGTTGAAGCAACATGTCCTAACATAAAAATGTTTTTAAAAGAAACTATAAAGAAATATTTGTTTGAAATATAAAGATGCGTAACAATTATTCAATTCAATTCAGTTTACAGTATGTATATAGCGCCAAATCACAACAAAGTTGTCTCAGAGCACTTTACAGGAACATTCACATACATAGAAAAGCCAATTGGTAAAGTTCTGTATCTAATGAATCCAGCAGACAAGTTGAATCTTGGCTTCATCACAGTCTCCCATCCTGAGCAAAGCACAGTGGCAACAGTGGAAAGGAAAAACTCCCTTTTAACAGGAAGAAACCTCCAACAGAACCAGGCTCAGGACGAGCGGCCATCTTCTTTGACCGGCTAGTTGATAGAACAGAAAGGGAGACAAATGAGAATGGTAGGTCCAGATGTACCTAAAAGACCAAAACATGAAGGAAAAAAAAAAAAAAACAAGTTAAGGATATAAAAAAAAAAAAAAATCACAAAAACAAAACACGTTGAGCAGATGAGTAAAAACAGTAGCAGAGTGAAAAAATTTAGTCAGTTTGTCCTCCAGCAGTCTAAGCCTATAGCAGCATAACTAGGGAACAGCTCAGGAAACCCAAGCCAGCCCTAACTATAGGATTTATCAAAAAAATAAACCCTTAATCCCAGTCTTAAAACTGGACAATGTGTCAGCCTCATGGACAGAAACTGGAAGTTGGTTCCACAAGAGAGGAG